>FR997730.1:11271076-11861684 GCA_905475445.1 Ochropleura plecta | reverse complement strand
CTTAAGGTATCCGAATTCCTTTGAACCAAATACGTGTGTGTAATCGCACGTAACAATTTATTTAATTCAGCGCAAGTTAAAACGCTGAGCCAGAAACAAAAAGCTTATTCTTTAGTTCGACATGGTTATTCTTTCGTTGTGATTTGTGGTAGCCAGTTTCTTTGTTTATCCACCGAGCTCCACCGAGCGCAAAGTTTAGCATTTGCGTCGGCGGCGCCTGCCTACCTGAGGTTTCCGTGAAGCGCGGATCGCGTGTCGAATACAACGGTGAACATTCACGAAGTGGACTTTTAATGGAGCCTGATAACCTGACCAACGTTACATATTTCGTTTATTACCTACTGGAAAATCATAGCCTCACTAGAATCCTTTAAAAATTGGTTCTGATTAAAGACCGAACCGAAACGTGCCATTAACGAAATGAAAAAAAGCACAGCTTGCACGGTGTTTAAAACTTTCTTTTAAATTTCAAAGCACATGACAAACGTCGCATCGGAAGGAACAGGTGACAATGAAACAAAGCCCTAATAGATTTGCAAAGTTGACATCAAAAGGGTGAAAAGCGTAAGGTATCTTTTTACGAAGTTTCGGAAACCACAATAAAACCGCATGCCTTTTAAACGGTGTCGCGTGGCTGTTACTAAAAACTTTTACCAAATTATGCTCCGCCATTCAAAGTATTTTGGCACATGGTTTGCCTGCTTAATAGCCTGGAAAAGTACCCTCATAACTTTTATGGCTAACGAATTAATTTAAGAAGTTTTGGGAGAAATTTCTCACTAATTATTTCTGGGGAGTTTTATTGTTCCAATAAACGGATCTTGACAAATACAACAAGGGTTTATCTAACACTGGTCAGGAGACAAAACATCTATAAATTAACTTGTCTATTTATAATAGTAGTAAACTTGTCGTCTTTTAACCGATAATGAGGTCTCATTAACTGTTCTCGAGACTTTTATAACGTAGCAGTCAACTAGTTTACAAGTTTTGGTAACCACATGGCGTTTTATGAGGGTCTAAGTCAAAATGAAGTAATTCTATGAACTCAGTCTATCGAAATCCCCTGCAGGAGGCTTTCGGAGAAGGAGGAGTTTCTATGCCTCTCCCAAACTGCATTACAACACTCGATGGTCAGCCATTCTGCATTCAGTCGGTGCTAGTCTTCTAGTTGCCTTTAAGGTCTTCAGTTAACCTAGCTGGGTCCATTGTGGGACACGGGCGACCCAGTACAATTCCGTATAATTTTACTTTGTCATTCCTAACTTTTGTGAAGACGGTCGTTGCGTAATAAATTCTGGATCTCCACTATCATCTTCCAGATTTCTTTATTATGTCGGTCAGTGTGCGTCTCTTCACTTAGAATAGGACTGTATTCCTACAAACTCATCATTTTCCTGCTTGTACCATTTTATTTGGGGATGGCGTAACACTTCCATTCTCCCTAGACTTCACGGCGTCATTTAATCCATTCTCCTTCATATTATTCCTTACACAATCTATCCATCTTTTCTTTGGCCTTCCTCTCCCTTTCCATACATCGATATTCATATCTATCACTTCTCCTCATTACAAGTCCATACCAAGACAAGCTAATCCTGCAAACTGATTAAAAAAAAACACAGTGAATTGTCATTATCGTCTTACTGTATCACACAGCATTTAAAAGTCTGTAGCAACATCCTTTGTGCATATCTTTGCAACATTTATGATATTTCCCATAGTCACAATTGAGAGTTGCTCTCATTTATTATTTAAAATACAGTCTGTTTTTGTTGCATATCAAATATTATACCCACATAAATATTCGGTTTCTCCGTTCACGATGAATTGAATAGTAGGAGAAAAAAACCAGATGTAAGTTAAATCATGTCGCAGGCACGTATTAAGAGCTACATTATTGCTACAAACCTGAATCAGTGGGTGAGCAGGCGATGCATCAATTGAGCGCCGCAAGGGGCCGCCACCGTCCCGTCACTCTGCCTTCACAGCGAACAATGTTTACCACGCCGAATATCGATGTCCATACGTTTCTTTATACAAAATCATCGACTGTCGACATTTTTAATTTTGGTAATATTTTATTATGAGCTCCTTTGAATAAATACTTTCTTTTATTCGAAATATCATAATCATTACATTGACCGTAGCAGTATTTAGCCGGCGATCCTCCAGCAGTTTTTGAAGATACGGAAATAATGTTAATTTATTTAATTAAATTGAATCGATCGATGTATTATATTATGGGGCACATCTCTCGAAATGTTAAGGCCATAAAATAAAGGTATGGTCAGCGATGCAGTTCGGAGAAGCAGCGGCGCGGACGTCGCATTCCCGCGCTCCTTCACGGCGCATGCGCGAAACGCCGCCGACACAACTCGATCGTAGATAAAAACCACTTATGACATGAACCATGCCTTTATTCCAACAAATTGATTTCGAACATAGAAGTCATATCGACGATTCCGATCTCTACAGCGATGGAACAAACGCAATGTTATCGTTTCTGAATTGACACGTTACTTCAAAATGCACCTCACTGCGAGCACATGATTGATCGCACGGTTTTATTCGATTATTATTATACGTAACCGCCACATCGAATTGTCGAAAATTAGTATGTATTTAATTTATAGGTACAATCACAGAAGAAAGTCGGAATTGGAAATAATGTCTAACAGAACACGTCCAATTATTATGGTATCCGAGTTCGTGATCAAGATAACCGATTATTAATCGTCTCTAATTACTGCTGGTGTTACCTTTATCTGGACACCATTTACCTATGGTTAACAAAAAAAACTTAACAAAAAGTGTAAAGAAAGGTTGATTTGTTGTGCGATGTGTTCCGGCGGTGACCGGTTCACCTGTTCATTGTTTGGCTGGCGGCTGTTGAACAAAAGGGTCCAAATATCACAGTTTTCGGGATATAATCACCGTGAATGCAATAAATCTTATCGTAATAACTGCACTTGCGAAGGCTTAGATTATCGCTGTAATGTATGGGCGAGGAATTTAATACTGCATGTGTGATTTATTGGAAGGATATCCTTGTCTTAGTTAACATGTGGACGGGTACGTTTTAGCGCATTGATGATTTAATTGGTGGCCCGTGTTTGGTTAAAAAAGGTAAAGATTAAGAGGTAATAAGGAAGATATAGGTTATAATTTCAAACTTCAAGATTGAAATTCGGTTTCTAAAGCAGCAGTTTTGATGGTCCTGAAAGGTCACAATAACAAGTACCTATACTTCAATCGACTTACGTGTATCCGTGCAGGCAGGAAAATACAGAACAATAATAAATGTTTGCTTGACCAGCACGAAACTCTGAACTGCACAGAAAATAGTCATACTGTATATTATTATGCCCCCAAAAATGGATGTCCAGATCCGAACGATTACCACAATCACATCAACTTACAAACACCATATCTCATCTTCCTCGCTCACTAATCTGAGTACGTAGTGATGTATGTACGTACGTCGTATGTGTCGCATAGTGATGTGCCACGCGGCCTCATCCCGCACAGCGGATGCAAACGTCGGAGCTGGGAGTCGCGCGCATAAATCCCGGGATCGCCGCCGGCGCGGGATTCGGGAGCCATCAATCATTATGGAGGAGCAACGTCGCTGGGGGTTCCGTAGAGCGCTTTGTGAAACAGATCAAACTGCGGCTAAACGTCTTGTTTAAACGTCGGTTCGATGCATGTTTGAGAGGTTTTTTAGGGGAGGTCTCAATAGTCTCAAATTTGTATCTAATTGGTATCGAATTTTTTAGTTACCACACCTATGTTAGTAACAGCAACATTTGATTTTAGGTGCCTATTCCATTTCACGATTATGTTTTATTATATTATTCATTATGGCTTTTATATTTTTAGAAGACACTTCCCGGCAAATCCCAATGTAACTTTATCAATTCATTTGTACTTTCAAAAGTTTACCTAAAATACGACAGACATCAGTAAAGGAAAACATCGTGAGGCAACTTGGACTGAGTTTCTTTAAGATGTTTTCAAACAAATACACATGAATAAATGAAGTCACATCAAATTGGTACTTGCCCGAATTTGAACCCACAACCTCATGTATGAAACGCGAGGCGCTTAACCAATGAGCAACCAAGACCGTCGAGCACATGGATAAACCCCTTAATTACTTATTTAAGTCGATGCATATTTAGCAATTATCATGCAACCTCTGTACATAAACTACTCTGTGCACTCCTCTAACGACTCGTTATTAAAAGGTAAGCGGTGGTTAAGGACGCCCGACACAATGTTTGATACATGATAACTAGAGGCGAAGTCATATTAAATCGCAATCGTTGCTCGCACTAACCGGCCAATTCACTTAATTTCACTTATACGCTTATTGGCGTAATACCGCCCTAATAGGGATTATAAACATCATTCAATTCTCGTGGTGGTTGTGATAAATGATCGATATGCAAATCGAAGGATAAGTAGTTGGGTCGGATAAAGTATTCGCGTCTGACGGTTACAATTTGAACTGAACCTATGGGAGTTTATGTTTACGTTTAATTTCAGGCTTAAAAGTTTACCTGGTGACTTGCTTGTTCATAATACCTAATTATTGACAGATTTAGGACACATTTAATGTATCGTTGTGAGTTAAAAATTCTCATTAATTTGTTCTGAATTTGTTTGTGGGTATGAAGTAATCTCTAATTGATACTTGATAATATTGATACTATGTTAATTTAATTTTAATAATTTATTTTTATCATATTGTGATGTAATAATTTAATTCAACAATACATTGTAATAATTATATGGGTTAGTGCCTAAAACAAACAATTAATAATAAATAAAAAAAATATAGAGCAAAGCAATAGAACGTAAACTACAATATAAAACTTATTTTCTATGTGTCGCTTCGCCATGCCGTATCATTTATTTTGCTTTAAATAAAGAGCTTATAAGTAATTTGTGGCGAACAGAGTCAGCGCCAAGGTGCAAGTCATTACGGTCAAACGAATTACAGTAAAGAGTGCGATTTGTAAACCTGAGATCAACAAAGGAACGTTTCGCGCGATTTTGATTGATCTCGGGATAATACTCACCCACAGGATATACAGGAACTAGGACCATATTCCTCAATCAAAACTAGCCTCCAAAAGTAACGATTTAAAGTTGATTTTCCTTTAAATGAAAGTTCCGTAATTAATTACCATTGTTTGAGAGATTCTGTTCTTTATTAGCACGTACATAAGGTTTTGTTTTAGATAATGGATTAGCAGGCAAGGCTGGATGGGTGCGAAATCATCGCTCGAATGAAACGCTAGCCGCGAGCTGTCGATTAGGGGATTTTGCGTTTTCATGCATAGACCTAGAATTCTCATAAATTGGATCCTGTTTTGTAAAAAAATACCAAAAGGTATAAAGGACCAAGGTAAGGGTCACCAAACGCTTAGTTAGGTAGGTAAGTAATTAGAAACTGATTAAGGAAATCGGAAATACTTATGTTAAGATTGTTGACTATGTAACTATTTACATAGTCAAGAATTTTAAACGGATTGTTCTGGATAATTAGGAAATATACCTCTGACTAATTCTTCTACGATCAAAGGCGAACACAATGTATGTTATACATATATGATTTATCGATTACAAGCTGAAAAAAAGTATCCTATGTGTTATTCCAGAGTATAATATAACTCGATATTGATAGGATAGGAAGGAAGTAGGATATTAGTAGGAAGTAGGATTGGTTTATTGTTTGAAAATAGCCAATGCTTTTGTCTATAGACATTTGATGTACTAAATAATATGGTACCTCTCAACAACATAGACAATGATTAGACTTGGAACCTCTACCTTTTCCATGGTCCTCCTAATTCGAAGGGCCCATAGCCGTGAAGTGGTCCACCTGATGGTGTCTAATGTGTTTGTTATTTTGTCCTACAGGCACTTATTAGAGGCTCTTTGGCGGCGACTATATCACCCGCGGCAGCCCTAACGCTCTCTCATTGTGGTTTATTATCCTCTGAACATTTCGAATTTGATAATAAGCATTATTGAGTTGGTGTTTAGTTCCGATGCAATTAGGTATATTTTTGCGGATTGTAGGCGTTGTGACAAATACGAAAAGGATTATGCGTATGGAATGATTCGGGGGCAGATAGTGGTCTTTGTATGAAACACCGAAAAACGGGGTTGGGTTGCTGCCAGTCATTGTTTGCGCATTTCATATTATGTAAGCTACGTGAGCGACATCCTGGATTCGTACTTACTTTAAGGACTGGTGCAAGGTGGAGCGGATTAAGAGGATGAATCTGGGAGACTCTTGCTCAGATGTAGGACAGTATATGCTATGGAAAGTTAAAGTAAGTCTATATCACCTTTGAAGCACATCAATAAGGTAAACAACCACACCTTTTACATAATATCTCAATGTCCAGCCTCCAATATTAAACCTAGATAAGAAGTTCACGTTGTGTTTGACTAGGCTACATCTAAGCTAGGAGTATTACCCGCTCAGAAATTGTAGCAATGGTTGGTTAACCCCAGCATTACGGCGGGCGCGGTAACAGATCACTGTTTGGCTTTTGAACTCGATGAGTGAGCCTTCAACACAGCGTTTAGTGTTGGCGAATTGTCGATAAATAAGTTTGTAGGTAACGGTTTTGGTCGATACCTTTGCTGAGATTGCTTGAATTTGGTAGGGCATCCGACTTTACTGAAAACGGCTTGTTTTCTATGGAAATAACCCTGTCGGTAGAAAATCTTTCTATGAGAACACAATTTTTATTCAATAACTGGACGATGACTTGGCAAAGAACGGGTGGTCTTCCATAAGCATACCCATGACTTCAATAAAAATACTACAGCATAACTTGTCGAAAAAACCTTACAGCGGTAAGCAACCCACGAGTCCAATTGAGGTTCCGTTGTCACCTCTAAAAGGTATGGTCAGCAAAAACTAGGCCAGTAATCATCAGGCCATCAGTAAGCTGTCAATTTATACTCACGAGCGATCCATGGAAAGTATTGTACTCGGCGAAAAAATTGAGGCCAAGATTCTGATGGACATGTATTTGTGTGTATTAATAGTGTCCATTGTTGGTTCAAGTTATGTTGTACGTATCCGTAACAACCTTATATGGAGATATAAGGTTAATAATGTTTATTTAGTATTACTTATCAGTAATTTCCTAGAAGAATTGAAAATGTGATTCCCTGTGAACAGAGCAACCTTGTGCACTCCTTTTGAAATTGAACACCATTTTAGAATTGACATCAAATCACTATTTTTGTGTTTAAAATATTGATTGCTGTCGTCGTAAGGTGCAGAAGACTTGTGCCAGGGATACTGAACCACATTTTTTGTGCATCCTTTGATGTAAACCACATATTATCGATATAACCTGGAAGTGTCAACAGCACTTAGGGCCGTGTTATCGGTAATCGATACGATTAATAAAGTTGTGAGGCGATCGGCGCTAGATGGCGGTGGTGGGGCCGCGATCACCTCTATTATCCTGTCGATACCGCAACTCGTGCGCACGAACATCGCTGAATTACACCTCTATTTACTGTCAAACTTAATTCCTCGCTCGTGTCGTTGGCTTTCATTGCCGCTTTTGATATTTTTCTTCGTTATTATCATGTTTCTCTGTTACGGCTTAGTATTCTCTTGTGTATGTTATAGTGAGAACTCGCAAATGTGGGAATAAGGTCTGTAACTCTGAATTACTAATGAGTAATTAACTGTTTTTAAGTGGTTGTGCCTAAAAACCTAGCAGAATAAAGGTTATTCTCGCAACTGGCGAGCATACCTATTAATATGACAAGATTTATAAATGTGAACGAAACATAACTAGAGTGACTGCATACCCCAAGGTAAATGGCATGGGCTTATGCAAGATGAAGAGTTCACTCGATATTGAATGACAAAAAGGTTTTTACTCCTCTATATTCAACTTCTGTTTATGATATCATACAAATGTATAACATATATCGAGTATTTATACTTTACTAACTTAAACCTTCTCAAAATACACTAAGAAATATCACTGGCAGTTAACAAATCAATATGAATAGTTAAGTAATAGATCTTGTTAGTCGCTCGCAGATAAAGTTAGAGCATGGTAAAGTGCGAGTGATTAGTGAGGTGTTATAATTTAGGATTAGCGTCAGAGGGACGGTTTGTATGGACCGCTTGTTAGCTTCACTTGTTATTGCGCGCGCGCTCATCTATGGACGCGTTAAGATGGAGGTCATATGGAATAGACTTTTCATATGCTTTATAAGAAAATGATTGTGTACTTTATTTTCTCTATAGGGAATAATCCAAAGTCGTCTTTCCTATTCCTTTTTTTGCTTTTATTTGGAACTGGTATATAGACAAACCAAGTGGACCAATCTATCGCAGTTTTAATGATTATGATGATAAATTCATGTTTTTTTTTAAATAATATTTTGTCCCTATTTGCCTTGCATCTAATAAAATAAGAAACACAACACTTTGCAAAGACCATTTAAATATATAGAAAGATTTTGTCAGCATTGTTTTTTAATTTTTGAGGTTATGTGTGAATTAAATTATACTTAAAATGCTTAAAAATATAGCCTACTCCATAGTAAGCAAGCCCGGTGCAGACACTAACATATCGATGACCATTTATTTACATTAGAACCATTTCTTTATCAGTTTATCACTGATTGTCTCGAGGTCCTATTGAAGTGCAGCATAACTTGTGTTGATTTATAGCCAATGACTAAATGTAAATATGATTGAGCTTTTGTTACACCTCTCCACAAGCGTCTGCGCATGATTTTGTTTGGCCACAAGAGCCAATTGCACGATCCTATTTAGTGCCGAGATATTTTGACAGGACAAAAAACTTTATTGATGATCACAAACTTGTAGAGCAATGAAAACATCATTTGTTGATGATAATGAATGGCTAAATGTATTTCTTTTTGGAATGACTCGCTGGTTTGTTGAAGACGTTCGTGTAGACGATTGGTGATTAAACTTAATGAAGCATTATTTTATTAGATAGTAAATCTTCTACAGTTTTTATAGGTCGGATAATATCATTTATTAAATTATAATACAATAAACCTTTCGTCACAGCATCGTCATGATAATATTCAGCGTTCTACTATGACATGATTAGAAAAGTGTAAGAAAAGAATTCAGATAGAGCCAACCCTTTGAACGCGGACCCACCGTATAAATATGAATTAGTAGGTCGACTTCATTCAAAGGTTGTACCACCGCTGTGCTTTTGTGCAGGCTCCTTATTAACTGCTTCAGAAGTTCATAGTATTTTTTTATCCCGACTCAGCGGTGACATCTATTGTCAGTTTGACTTTTAAATGGGTTTCTTTGAGTTATTATGAACATTTCGACCGTCCTTAGGCGTTGATCGTATTATACTGGAGTATTTTGACACATTGCTTTACATTGTTTATGAGTTTTTGAGGTCGTAAATTATTTTTTTGAGCTTCGTGGTGATATTTGACGAGGATTCAATGGCGTGATTTGGGATTAACTTGAGGTTATAATTTATGAGACAGATTTATTGTGGTGTGGCTTTGTGCGCTTCCTTGTTAAGATTTACAAAATTTTAATGAAATCACTTTAGTATTACTTTAGGTTAAGCCGCGCTTGCCTAGGTTGGTCTGTGGATGGGTGACCACCCCTTACATACCGAGTTTCCTCCGTGCCTCGGAAAGCACGTTAAGCCGTTGGTCCCGGCTGTCATTTGTAGATCTTTGACAGTCGTTACAGATAGTCAGTGTCCCGAAAGTCTGACAACCAGTCTTACCAAAGGATATCGTATTACCCAGTACTAACTGGGTTGTGGAGGTCAGATAGGCAGTCGCTCCATGTAAAATACTGATATTCAGCTGCATCCGGTTAGACTGGAAGCCGACCCCAACATAGTTGGGAAAAGGCTAGGCAGATGATGATGACTTTAGTATTAAAAATCTAACTAAAATTCTCAAAAATAACATATTCTACTTTGGTAGCTAAGTATTATTTATTTAATAATAGCTACCAAAATAGAATATATGTTAGAAATAACTGTTATTCTAACAATAACTTAAATTAAGATACCTTATTTTTCTTTTACTTACGTTTCTCACAAATATTCTTACATTCCTCGAAAACAAAATCGTTTACATGTAGGTATTTATCATTCCTTCTGATAGACATATTATGTCTATAAAACCGCCATATCTTCGGAATTGGACATCTTAATTAATTATGAGACACACTTTATAACACTCACTTTTTAGTTCTTGAAGAGCGCCGATATTGTCTTTCAGGAATATAATGATTACTGTGTAGTTTTAGTAATTCGAAATTGCTGAAGAACCGCTGGTACAGTATGCTGGTAACTCCCGCTGAACCTTGCCGCTGAAGAAGCTCGGTCAAGTATCAAGTGAGTTGCGCCGTGACTATTTTTTTTTAAAACGTTGCCCTACACTAGGAATTTCTCCTTCTTTTTTTTTCTTTTAAACTCACATACACAAACACCCAGACCCGAAACAACTATTTACTTGACTTTGCTGTTTTTTGTTGAATTGCCTTACGCCTTGTTGCTGTGCTAGACTCAGCATGCAGTGGTTATTGCTTTGGATACGATGCTTGAGACTGGAGTTTAAATACTGCAAAGAGTATTACACTACTTCACACTACGGATTTCACGCACATACTTTCGCTCGTTGTTAGAATATGCTCGCGAGATCCTTTTATTTGCAAGAATAGCACTTCTCCGCGAAGAAAATTTGTCACTTCTAACACCAACATGTAAAGTTCGGGTGGCAGAAAAGTTGCTTACGAAGAATAAAATAGACAAAGCAGCAATTACGTATCTCTCAGATATACATATCTGTTTTGAGTCTAATTTAGGCGATCATTAAGTTTCTATTTTGCAATTTCAAAATATTATTTTTGCCTACATAAAGCATTAGATTTCTCGTCCTTCTATCATAGTTCTTGTAAATTTCAAAATATTTGTTAAGTCATAGAATACATAAAACCTACAATGGGTGACTGAACATATTACTTAGAATTATGTAATTGGTACTTACACTTTACATTTCTCCATAATAAAAAAAAGTCGTAGTGTAGGTATTTGTTGATTTACTTTGACAAATGACTACATGTCGTTTCTAATTCAGCAGCAAACTAGAGCACCCATATAATTAGAATAAAAGTAAGTAAGTAAAAGTGTACCAACGTTAACTAGATTGCCACAAAAACTACGTCACACCTTAAGGCTGGTGTAGACAGGTGACAAAAGCGCGGCGTGCCTTTGAAGACGTCTCGCGTAACAAGTGTGGTAAGTGGTAACCAATTGGGGAACGGGGGACAATAGACGCGCACAGTAGCGGGCTTCCGTGTCACTGGCTGTGGCAGGCCTTGGAACACACACAGAATACAACTGCATGAAGAAAGAAATTGTAGCTCAACACATCTTTTGCCCTTACAGGGGTAAGGCATAGTTCATTACATCAAACATGCAAAAAAACTAATAAAGTCTTACAAATTGGTTCGATTTGACATAACTGACATCGCTAAAAGAACATCGTGTAGAGTTTTCTTTAGAAATAATATAAGGTAAGATACTCCAATCCCTGTGCATACGATGATCAAAGCTCGAGTCTATACTCTGTATGGGAGGGCCTTCGTCCAGCAACGGACTTATAATAGGTTGGTACCTATTATTTATTTATTTAAGTAGCGAATTATATGACAGTAGGTACCTAATAGAAAAGTGAGTAAGTGACTCTTGTATGTGACATAATTCTTGCCTAACTTTCACTGTGGTAACCACACGGCCGTGTGGTTGAACAGGTGTCATGCATCAGATCCCAGTGCTTCTTCAAGAATGTCGTTGACTACAAGAAGAACTCTGCAGTCTGTCTGATACTTAATTGGAAATCACCCCGGCTGGACGGACTGCACAACTTTGGGATGAATTGACAGATAATTCCAGTCACTTAGAGACTGGGCCGCTACCACCGTTCTTAACAGGAGTTCCCATCACTTGCTCGTCTGCTCCATAAACTTGGACTTACCGATTATATTTTCGTAACCTAGGAACTATAGACCAATAGCCTGATGGCCTATTTATTTTTGACATCCATTCGGAGAGCTAAAGTTCTTCATCGTTTTGATAATGGCAGCAATTCAATTAGCCTAACCTATGTCTGTTTTTCAAAAAAGATGTAACAATGGATCATACGGATCATACGGTACTTAAAAGCTACTCCCTATTGAAAGCACTATAAATTTGTGATCATGTCTATTCTGATGCTTTATTTCGGCATATTAGAATAGGCTCAGAAAGAACTAAGTAGAAACATGCTAAGACCTTGCATAACCGCGAGGTATGCAGGTTCATTTACTTTTGTTGAAAAAAAAAATGAAAATTATAAGAGAAAATAATAATAAGTGATGTTTAGTAACTATTTTTCGAAGCTCTCCTAAGATCAATCCTAAGATCATAATTCAGAAAGCAGTACTCCTGAATACGGCCCGCATTGTGAGGAGGTTCCTGTCTCTGGAACCCTAAACCGGGTGGTTAGGTAGCTTGGGTCCTGTTACTGGCGGACCACTATATTTGTATTTTTAAATGGTCTTTCATATTTTAAATTTCAACAACTATTTAAAATGTAAATATTAAGATAAAAAATCTATAAAGATGGTTTGAAAGTAAGATCACTGTTATTTTACTTTCAAACCATCTTTATAGATATTGGTCTATGGTCAGCGCTGTTATTGCGACATAATAGGTAGCTTGTGGCGAGGCGCTCATAGGCCACGGTAAACAATTAGCATAATTTTAAATCCTTTGACTTTGAACGCCACCGCTTGCCGCTTGTTTTAACTAGAGGTTTTACTTATAAACAAATTGTAATGTGTGAATAGGAAATTATGTCTTCCAGAGATCTACCGATTAATCCTACTATCCTACTATTAATACTATAAATGCGAATGTTTGTGAGGATGGATGGATGGATAGATTTATGGATGTATGGATATATGGATGTTTGTTACTCTTTCAGGTCAAAACGGCTGAACGGACCTTGATAAAATTTGGCACCGAGGTAGACTTTTACTTTTGTTTTTGATATCACGCGGGTGAAGCCGCGGGCGCCAGCTAGTATTACATAAACTTCTACCGGACGAGTCAAGTGAACCGCATGCATAACGACCGCCGGGGCAAAGTCTCATCGTGTTTGTACGTGAGGACCGAAGGACCCGCCGAGACCGGCCTAGAAAGAGGTGGCTAGACGATCTGGACGCGCATCACGATGGCTGGTTCGATGTGGCGCAAGAGAAGAATACTTGGAAGAATAAGGGGGAGGCTTTTGCTCAGCAGTGGGACATACAAGGCTAAATAAAAAAAAATAATGTACCTAAATATCCATGAAGTTATGGTTATAAGAGAGCTGCAAATCCCCATTATTTTCAAATTTTCAAGAATGAAATTTTTTGAAAATTTTGGGTATTTATAGGGATAAGATCAATTCTTATCCCTATAAATACCCCAAATTATAGGTCCAATAAGACTAGGGAGGAAGATGATGATTGATCCTGCCTAAACTTTCTGTTTTTTCAGTATGTCGTCATTGGCTTGTTTTTTCAGTATGTCGTCATTGGTTTGACCAGTAAGTTCTACATTGCGTAACTTTTACAGTTCTGTTGTTTGCCGCATTTCAATACTATAGCCAATTGTGAACGGCTAAGTAGGAGAGAACAGCAGCATATTTTTCATCTGTATATTAGATTTGCCTACATTCCATTACTCGTGTAGCTGATGTTGGAGAGAAAACAACGAGGCAGAAGTGAGAGTGGACAGGCTACGTAGCACAAATGTACCGGAGAGGTGGGCAAGGTTCGCTATTCACTGAACGTATGAGGGAGGCCGGGCCACTGCGAAGGTTTTTTTTTTTTTTATTATTGATAGGCTCGCGTTTGACCACTATCTCACCTGATGGTAAGTGATGATGTGGTCGACGATGAAGCACGCTTACCTAGAAATAACCTATTCACTTTTGACTTGAAGACCCCCAGGTTATAGCTATCGGGAAATACAGACTCCGGCAGGGAATTCCACTCCTTAGCAGTACGCACAATGAAAGTATTCCCAAACCGAAGGTGGCGTGATATCTGATCATATTTGCTGGGCAAACACGGCCAGAGATCGCACAGGATAGAGACGTATGTAGGGAGAAAGGAAAGGGTTTTGTCCAGTAGTGGGTTACGGGTTAAGCTAGATAAATACATTATCAAGATTTAACAAAGTTCTAATAAAATGCAGAATAGGCTTACGACATACGGCGATTCTTTTCAAGCTCTCACATCTCTTTAGCGTTCACTTTATCATAGTTCTTAAGAAACTCAATTACTATCTAAGACAAATGTTACCCGTTCAACAATTATATACTCACGAACAACAGTAGGCACGAACATAATGCTCATTCAAGACTTATATACCACGTTATATACTCGACCCTAATGCTCAGTCATTGGCGAGCTTCACCGAGCATTCCCCTTCGGAGCAATTAACAGTTTTACTGCTTCCCCCATTGGCTACTTGCGCAGCTTTTGACGCCATATGCTTAGATAACAATGCTGGTAATGACTGTGTATGTATCGGTACGTAGTGATTCGTTTTATATACTGTTAAGAAAATGCTTATGTATTAAAGTGGAAGGTAAAGTTAAGTATCTGTGAAGTTTTTTGTTACGTCTTAGTAAGTGGGTAACGTAGGTAACATAAAGTAAAGTCGAAAAACTTTGTCACTATTCTTATTCAAATAAACAAAAGGTAAACTTTTTGTAACAAAACGGTTTAAAAATTGTCAGGCAATTGGGAAATTAATAAAATCCCACATCTTTATATGCACACCTTTTTCAATACACAAGGAAAAAAAACTATGTTTGAATGTTTTACACGAAACTGAAGACAATAATATGAAACGTTTAATGTTTTAGAATCACACACTTATTAGAAAACGTTGGCAATGTAATACAAAAGATAATCACTTAAGCCTTCGAAGCGGTAGATAATACTGTTATGATAATAACTACAGTCGTCGAGACAATGTACGAAAATCTCATAACTAATTAAATTCTAATTACACAAACCGTCCATTTTAATATCTCCAACGGAACGAAACATATTTTCACATGTTAAAACAATGGCTACCGACAGTTGCTCCGTATTTGCTTATCTGCCACATCAATAAATGCCTTTCTTTGAGCCGTTCAAGAACTTTATATACAATTTTAATTTTTATATCCGGCCAAAAAGCTCAGACCTGTCTTTTCATAGTTTGACAACTTGGAAAGAGCTCATGTCATAATTTTGAAAAGTTCCTAAATTAATGTATGTGGAATGTAAGTAAGCCTGGTATTAGATATGGGTGGTGATGGTCACGGGGTGATCGCCATGTGTTTCCGTTGATGGCGTTTTAATTGCATCGGGGCAAACACTCCGCCCTTGCGCGGTCCGCGTGGCATTAACAATATGTACCTTTTCTTTATGATTGTTCACTTATGTTTCGATGCATAAGACAAATTAGTATTCAATTAGCTAAATACCTGATATGAAAATGAACTAACTAGATTGACAATTGCGCCCCTTGGAAATCATTAATAGCAGTTCTGACTATGTTATTTGAGGACATAGAACAAGATTGCCGCAAACCTCTGCAAATTTAGCGGCTAGTCTCTACGAAACCTGTATAAATAAAGAGAGTTAGAGTGGTAGTAGATTTTGAGAACACAGTATCCTTACAGAACATACAGTATGTTAGGTTAAACGAGGGACTTATTGAGGGAGGGTATTCAGTATTCGATTCTCGTCCCAAATATGTAAAAAACCTATAACCTTAATTTCTGACGTAATTGTCCAATAAAATACAGTACTCATGAACACTGAGCGCGAGAGAAGTAAACTTGTAAACAGTGAAGTAAATCACGCGGCAAAATACCTACGCTACGATTCTAACGAAAAGGCGTCCTAAGCCAGGTTTAAAGTATGAAGGGAAAATGGAATATACATAGGTCATTGACATGCACACATGTTCTGCGATAGTATTAAATCGCTAGCGCAAGGGTATATACACGTTGCGAGACTTATGCGAAATTTGTGGTATGGTTCTGTCTTTTATTTATTAGTGTTTTTTTTTGTTCATATTTTTATTAATATCATGTAACTATGCACTATTGTGGGTTTGAATACGTCCCTCGTTTAAACTAACATACTGTATAAGATTCACTACTGCAAAATAAATTCAGGATTCCATTAAAATCAATGACAAACGCGAATTTATAAAGAAACTAGCTTTTGCCCGCGGCTTCTCTCGCGTCAAATTCGGGGTAACACAGTTCCCCTTTCCTGATTTGCAGGTACCTGATACTTGTAGTTTTTGCCCTAGCGTCTTATTTATTGTAATAGCAAAGCTAAGTTTTCTCTGTTCTTCTCTCTTTCTCCCTCATACCTCAGTGTTTTTTTTTAATAGCCTATATCCGGGTCCCAACTATCTCTGTACCAAAATTCATCAAAATCGGTTTCGCTATTTAGACGTGAAGAGGTAACAAACAAACTCACTTTCGCTATTATAAAATTAAGTAAGGATATGAGTTGGTATTGATAAATTAATACGAAATCATTGACGGAGTTTATTGACGCGTCAGTCAACTGCACCTTAACCCTTCAAATATTAACACACCTGTCTATGCATATTGTTTTGGTCAGATTCTTTTTAGTCCAGAGCCCTCCGAATTATGTGCCGTGAGTCTTAATGCTTTAAAATTCTAACAGTGGGCCATGAAGACTGCAAGGTGCGCGTTTGAATATGATTAGCAGCTTGTCAAAAGTGAGTTAAGGGTTTAATGTATTCTAATTTAATCAGCAAAGGGTTGAACTTATAATTTTTTAAATAATTAATGTAGTTTGAATCGGTTTATAATAACTTGGTATCAATTAACTAGATTTCCTTTCTATTTTTGGATGGTATGGTGTTCACAATTGTACTGGGAGATTTTAGAGAAGCCATTCAACTATATTCCTTTTGAGCACAAGCTAAAATGAATGAACTCTCCTCTCCTATATTTTAAAGAAAGTGTAAGCTAACCTATTACTACAGCTTAAGGGGTATACAATGGCCGGATGAAAGCAGTCATAATAATATGAATTATGTTATCATTCGTTAAATGGTGACAAAGTGACACTCACAATATTAACTACGTCTGTGACCATTTTAAGAATTTTACCGTAATTCATATTTTGATTCTGGAAATTTAAATACTAAGGTTTAATCTATAAGGTCATAAATGGAATATTAATCCCTCTTTTTCCAGCAAAGGTAGTAAAGGAAACGAGAAGGCAGATACTAGCTGGACACGTTACAAATAACGATAATTTGATGATAACCTTTATTTAACATTTATGTACAATTTTTAAATTACAAGCCATTAAAAAACTTTTGATCGCTTCAAAAGATCACAAATACTAGTTGAAATATATACTTTGAGTCCGAACTAATTGTATCAATGATAACAAAGCCAAACAATTTACATTATCTATTAGCATATACTTAAGTGTTTCGGATCGATGAAAAGAATGAGTTCTGATAAGTGATGAAGATAACCCTCCCCTGCTGTATAGTATACAACTGTCTGATTCGTGGGGGTGCTAAATCGTCCCGACAACTCATTAACATATCAGTTTTACATTTTTTTGCATAATTACTTGTCTTGTAACTAAATGAACGTTTGTTTGGTTTCTACTGTAAAATGTTTAATGGTGACGATAATTTTGCCATACGAAGTTTGGCGTGAAAGTTCTATAAAGTTTTGTAAAGCTTTCACGATACATTGCCAAATTTTTCCTTTCAAATTTTCCTAATCTTCATTTCATTGTAAGTAGATAGATACGTATGGATACGTACCTTCCATCGCATTTTACCTTCTAACAACGTATTGTTTCAACGTGCTCGGTGATTGGATGAACACGTGGCATACTATCAATTATACTGTCCATTAACCATTTACATAAACGAGTACGTACTACGAGTGTGATTATACGGCCAACATAGTATATGCCACGATGAAATTCCTGACATTTCAATGTCAGTTTACTATGAAAACAGTAGCACCATTGAATGTCTCGCATTGTCACCTCACAAATTGTTAAACGAAGGTAAACATGTTCGAGTTTTGTGTGCAATGTTCGTGTTTCCTCATCAAGATAGGGAGCGCAGTCAATTGTTGGAAGTGCACTTTGTTGTTACCGAGGTAAATACACACTTCGAACGGTAATTTTCCTATGACGCGCGTGTTTTACGACGCGATCTGTTTTGTTAAACACGCGAACAGATATCGCCAGCTATTAATGTTGTACTCACACATTTTATCTGAACATGCTCAATTAACAGCCCGGGATGGACTCTTCATTACTTTTGAATGACAATGACCTTTTCTCAACAAATGTAGTTTGATGGGCACTCTTTCTACAAATGTTTTTTTTATATCAGGTTTAGGATGCCAAGGTCTGATAGCATATAATATTATTGTCAATTCGTAGATTAAGTCTTTTATACTAACATCCAAAATGAACAGCTTACCTACATGAATAATGCCGATAAATACACGTCTTGAGCACACGTAACATATTGACGAAGAGCCTCTATAAAATGAAAGGAGTAACAAGCATGCTCTGGGTATTTATCATGCAAAACCGTATAATGTGTCACACCCTTCCCCTCAAGTATTGAAAAGTCAGTAAATTAATAGCTGTAAAGCTCCATCATATGCAAATAGTGGCATCCCCTCGGCTTAGCGTATCTAGCACATCACGGCTCCCATCGTACGTCTTGTTTAAAATTCGTTCCACCGCGACTCTGATATGCAAATGGCGGGCGACATTCGAATACAAAAAGCTCGAGCGCGGTGGCAGCGAGTAAATCAATCGATCAACGCCGGATATACTCGTAGGAATACGTCTTCATTGTGTTCATTAGCGTCGTCGAGAGCCGCGAGCCGGCCCGGCGGCCGCACCTGCCTCCACAATGTCCCGCATTCCGCAAAAAGCCCACGAAATTAAACACCCCTGCCGTTTAGTAAAATGATCTTGTTGTTGCAGAAATAATGTTTTTAAGTGTTCTGTTTGATCGAGTGATGTATGCGCACATGTTTTGTATTGCCAGTTGTAGACACTTCACAAATTGCTTACGTCATGTCATCAGTTTATTACAATTGACACTCATTTGTATGCAGATTAATCGGCTTTATATTCATGTGAAATATACATTGTAAATGAAAAAAAAACACATCGCATAATAAGTACCCATTTATTGTGTTTGTACAAATAAATATGCTTGTTACTTATGGTGCAGATTAGAGACATTTAAAGGGACTCTTTTTATTGTTTTTTTTTCGATAAAATAATCTTCTTACAGCAGATTCTACACGCAATTCTGATTTTATTGATTCATATTGTATTTTTTTTTCATTTGCATCAGTAAAGGAAAACATCGTGAGGTGTTCTTGGGTACAAGCATGTCTGAGGATTATTTCTCGAGCGCATGTAATGTCAAGTTAGGGGCCCAGGATCGGTATTAAAACTCCAACACCAGGTTAGATACCAACCCCACGAAAAAGAAAGAGAAACAACAGATACTGCAAATTTCCAACAAAAAAAAAATAGCTGCACAGTTAAACGTGTTAATCTATCAGACAGACGATCAACATTTAATTATCTATCCATGGAACCCGCTGTGATTTTTACCAAAACGAAAGTAGAAAGTATCAAAATACGGTTAATTTAATGATATAACACTAGTTATATCATTAGATAATTATCAGAAAAGGACACGCATTCACCAAAGTTTTTTCCACACTTTCAATACAAGTTGAGGTGCTTCAGAATTGTACAAAAAACACAATGCTTTTCGGTTGAAAGCCGTTACGAGCTATTATGCTATTAAATACCCTAATTACAGATCAAACGCTGTGACCACAAAGGCTTCATCTCGCATCGCATTTTCTACTTTTGTGTCGTCAAATTCATGGTGGAAGAGCTGACTGTATTTAAGCGGTTTTTTAAATTACTTCTTGAGTTCCGTTTACTCTAGCTATTTGTAAGGCTATGAGGGATATTAACTGTTTACTGTGCGCAATGAGTTGTAGGTGAGGACAAGGACCGGCTTCTCTAGTTGATTTTACTCTTCAGATCAGTCAGGTCTAAAGGTGGATATGTCAAAAGTACTGTCAATTGCAATGCATGTAATAAAACCTAATGGGTAAAATCCCAAGAGCTTTTTTTTTTTTTTTTCCGGTGGAAATCATCCAATGACTTCCCCCGCTCTGGGCGGAGCGGGGGGGCATGTCACACTTGTACTGACTAAAACCCACCCATGTTCCTTCTATTGCCCTTTACGTTCCGAGGCCGCGGTATCTCTTTCGAACAACCCGCAACCCCATTCCCAAGAGCTAATGGCTTAATTGCCAAAAGTCTCGACCAATATCTGACTAGGTTCTCGTTAGATAATTGGGTCGGGAGCTTGGAAACGGCTCCTATTGTTAGTAAGTTCCTTTTTGGGAGCGGTGATCCTGCTTCGACCTTGTTCCCGAAATCGCCGGGCAAAAATTTTGTCGCCCGCGTGATGATAAAAAAGTATTGTTGTGTGTTATTACAGACTATAATCTACCTCTGTGCCAAATTTCATCAAGATCCGTTCAGTAGTATTTTCGTGAAAGAAGATCAAACATACATCCATACTCACAAACTTTCGCATTTATAAAATTAGTAGGATGTATGTTTGTAAAGAATTATTCGGTACTTCTAGTTAGGTATGCCTCGTTCATAATCATCATCGCCCTCTGCTGGACGTAGGTCTTCTCTATTCTATATCTTGTATAGCCCGGCAGAAAGGTCCAGGAAAGGGTTAAGTCATATGCAACGGTACACTTTTCCCATCAACTGCTGTAAATCTCCGAATCAAACCACACTTTTCGCATGAACAGTAAGTGATTTTTAACATTGTTATTTACAAGGTGAGTACGTCCAATACTACTAAGAATAAGCTCGGTACTTAAGAAGTAGAAAAATAACGTATAGAAAAACTTACTTGACATTCGCTGGAATTGTAAATCACCCCCGCCCCCCCTCATTGTACCCTATTACATGGGAATTAAACATAACAATCATAAATGTCGGAGTACTAATAGAATTACAGGCGTGCCGTTATGTTTTGTAAACTAAAATGTTGTAGAGGGGCCTGCCAGGGCAATTGCCTACCGGGGTAGCGGTTGTTCGACAGAGATACCGCGGCCCCGAAACATAAAGGGCAAAAGCAGTAACATGGACGGGTTTTAGTCAGTAAAAGTCTGACATACACCTCCGCTCCACCCAGGGGCCTAAGTCTGCTATTACAATAGTGTCAGAATGGTCGATCACTGCTGGGCTGTAAAAAAGGTGGATGAAAAACGATTGCATGTAGCGGAGATGAGAATGTTGAGATGGATGTGTGGAGTGACAAGAATGGATAAAGTAAGGAATGAATATATTCGAGGAAGTTTGAAAGTTGCGCCTGTTACAGAAAAATTGAAAGGGAGTCGTTTGTCTTGGTATGGACATGTAATGAGGAGGGATGAAGGACATCTGACTAAAAGAGTGATGGATCTGAATGTTGATGGACGGAGAGCGAGAGGAAGGCCAAAGAAAAGATGGATGGATTGTGTAAGTAATGATATGAAGGAGAAAGGAGTAAATGATGCCGTGACGTTTGATAGGGGAGAATGGAAGAAGAAAACGTGTTGCGCCGACCCGAAATAGAATGGGACAAGGGCAGGAAAATGATGATGGTCGATCACTGATCGCATAATGGTTAATTTTGACAAGTTTAGTATGTAGTAGATTACCAAACTTGTCAAAATTAACCATTATGCGATCAGTGATCGACCATTCTGACACTATTGTAATAGCAGACTAAGGCCCCAGAGCGTGGGAAGTTATTTAATGATTTCCCATCCGTATAAAAAAAGAACCAGCATGTAAATCCGTAATTTATACAACTCGAGTCTTTTATTTCGCAGATGGTATTCAATAAAAGGAATAACCTTAAGTAATAGTTAATAAATTGTCCCGGAAAGGAGTTCCAAACCGCATATTAAAACCAACACATAATACTATTGTGTTAAAATGTTTCAGTCTTCAACAAAAAGTGAACTGAACAAAGAACAAATATTCCTTACATTATCTATTGAAATGTTTTCATTTCACATTATTAGCCGTTTTCATTTCATAAACCACAAGCCGCAGATACTTTTGAATATTTTTATTCTGATTTTTGCCCTTAATTGCTTGCTATTTTTCTGTTCTGTAGCTGGCAAGCTGTTCACAAACCTTGGATTTTGTTCTGAATGCTAATTATGTTGAGTACTTAAAGAGTGACTGTATTCTTGATTCGCGCATTGCCAAAATAATGGTTGTCTTCCGGGGTTCGTTATTTTCGTTGCATTGATTGATTCAAGTCACCGTTAATTTTCTTCTTTTTCTTTTTAAAAAACGTTGCCCCACACTGGGATTTTCTCCTGTATCGTGTGTGCGTTTACAAACATTTAAACTCACATACACAAACAGCCAGACCCGGAACAACTATCTGTAGGCCATACAAATATTTGTTCCGTACGGGGATCGAACCCGCGACACGCGGCGCAGCAGTCGATCGCTCAGCCATTGCACCAACCGTGACGTCAATAAAAATAATAAAGATTTTTTTTGGATATCTATCTGCTTAGCTGTGTGACCTTTCTTGTTTTATTTAAAAGCTTATTGTCATTGTTAATTGTATAACTATTTTTATGAACACGTTTTATTTCGAAATCTATTGCAACAAGCCTAATGGAATTGGTATAGCTTTTAAACATATGAACCGCTATCAAGATGAGGAACAACTTTTAAAAACCTGGATGACAAAGATAAAAAAGACCCATAAGATTCTAACTTGAACAACTCTAAAACATCTACACAAATGACACTTTATTGATATGAAATGGAGAAGAAAGCTTTGATCTTTATTTAATATCAAAATAAACCGAACCATTTCATTTCTCCTCAAACATTTTAGAATCGAAAGACTATTTTGTTTCAGTAAATTTCTTCTAAACGTTGTCGAAAACGGTAAGGGTCGTAAAATCAAAGCAAACGACACCAAACTGCGGTTGTTTAGAAAATAAACCTTATTAAGGCGCGTTATCGTACCATAGCTACGTGTAGCGTATTTATGACCATATATAAGCCTTAAATCGGAGCACAAGCGGGTAAGCCATAAACGTAGTCAACCGTCCATTTTCCCGCTATCGCGACTACAGGCGGCCAACACGCAGACCTCACTAACCACTGCCAAAACAAGAGACGTAACGACCATTGTTATTTTAAAAACATTCACACTTAGCCTTCTTAAAATACGGTTGATTTTTCTGTAAAAGTTTAGGCGGTGTGTATGAATATTTGTCTGCCAGGTGGTCTATTAGCATAACGACCCGCGCGCCCCTTAACGCCGCATGCTTGGTCACGCTGCCCCCTGACGTTGGTCGCAATTTCCACAGCGGGACTTTTCGTGAAAAGTGGCGCGACGCTACCTACGTTTTATTTTAATGAACAGTATAAATAATCGCATAGCAATGGGAAATTATATACCTGTTTATAAAGTTATGAGAGAATGTGTACGAGGTCGGAGTTTTCTTTTTGGTGAACCTTTACTTGTAAGGGGCGTAATAATTACTTATAATCACGCCGTTTTAAAATAATTATTATGTTTGAAAACAGTCATAACAAACCTCTTCAGTTAAATATTATTTATAAGTAGATTATTATAATGTCTTTGAACTTTATTCTTTTGTTCCAAGAATCGTCACGTCATTTCTTATCAAAAAAGAAAAAATATCGACATCAACTTAAGTAAGATATCATCAAAATATTACTTATACATTCATGCTTGGCATATCACCCCAAAAATACATACATCAAGCCGTGTCGCGGGTAAAACTTGCTTTTCACGTAAATCCAATTTGTGCGGTTCGTCCGAAAGGGCGAGTCGTGGCTGGCTGTAATTATTCACGTGTTATGACATCTCATTTGCATATAATCGGTGAGCCAGTCCCCGATGCGTGAGGTAGTGAGGTAAGAAAGGCAGTGGAGGCAAGCGGCAACCGTAGGCCATTCACACGAACGCGAACGGCTATCTTGATCGACGCCGGCCTATGAAAAAGTGGCCACTAATTAAAAAATAAACTGTAGCTAAGATCGTTCGTAAATACACGGAAGCCGCCGGAAAGAGATTTGCTTTCACGTACTTCTATTAGTTACGAAACTCAAACGAATGTTAGTAATTACATAGTAAAACTTATGGAATATGTAGCGTTCGATATGCATCAAAGTGGTTCGACTAATTCGTTGGTAATTAATTTTATTTTGGGAATATTTAATTTGGTGATTACTTAATTGGTTTCGTGCGAGGACATTAATAGTTATTTTAATTCAATCAATCTAAAGCGGCAGTGTTGATCAAAACGCAAGTTTTTTTCTTATCTGTAGATACTTGTAGCTAGTTAATTTCAAGAATAAAAAACGTGACATACATACCGATTTTCCTCTGAGCCTCTGAAAGCACGTTAAGCCGTTGGTCAAGCTGTCAAATATCAAAAATCTTTGAAAATCGTAAAATGTAGTCAGTGAGCCAAAAGTCTGACAATCAGTCTTACCAAAGAGTATCGTAATACCCAGTACAAACTGGGTTGTGGGGTCATTTATTCAATCGTTTCATGTTTAATACAGCTCAGCTGCATCTAGTTAGACTGGAAGCTACATTGGGATAGCCATTTTTGAAAAAGGCTAGGCAGAAGATGAATAAAAGACGTGACATGCTAATTCAGAGGAAGTGACTTTTAGGGATAACGATGATGAAAGTCAATAATGCATTGGATTAATTAATCTACTGAAATTAGTAGATTAATTCCCCATATGTCCCCATGTAACGCAAAATACAAGGATCACCGCTCCGCCCAGAGCGAAGGAAGTTATTTGGTAATTTCCCAACCGCAAAATAAAATAAATAAATAAACAAGACTAGGCACTATGATGTTTTTAAAAGTTAGTTAAATTACGAGACATTAGAACCTGCTAATGACTGAGGCAACAAATCATTGTTATCACACCTTTTACATGCACTCATTGCACGCACTTATGCATGGCAGTCAAGTGATACGCGTCCGGTAGCAGACGGAATGTTTCTCTTACAAGAAACTAGACTGGGGATGACTGTATTTTATTTTGATGAATGGTCTACATTATTGACTTATATTTTACTAGCTTTTGCCCGCGGCTTCGCTCGCGTTAAATTCAGGGTAACACAGTTCCCCTTTCCTGATTTGTAGGTACCTGTTACCTGCAGTTTTTGCCCTTGCGCCTTATTGATTTGTAATAGCAAAGCTAAGTTTTCCCTTTTCTTCCCTCTTTCTCCCTCATATCACACCTTTAAAAAAAATAATTAACTATCTCTGTACCAAAATTCATCAAAATCGGTTTAGCCATTAAGGCGTCAAGAGGTAACAAACAAACAAACTTACTTTCGCTTTTATAATATTAGTAAGGATAAGGATTTGTTTTGGAGTATTTTATGATCATCGATTGGCCTTTGCTGAAATCGATAAGAAGCTCTTAAAACTGCGACAGCACCACAATGGAAATGAACGATATTCAAAAAAATCGACCAAATGCGAATCGGACTCACGCACGACGGGTTCCGTACCATTATTTACAAAAATCATATTTGTGATATGGGAGCCACCATAAATATTTATTTATTGTTATAGCGGCATCAGACAAACAACATCTGTGAAAATTACAACTATCTAACTGTAACGGTTCATGAGATAAAGCCTGGAGACAGCCGGACGAACAGCTTAGTACCTAATAGGGTACCGTTTTACCTTCTGGGTATGGAACCCTAAATAATTTCATTTCAAATTCACATAGAAGCACCGACTAAAAACATAGCTTCCAAAAAATTCATTTCACCGCATTTCGTAAGTCGGAATCTGCTCGAAACACCAACAAAAACTCACCTCGCTCACCTATCAGCAAATCTGATCTGAAATCGAACAGACGGACTGCGCTAAAAGTTCACAATGTAAATGATGAGACGAGAGGCAATTTCCCGAGGCAGCACAATGGCCAGCAATTGGAAAGCGTGGTGTGATGTGTGTGTGAGCGGAGTAGCTGCGTATTTGCATGACCTGCATCGTTTAGCAGTATCTATGCATATCGCCAGCCCATTGTGCCCGCCCGGACCGCGAAGCGAGCAAAATCGCCTCCTTTATTTGCGAAATGGTGTACACTTGTACAGATACACACAATGTTGTTGTTGCAGTTAAAGTGGATCTGGGTTGGGTTTGGCCGGACCTGCGACACCTGAGCTGCGCATTGCTGAAATTCCTGAATATGTAGGTGGCCATTATGTGAAACTAGTGCAATTTGTCAATGGTTTTATTATGCTAATAAGTGGTAGTAAACTTAACAATTATAATGTAATCTTTAAGACTAATTATGCTGAATTGAAAGGGACTCATTGATGCATAAAGTAAACTGAATGATATTTCTAGCTATAACAAAATGTTAAGAGTTACAAAGAGTCACGCGGGAGACCGGGGGTCGATTCCCCGCCGGAGAGCCAGTTCCGGGGTTGCGGGTTGTTCGAAAGAGATACCGCGGCCCCGGAACGTAAAGGGCAATAGAAGGAACATGGGTGGGTTTTAGACAGTACAAGTCTGACACTCCCCCTCGCTCCGCCCAGAGCGGGGGAAGTTAATTGATGATTTCCCACCCCAAAAAAAAAAAGAGTTACAAAGAGAGAATCAAATTTTGACGCGACTGTACAAGTCCTTTAGCAGTTAAGTACAAAAAAAATGTAGTGAGTGCAAAAAGTGCAGTTTCTCCCCAACTGTACTTCGTAGTCTGAACATTCCCTGAGTACTTGGTTTCAGGTTAAACTAACATCTCATGTCAGTGGAGAGCGTATGTGAAATGACGATTAAGAACAGTTGTAAGTAGCTTTTGTTTGATCGCGGTGCAGATAACAACGGCCATTGTGGCTGGCGATACTGCTTATTTTCAAACGGTATGTAGATGAACCTCTGAACCCATTGCTTAGGTTTGATCAGTTTATTATTTTAAATGATCATATTTATAGTAGGCATAAAAAATAACTGATTTAAAAATAAAAAGTGTAAAATAACTTTACTTCTGGAAGTCGGTGACTTTTGTTTTTTCCGTAGACTTTTTTGCCACTGATTTACGGAGGTCAATACAGTTATTTTCCACTAAGTTTTTTTTTATAGATGTTAGAAGATCATCGATATGGACATGGAAGAAAGAATATGTAGACGATAATTGAAAAACTACCCAAGCAATATACTTAAATAAAATTGAAATGTGACCACCATTTCAATTTTATTTATATTGCTTGGTTAGTTTTCCTCGACAGAAATCGGTCCACAGTTGGCTATGAAATCAGTGAACATAAATAAAAAAAAACGTCAAACATCTATGTTTGACGTTTTTTTCCCTCCTCCTTTTTTGAAGTAGTAAAATCAACTTTGAAGAGAAACTTCAGAAACTATAATAACAAAACAGTAGAATAGCAAAAAATATATTTATTGTTGTTGTAGGTGGCCCACAAATAAAGGTGGTAAAAAAAACAAAGTATATCTCTACAAGACAAGCGTGTACACAAACTTATTCTATTCAAGATTACACAAATTAAAGTCCTGAAAAAGAGCTCTTGATGTTTATAATTATACGAAACAAAATCCGTATAAAATATTTGATCTGTTTCTACATTTTTGAATAGTAGGTTATTCTAAATGGATGTAATCCAGTGTTTCCAAAACTAGAGCAAATTACTAAACCAACAGTAGAAAGGCAAGTTCGTAATTTAGAGATTGCAAATACTTGATGGGCATATTCGTATGCATACGTAAGAGTAGCGTGTAGTTGTTTCTTAAACACAAAGAACAATGACTTCTCCCCAGCCATCGACCACAGATTTCACAAAACGTTCGACGTTGCGTTCATTATAAATTTTGGAGCTTAATTTAACTTGCTACCACCTATTGTCAGTTTTTGGTTCTCACCGTCATTTAATTACCTAACGTTTCATAATTAGCGGCTCATAATTGAATTGAAAGGATAATGAGAGGCTATCCGTCGACTTTTCTCAATAATAGATAATATCCGATGAAGTAGCGTTTAAACTATTTACAATTGATATTTCGACAATGTAGAACGGTCGTTACGTTTTAGTATTTCACTGGCACATTCCCATGGACAGCCAACAACCTGTAATTAGACGGAGGCATACGGCAATTGATTTCCGTTATTAAACTTAGTAATTTGTATATCGGTTTGGTCGGTGCGGTTCTCGGCATAATGGGTTCGGATACATAGGTTTGTTATTTACATAGCAGGCTGGGCGTCAGTTGTAGACTTTTTTTCTGTTAATGTATGTAAATGGGAAGCAATTAGGCGAGTTAAAACACGGGGTAGGCAGTCTAGGCAAGTGCGCCTCGCGCCCCTTCCGACTGCTGCCATATGTTAGGGGTGGCCGGCGAATATATAGCGTGTTACTAAACTTTTATTTATTCTCGAGTCACATACAATGAAATGTTTTAATTGCATTTTAAACTGTAGTTAAAATCGTAAATTGAAGGTCTATGTTTTTTTAGCTAATTAGATTTTGAAGTAATGCAGTAAAAAATAGAAAACTGCAAAATCGTAGCTAGCAACATGTCAACTGAAAAAAACACTGGTGATTGTAACCTGATTTAGTTTAATCTTGAAATAAACTTTCAAACGCAGACCACAAAAAAGATGAAAAAGAAAGAGAATATGCCATTGCTGTGCCATTTCCAGAGCATTTTTGGTCCCTTGGAGCTGTGAAAAAATCAAACCTCAAAGTCTACGCAGTTGGAGCAGTTTATGCCGCTTTGTAGCGCACCCTCGGTCCGCGAGTCCGATTCGCACTTGTCCGGTTTTTTACACTTAAGAACTTTTAATATCAAAATACGTAACTAGCCGTTGTAGTCCATCACAAATGGTAAGACATGTCATAAGTATCCCTTTTCATAACACAAAATAAATACTTTTCCATTTTGATCAGAAGGTTTTTCAATAAAGGGCACACAAGATGACAGCTAAAATTAAACAATTTTGCACCCGTGTCTTCAGCCTAGATCAATCTACCCCGCTCGCACTATCAAGAAGATTATGATAGGTTGAACTTATTGATGGTACGATGACACAATGTTCAGTGAATTCTACTTTCTGAGAACCTATCTTTGATTGTGACATCAGAGAAATCGTTGAAGGAAAAACACTGGGAGGAAACTTGCTCGTATTACTAATCATCATCTGCTTAGATTTTTCTTGCTATCCCACTATCGTCGGGTCACTTTTAGTCTAAATTCTAAAAGGATGCAGCTGAACACCAGTTTTAACATAGAGCGACTGCCTATCTTACACCACCTGCACCTTCTCCTGTCGTGACTGGTTGCCAGATTCGGGTCATTGAATACCTGTAATGACTGTTAAAGTTTCAGTAATTACAGATGAGACGAACGGTTTAACGTTCTTTCCGAAGCACGGAGGACTCTGTATGTAACGGATGATCACCCGTCTTAATGCCGATCTTGGTAAATGCGGCTCAAATTGAAGATCGGTGCGTACGACTTAAATTATTAAACAACGAGTTTTTCTGTCTGGTTTCATAAATGTCCAATACATGTGATTAGTTAATGCAATACCGGGATACCGCAATCCCGAAATACCGGGATCCTGCAAACAATATGTCAGAGTGAGGAGGGACAAAACTATAGTTTCTACTATTTTTTTAGCAGACAGTGAGACTGGTCCTGGCTACCTAATTTACAAGTTCAGGAGCCGTTTATACCATGATACCATTCAAACTTTGACTGTTATTAAATTACAATTTCACGTCATACAAACTAAAGAGAGACGTGTCCAAAATCCTTGGAAAAACAGCTCATGGGAAAAGGGGAAAAAGGATCTTAATGCAAGTTTACCCATAACATTGACAGAAAACTCATACAACTATTCGGTCACCTTACAGGCAAGATGCACACTTGTATTTAGATGACGTTTCTGACCAATCCTCCGTGTGCACGTATGCTTTCTGAACAACAAAAATCCTTAATCTAGAGTTTGGAGAGTGGTGTTTCCAACGAAATCACGTTAGAAATACCACACTGCCCTCCATAACTCAATTAGCTGATGTTGGTGCTGGCACTGTGGCACGAAGGCATCCAGGGAGATGGGCAAAGATTGCTTAATGAGCTCCTGAGACATGACGTCGGCTTCAAGATTGGCTGCGGCCAAGATGGTGATCGAAATATTTTCACGGAAAAAACATCGCCAGAAACTACAAATATAGGCCTGCATGAAACCTTTCTAGGTTCGGAAGGATAAATAATGAACCATAAATAATGAGGGGCCTTTGAGGAGCTAAATAAATAGTAGCCGCTCGGGTCGATCTTTAGGTTAAGCCGCGCTTGCCTAGGTTGGTCTGTGGATGGGTGACCACCCGTTACATACCGAGTTTCCTCCGTGCCTCGGAAAGCACTTTAGCCGTTGGTCCGGCTGTCATTTGTAGATCTTTGACAGTCGTTACAGGTAGTCAGTGTTCCGAAAGTCTGACAACCAGTCTTACCAAGGGGTATCGTATTACCCAGTATTAACTGGGTTGTGGAGGTCAGATAGGCAGTCGCTCCATGTAAAATACTGATATTCAGCTGCATCCGGTTAGACTGGAAGCCGACCCCAACATAGTTGGGAAAAGGCTAGGCAGATGATGATGAAATAATGAGGGGCCTTCGTGAAGCAGAGGATATGATATAGGGTTCCCTAAATAAACGACGTTCAATGTCTTTAAATAAAAATGACTGTTTTTTTTTATTAAATAAGTTGTTATTCGGTTGTTACTCATCATTTTCCTGCCCTTGTCCCATTCTATTTAGGGTCGGCGCAACACGTTTTCTTCTTCCATTCTCCCCTATCAGACGTCACGGCATCATTCACTCCTTTCTCCTTCGTATCATTAATTCAGACTTCGTGGTCTTGCAGCACCCTGTGTAATCCCGCAAATACATGCATCCGGACTGAATATGTTCAGCCTTCAAATACCAGGTTTAATTATCATGCGGAATTGCATTCCTTACTAGTGATCATGCCTTATCTGTAGGGATGAACAACACTTACTTACTTTTTTTCGATGCTTTAGATTGATCCGGATCACAACTTTGCGATAGATGTGGTTCAATTTCGTAACGAAATAATGACTTCGATTCATCTCCAAAATATTGAATCGTCCCGTATCGTTCGTCCTCTGGGATGCGAGATTTACATTTGTATGCAAGTACCGTGTCGTACTAATTAATCCCTTTAAGAGTCGAGGGGAAATTTCAAAAACTCTTGACTTTACGAAGACTTTCTTGACTCTATGAAGTTTGAGGGTAGATAGATCATATCTACTCATTTATCGACGATATCGATACTTTTGTTTGAATCCAAGCGTTTATCGTATTGATTTGCATAGCTCCTAAATATCGGAGTGTCGCATCGATCTAATTGCATGATGCATGATATAACTCGTAGAATTAATTGATTGATTGTATTGAATGAGGCATTTACCCCGTAGTGAGACAAATGTTCGTTCCACGGAAAAATAAAACAAAACAAAAGCAATTATAAAATAATATTTAACTGTTGTTGTTCAAAAGAGAAAAATAAAGGCAATGGATTAAAATCACACAATAATTAATTTGATCATAATGTAAAAACAGTAGATTGGATGCTTTTTTTTTTTTTTTTTTTCGGTTGGGAAATCATCCTATGACTTCCCCCGCTCTGGGTGGAGCGGGGGGGCATGTCATACTTGTACTGACTAAAACCCACCCATGTTCCTTCTATTGCCCTTTACGTTCCGGGGCCGCGGTATCTCTTTCGAACAACCCGCAACCCCGGCAGGCGGAGGCTCTGGCAAGCCCCTCTGCTTTGCTGACTCTCTTTGAGGCGCGCGTGAAACACGAACGCGCCGTCGACACGGCCTGTCGTCAATCGACGGACGGACGGTGAACTACCCATTGCTCACCGCCCACAGGCCCGCATCTACGGTGGCCGGAAGTCGTCTCGCGGCGCCCGGCGCCATGGGCATCTCCCGCGGCGGCTGGGTTGGGCAGATGTTCTCTCCCTCAAACGCCCGGCCACCTCCTTTGCTAGCATTACTGCTTCGCAGAAGGTGGTGACCGCTTCCCATTCCCTCTCGCTCCGGACCATGGCCTGAACCAGGGCCGGACGCGAGAGATCGCCGCCGCCGATCGCCTCCACGAGGGCACGGCGGTGCTCCGCCCAAGCTGGGCAGACCGCCACTGTGTGCTCCACCGTGTCCTCCGGGCGATCGTCACAATGGTGACACCCGGGCGCTTCCTCCCGCCCGATGATGTGCAGGAACCTCCCGAAACTTCCGTGTCCGGTGAGGACCTGCGTCAGGCGGTAGGTGAGGACGCCATGACGCCTCTCCAGCCACTCCTCAAAAGTAGATTGGATGCTAAGACTAGTTTTTAATGCAATAGGATTTTTGGGGCAGTTAATATATTTGTTATCATCCTGTATGTGAACCCCAAATTAAAGTAATACAACAAATATTGAACTTTTTCGTTTCAGTTCCATTTGGGACACAATATTGATATGCTCTACTCAATGTAGAAGTTTTTTGAGCGCAGAAATTATTAGAAAATTGGGTAACTAAGCGAGTGATTTCTGTGGAAATACCTTGGGCTAGAATTCTGCTAGCTAGTTATTTACATGTAATTATTAACACTTGAAATATTTACCATGTTTTTTATGTATATCGAGTTTCCGATATTTCGCCGATGACAAAACGATCTACCAAAAAACCCAAAAAAGTAGGGAAAAAAGATCGCTACCCGATACGGTGAGTTTTGTGTGTCGAGACCAAAATCGAGTTGTGAGTGACGGTGTCGGTGGTACCGAACGCAAAAAAACGAATAAGGAAGAGGGTAGATCGTTTTGTCTGCTTATAAACATCTACCCGCAATTACTTCAGTTCATCCGTGATCATGGCGTTTGCAACATCGCCGAAATATCGGGAACTTTATAAAAAACAAACATGGTAAATATCCCGTTTCAAGTGTTAATAATAATGTTAGTGAACATGTCAGTTTAAAGATTTATATTTACATGTAGATCGCTAGACTGGCTCGTCTCTGTAGCTCATTAGAATTGTTTTTGCTTTTGACTATTGCTGTAACACAATTGTGCGCAAACGCATATTTTCTTCCCTATTGGGTCTCGGGCGTGACAGTGCCAGCAGTACTTATTTCACATACCGTTATAAAGAAAGGGGTGATTGCGCGCTTATTCGTTACTGGAACAGTGACCATCATATGAGTTCTAGTAACAACTGTTTTTATTTTTGGATTTTAATTATTAAAAAGCAAGTTGCAAGCAAGCAAGTAGCAAATTGTGTATATTTTACATATATTTTTTTTGCTTTTTGGGTCATTTAACAGTTACACATTACAATAAATTATGACAATTTAAATTGTTAATTCTATGTAGGTAAACGTGAAACCCACACCGATGTCCGCGACATAATGGTAAAAGAATACAAAAATAATTAAATGCGTTATTGCGTTGACATAGCGCACATTACTAACATTAAAAAAAACTGAAATAAATGTTAGTAATAAACAATGTAAGTAGGTAACTAAATGCGATTACTTATATTTTAAAAAAATTCGGAATAAGTATTAAAACTTAGCAATTTGTGAAAAAAATATGTTTTATCCTATACTTAATATCTTTGGTTTAATCACGTGTCCAATTAGGTATGTTCTTAATTAACTTCAAATAATACCTACAAATTATACTCATACATCACTAACCCCAAACTATAGCCAACATTAGGTAAACGTGAACAGTAGGTATATTTATGTTTTCATTAGCAGCTTTTGTTTTAGCAGAGAATAGCGTATTGTCGGCTCGGCGAGGGGTGGGGCTTGTCGCTCCGCCCCGCATGCAAGCGCGCCCATTGGGCAGGGCGACGCGCGGCGTTGCCTTGACAAGCATCACTGACATCGAAAACGAACTCGGGTTTATTTGCAGCGAATTTTTATTGAGTCGGAGAAATGCTTTTTTTTTACGAATTTTGGTTTTCGATGGTTATGGAAAATTGATTGTTTAGAAATCTTTATATTAACAAACTTATTTTTATATGCATTATCTACCTATTTAATTTAGTTGAAAAGATGAGGATATTTAATTTTATTAGGCTATTTCGAAAATAGGTTAGGTTTTCAAATTTTCACACCGAAATAAATTATTTATTTTATAACAAAAATGGGTAGGTAAGCAGAAATATTCTTATATTTAATCTGTTAAAAGTAGGTAGGTACTTGGCTAAGTGGTCATATTGGCAGCTTTTAAATGACAGCTTTTTTATAGTAAATGTATCATGGAAGGTAATACTTAAAAATATCCTTACCTGCATGTCAAAACTTAATTGGAATTTGAATAAAGAGTATTTAAACAATTGTTCAATAAAAGAAAGTAAAGTATTGAGAAGTTAAATTAATAATCAACCAGGCTTGAAAGTTAAAAAGTTAAAAGTTAAAAAAAAAAAGAAAGGGAAGACCAATGCCAATGAGTTCTTACCAAAATCCTTTTGATAAGTAGGTAGGTATTAAAGTTGACCCGGCTTTGTCATGAGTTCGACTAAATTTAGTAAAGTCGTGAAAAAATCGGTAATTTTTTCTAAATGATGGTTTTGTAAAAAAAAACATGTATTCAATTTAATTGGTAGATAGGCTAATGCTCATTTTCTCAATATCTCGTGCACACGATGATCGCATCTGTATACCACCCTTAATATGGGTAGGTATAGTAGGTAGGTTCAGTCGGATCTTAATAAAAATAATCTTTATTGCAAAAATATGAAACAGCCATACAGAGTAAGTAACTTAAAAATAACGACAAGGAATGTGGACTCAGCGATCATTGTGCCGATAGTCATATCTGCCAATGGCTCTTGGCTACAACCAAGAGCCTCGACCAATACCTGAGGAGGCTCTCGTTAGGCAGCTGGATGCCATGATCCAGCCGTGCAAGCGCTTGCATGATACAGAAAGCGGTACCTACTCCTGGACACGGCTCGTATTGTTAGGAGGTTCCTTTCTTTGGAACCTTAATCGCCGGTAGCTTGGACCTAGTTCCCGATACCGGCGGGCTATCTACTATTTTATATGTTTTTTTTTTATGTTTTATTAAGAAATATTTAAAAATGTAACTTATATGTAAAGAAATCAATAAATGAACCACAAGGTAGACATTCGTTTAAAGTTATTTTGTCAATATATGGGTACGTTAACAGTTGTAGAATGTGAAATGGTAGATCATAGATGGTTAGATTGTCTTCTGACTGATTCGTCCTATCCCCTCGTACAAGAATAAAACTGTATCACGCATATTGTAATACAGGTATATAAATTATCAGTTAAACAAATGCCTTCTATTTTTACTCATAAATAAATAATCGTACGCAGGTAAATTCTTATCTTTGACACGAGTAACTTCTTTGAATTCAAAGAATTTCATCTGGCCCATATTGGACGTAACTTATCAACTTACTCGACCTTTCTACGATGTTTACGAATCGAAGTAATCGAGTAGAAAAGGAGGAAAATTGAGAACATCAGCCATTGTTCTTACAGGTACCTTGAGTAACATCCAGATCATGTGTCACGTTACCCACCTGGGTGGTCCAAAATAGATAGCACAAACATTTTGTACACATTATAATGATAATACGTCTGTCTGTGGAGAAGCCGCGGCTTTGTCACCGCGAACCACGACGAATGACGAGCTATGTTTAGTAACACCCACCCATTTTTCACTGACCTCCAAGGGACACCATGTTGGGTAACATTACAAGGGAAGTGTTACGCAGGTAAGGATCAAGGTATGCTGGTTGTAAGGCTGCGCACGCGATGTGTTGAATCCTGATTCTGTATGTGCTGTGGGTGATGATTCGTTAGTCCATTGTGGACGGGCCCATTGTTCATTCGGGTGCTAATGCAAAAGGCATATAAAGAAAGAGCTGCCTGTATTAGAAATGGTTTTTTGCTGCTGTTTTCTAAAAGTTGATGGGGAAAATAAATCATTTATGTTAATTGTGAAGGTAGAAAGAGAGCTTCACAGTTGAATCATATCACACATTATTTTAAAAGGAATTTGACTGTATCAAAAAATATAAGATTCTAACTGGTTTATTTTTTTTCTACCTACGAGTACTTACCCTTTTCTATTTTTGTACGGTACCTATAGCCGGTAGGAACTAAAATAGAGTTTCATTTTTTCTGTCGATATATAAAGTAATTTTGTGTGGAATCGAAATATGATTCAATTCCATCATTTAGGTACCTTAACTGCCTATACCTTTGCTTTAATTTTGTTTTTTATTTTATTTTATTATAAGTACCTCTACTTGTACCTATATTCGTTGTATTTTTTCCTGTTGAATAGACATATTTTCCAATAAGAGTGATTAAAAATAATGAACCCTAGCAAAGGACAAAAATAAAAACTGTAACTAGCTTCTTTACTTTCAGTCTGATATTTTAATGAAAAATGCTAAAAACATGACAGAAAGAACATAACAAAGAGAGAAAAAGTGTTTTAAACCTTATTAAAAGGATCCTACAATATTATAAATGCGAATGTTTGTGAGGATGAATGGATGTTTGTTACTTTTTCGCATCAAAACGGCTGAACGGATCTTGATGAAATTTGTCACAGAGGCAGATTATAGTCTGAAATAACACATAAGATACTTTTTTTCGATATCACACGGGTGAAACCGCGGGCACCAGCTAGTAAAAACTAAATCTAAAGGGTCCATCACTTCAACAAGTTTGAAAATCGAAAGTTAAAGTGTAATTACCCCAAAATCCACCTAATTATGTAAAACTTGTAGGTTTCACTGTACCAACACTGTTACGGCAATAAAAAATCACGGAACAACTCACAATATCGGACCACGTATTTTGATTACAGCCATATTTATGGGTGCTAGTCCAATTACAAAATAATCACATAACGACCATATACAGGATAACGCTTAAGTAACTGGTTAATCGTAACTGGCGTGTAACAACCACCAACAGTTCGGTATTCACCTTCGGTCAGATAAAAGTGTCCGGGACAACATAAATAAATTTATTCATTAGGTGACACCCACACCATATCGACGCACTAAATCCTCCTTGTCGGCCTCTGTCTGGCTGTACGTAAGGTAAAAAGAAAAATTTGTCATCATTATACACTTACATTTTATAGGTTTGTTTGGGAGCGCGCTCTGGAATCGGAGAATTGATTTTGTTTGTTTAACGGCATGAAATATTGTTTGTAGATAGAGTTATGCAGCTGCATTATGGATTTCTTTATAGGTTTTAATATGATAAATAAATAGTTAAGCGTTATTTAAATAGGTTTTTCTCTTAAAAAAATCTTTAAAGACAGTTTTCCGGGACTTAAAAGGATTCTAATTAAATTTTCAGTAATGATTATGGTACAAAAAGACCTGAGATGGAGAGAGAGTCTTCTGTTTATTTTTCACAGGTAGTTATTTTTTTTTGTTTCATTTAACTTCCAGGAGAAAAAGACATAAACGATCATTATTTTATAAACATAAAAACAAAAGAGGTCGACTATGCCTCACTCAACTTCAATAATGCTGGCCATCATCATTTAATTTCTTATATTAAAAATAAACATTGTGATCTTTAGCTTCGTTAAACCTATTTATTGATGAATTGAATTACCGTTTTCGAGAAAAAATACAAAAACTTTAACTCTTAATATGTTTATGAGTAGGTATTAGTATTAATTACCTGTGGTAATTTTCAGTTCTTTACATAATATATTATTGTAATTTAACCTTACCGTATTTTTATGTCTATCTTGACGGGACTCAATAAGATCGTAGTACGTGCTAGCTATAAGTTGACGAAATATAAGTAAATACTTACCTAGATATTTAGTAACAATATGTTTTAAATAAATATTATGAAAGTAGGTTCTAGTAGATTTTTCTTATGTTTTTGAGGCAATTCAATCCGAATCATTGGCTATTTGCAATTGGACGTAGGACATGTGTTTGAATTATGATACAATTACCTATATTAACTGAGTTCATGAATACAAACCTGGATTTGAACATACTTTAAAGTAAGAGAATAAGTGTATTTGTAGATATGTATATGCAACCTCATTATGTAGGTATCTTATTCGATTACGTAAGGGTGTATTTTTTGTGTCTTAGAATTGTAGGTAAAAAATAAGGACAAGGAACAATGCAAGCATCAACTAGAATTTGTTAGGGACATGGGTATGAAAAGTATGTCAAAAACCGCTTTTCTTAAATTTTTCAGTAGGTACTTATCTAAAATACTGAAAAATATTTTTGTAGTATTAAATTACTCTCTACCTACATCTTAGATCAAGTAGATGTTTTTGGAAAAAAATATTCAAACGGCAGCTGATATAAAATAGAACTCTTACAAATTACCGATTGCGCCGGCGCGGGCACTGCATTCAATAAAATTTTTTTGGTTGTTCGGCTAAATGATAAAAAATTGGTAGATTTCGGCATGTTTTTATTATTTACTGACAAAATTGTTGAAAAAGTTACATTTAAAAATCTCTTTTGTATTTTTAGGTAGTGTAGAAAATAATGTTATTTTATTTCTGTTTTCTTATTCATTCGAAACAATATGTAGGTATTTTTTCTTTTACAGTTAACAATTTATTGTTGTATATTAACAGTAGGTAAATATATCATATACCTTGCTAAAAATCTATGGATGGTATTTAAAAGTACTTCAATTTATTCCCATTTCATTTACCTAATTTTACCTGTGTTCCACCAAATATACTGAATGTGCACCAAAATATGTTAATTAAAATATGTCATAACGAGCATCAGTGCACTACAATAAAAAAGTGTTATATCTTTATCCATTTTCTATTAATGCAAGTCGTTACTGGGTAGGGGGTCACAGTTTTAACCTAACCTAACCTACGCATTTTTTTAACATTCAGGAAAGAATATTTGGTGCACGATCAGTATTTTTGGTGAACACAAAAATATTATCCAAAATCTATTAATTGGTAGGAAATAATACTTTGTTTAGGCACGAGTTATATATCTATGATGATGTAGTTAGGTAGAACATTAAAGTTGTAGTCATTAATTTTCTGTGACAGATTGCAAGCTTGTCGTCTATATTTAAAACAAACCTTTTAATTAATATTTAAAGATCTTGCGTGTTATTACTTTAATAGTTTCAGCAATTACAAAAGTCGCAAACCAATAATTAAAACAGAACATCGGGTATTTTTCAAAGAAGTTTTCAATAAAGAAACCCTTTTAAAATCCCAGTACAAAACGTATTTATGTGTGTACAGGAAACCACAACTTTGGACGAGATTGATACAAGTTATTGAGTAAAGAAAACTTCCAATTAAATTGTAAAGAACGGATATACAGGTACGTAGTCGAACTGGCGCGTCAGTTGCTCTGCGGCCAACGATACACTTTTCCCTTGTAATTATAGGTAGTAGGTAGGTATAAAAACAACCCAGTGATACAATCCATATGCTGTAATCGAGCGATTCTTTAAGATATGCTACTGTAAACTTGCCTACTATATTATTGATCATAATTGAGCTAAAAAGTTAACTTTATATTCCTTTTAATAAAATATTCTGAACAGATTGTAGTACACGTGGCTACATTGATTGACGCCGAAGGGTGAATAGGAATATTTCGTGTTAAACGTCTTTGAACAGAGTCTATTTCACCATCGGTATGCTCCCACAATTTCAATGAATAAATAATTGGTACACATAAGCTCTTTCCAACGAAACAAAGATTAGAATATTGGACTACTCTTCAACTTAATTAGAATGGAACTCACTCTCTACACAGTAAGTATTAAAACGGATGCTAAGCATAGTCAACTAGAACTAACTTTAATTAAGAAGCTAATCGGCACTATACCGTTGTCTCTGCCAGCGCTCGCAAAAGTATATTAGATAGAGCGAGAGAGGTATACATTAACACCTTCTATATGAAGAAATGGTAAAAGATCACCTGTGCTCACTACCGTAATTCTACCGAGCGGTAGAGCACCTGTCCCTTTCATACGGTTCATGCTTAAGCTGAACCGAACGAGTGCGAGTAGGAGTAGTTTCATTTGTATGTCGTGCCAAAAAGTCGTATGACGCACTTTGGCGATGCAACAATATAGTCAATATGTGTATTAGGTTAAGGGACATATTGTTTTAGTATTGATAAGTTTTAAATTTTAAAATATAAGAACGGGACGGAAGGTTGCGTTGCAATCGAGCTGTGTTGTAATTTTGACGCGTTCGGAAATCGAATTAAGAGCGTTAGAGTGAGAGGTGCGCGAAGGTTTGCTCGGTGGAGGTAGTTTTTTGTTATTGTTTGGCGGCGGAGATTTTTTCCGAGGCGTGCAAATGGGAGTAGGCGCGCGAGTGGGCGCGCCGGCACGACAAGCGCGCTCTTCAGTGTTCTGGCTGAGCTTCAAGCGAGCGCGTGCGAGCCGGGCCGCGTCCTATAGGTGCTCATAGCTTATCATAAACTGGCTTCTTAGAGCCAATCGAACTGTTGACTAACGTGGACTATTTGAAGTGAACTATTTGGTTGGTGCCGCATGCTAACGTTGCAGAGAGCTCGTGACCTGAAGGTGGCTCGACCATGTTGATATCGGCGGGCAGTGGCCCCACGCCCGAGTTCTCCCCGGTCTCGTGCTGCGCACCCTGGAAGATGGAGCCGGCGCCCCCAGCCCCCGCTGCCATCACACAGTCGCTCAACATATCACCGAACGGTAAGCTCTTGTGTGATTTCCTTTTTAAACCCAGAAAGTCACCTGCATGTTTTACAAATTATGTATCAATAACCAGCATGTATCACCAAATGCATATTTTTCAATTAGCTTTTTAAAAGCTTTAATGCAATTCTGTTTTGTATCTACAGAAATCATGCATAAAAGCGACAACATATGTGCAATATATTTTTTTTTAAGTAACAATTTTAATCTGCTCTCATACGACTACTCCAGGTTTCTAAAATAACCCTACGTTGGAAAATGTTCCTTCATTTTTTTACAGGTACATAACCATTTTAGACTGCCTAGATCGGTTTAGGCTTATTACATTTGCCATTCTAAACAATGAACTTGTTTTTATGACATTTTATTACTAAATACTCGTCTTCATCTTTAAATTATGGCTTAAATTTTGGATCTGAACATTTCAACAGAATAATACTCAAACTTATTTGTGTATAGGTATATTTAAAACAAAAGTTTAAATAGAAAAAAAAAACTGAGTACACCTGACAAATCTATTAGTATATTATAATTAAAGTAAACAATTCAACAATTCTACTTATAATAACAATGAGCTCACTTTTTGTACGTGCTATTTAAAAAATAAATGTTCAATACTCTTTGCACTAAATGCCGAACAAGACCGAAGTCTATTATAAGAAATCACCTTTTATAACATGTTGTTTTGGTCTATTATTAATCAAATGAATAATCAGTAAAGAAATAGCTGAAACCTCTTGATCCAAAGCAGTATTTAGAGTTTTACCATTTGCTTACAATGTATGAAGAAGAAGAGTTTAACAATAACATTCCATGATTCCGAGATTTTTAACTAGACTTTTTAAAATGATAGTAGGAGAATAGTTTCTTTTTGTGTTACTAAACAATTACCTGAAGAATGTTTCTTCAGCAGATTCTCCATTGTATTCGTTCATCAACAGTATAGACAGAAAATTGAATTCTAATAGTAGGTATTACATATATTTTTCCCTGTAATCTTAAGTTACATTTTAGAAATAATAAATAAAAAACAGAAAGCAAATAAATTACTAAGCAATTGAATCGCATCAAACGTCTTTTTAGTGACACCAAATTAAAAATGACGAAATGGACTCGGAAAAAAATTGATGAAAAACATTGATCAAACTTTTTGTAAAAATGTTGGTTCTATTTAAACTTTTTTTTCATGAAACAATAAAAAATAATGAACGATTATAATTATTCTACAGTCTCTACTGGTGAATCGCGACCCGGCGGCGACGGTGAAAAATTTTACAAGCACCTTTGTAGCCTGCAATCTTTATCTTTACTAAAACCCAACTCCACTCTACTACACTTAAAAAAAATGAATGAAATACATTATGTAATAAGTAGATTTTATTTTCAACATATTTGTAGGTTCTAATAAAAGATGTACAACCTTCTGCTAAGACTGGCCAATATTCCTTATACTTACAGGAACTTCTATAATTAATTGTAAAAAATTAATTGTAAAAAATCTACAAATTACCAACGGCTTAACGTAGGTATTGTTATTAATCAATTATAAATACCGGAAAACGTTTTGTAAGCTTGAATACAACCACAACATAATGTCCTAAAGGAAGCAAGTGCTATTTATTGAAAACCACTCACATAAATTTTAGCTATTTCTGATCCTCCCAAAAAATATTCACAGACCTAATGCCTGTGGCGCAGGAAATCTCTAAATTACTAAACAGCATACACCAACAAAACTTGGGTTATGCAGCCAACAGTCATCGACTTTGCCAACAGTGTATTTTTTTTTATAAGTAAGCCAAATAGGACAAAAGTAAACCCGAATCAAATCCAACAAACAACCGTTACATCTGTAATTCCCGAATTGTTATGCAAAACTGTAACTTATACTACATCCGTACTCAATAATGTACAATTCAGTACTCAATAATGTAACTGAGCCGATGTAATAGAGCGCGAGCCTATTGCCGTCAACCGGGCACTAATGCGGATGCCATCATTGCTACTAAGAAATAGAAAACCAAATAACCGAATTGGGAGTCGAACTGAGGATGTTATGTTTAATAGTAGAGATCTCGGCCTCTAGACCAACAAGGGCAGGTAAGCTCTAGGAAGGTAAAAGTATAATAATAATACTAGCCTATTACTACCCCATTGCTAAGCAAAGGCCTCTTCTCATACAGAATGGGTACGAGCATTGAGCACCACGCTTGCTTAAGGCAGGTTGGAGATTTCAGACTTATATTTATTATAAGTCCAGGCTTTTTCACGATCTTTTCCATCACCGATGTCTGTAATGTCCAAGATAATCTTAGAAAAGTACACACGACGGCACATCAACCTACAAAAAACCATTTTAACCTGATCTCTCTACTACGGTGTGCGATCCGTAGTAGAGAGATCAGGTTATATTAGTTGAATGGGTTGACCTGCCGTCATGTGTACATGTGAATTGAAGAAGTCACATTGATACTTGTCCGGATTTGAACTCACAACCTCGTGCATGAGAGGCGAAGCCTTAACCGCTTTCATCACGAAAAGACCTTAATGACAAACTTATTTTTTTAAAATAGTAGTTAGTAATTTATTGTTCGTCTACACAGATCATCCTTACTTCCTTACTAATATTATAAAAGCGAAAGTGAGTTTGTTTATTTGGTTAAACCGATTTTGGTGAATTTTGGTACAGAGATAGTTGGGACTCACGAGACAGACATAGGCAATTTAAAAAAAAAATTGCGATATAAGCGAGAAAGATGGAAGAAAAGGGAAAACTTAGCATTGCTATTACAATAAATAAGGCGCAAGGGCAAAAACTACAGGTAGCAGGTACCTGTAAATCAGAAAAGGGGAACTGTGTTATCCCGCATTTAACACGAGAGAAGCCGCGGGCAAAAGCTAGTTATTGATACAACAAACGTCGTAATTGCAAAAAGTGCCATAACATTGGCAAATCCAGCAAGTCTATTAAACATAATTATCATGATAAAGCTTATACTTTTTCTAGTTATAATCAAATCGGCTTATAGTTACAGTTAATATAACGCCTTACATAACAGTTAAAGATGATAAGATGCGTCTGTAAATTAGTATTTTAATTGCATTTATCTGATCTTGCCAAGCCTTTTAAGCAGCGCTTACATTTATCTAATGGGCGCAAACAATCTACTTGTTTTAATGAGGTGTATAAAAAGTATCATATCATTTAATAACACCTATTTAAATTAAATAAATTAGATTTAAAAAAAAAAACTTTAAACACGTTTTCTTCTCAGCCAACCCTTTCATTCGATACCCATATCATGGGAATGCATATAAAATAACTAGTACGCCAACTTTTGGAATCCGCCATATTGGATTTAGAATGACGTCACTTAGCTGCCATACCTATCATAAATTTCAGCTCAATCACAAACCGGGAAGTAGGTCAAAAACTTCTAAGATTTTTTTACATAGTTACAAATGAAGCTAATAAAAGCATGTTAGAGAAAACACAATACCTACCTTTAAAGTTGACTGACAGACTGACTTCGGGCTGATATTTCAGTACATGTGCTGTCATAATTCGGTGCCTTCAGTCCGGTCTGGAGTGCACTCCTTTTGGTCAGTCCGCACCCTAACTCCGCCAGGGAGTCAGTATATTTATTTATTTATATATTAAAGAGCACGAAAGTATCGCTTATTTAATTTAGAAATCTAAACTTTACAAACATAATTATATCAATATAGAATAAACATACATACTAATAGAATAATAAATGTATGTTTATACATTCTAAAATAATATTATAAACAAAATATCATAGTATGGAGGTGAGGTAATGTTCTTTGACTAGTTTTTTAATAGTTATGATAATAAATAGTTTAGTCGCCGCGAATGTTACCCGGAAGTGAGTACCTAAACGTACTGGGGGACAGAGAAGGAATACCTAAGAATAAAAGTCGGTTTTATGGGATTTTTATTCAAGAGGTACAAAAAACAGCTACAACATAAAAGAGGAACAGAAAATACACAAATATATAGACAATATTGCAGCCTACTTAGCTGTACACAGATTTAACTAAAAGATACAGTACAGTTAAAAAGAAATCAATTAATTTATCGCTAGGGAATATATAAACTTACTATTAAATTTACTTTCATGTAGAAGACTATAGTAGGTTTATGTACCTTTAAGTACTCAAAAGAAGAATGGAATAAAAATAAAATTAGGAAAAATGGGATGGGAAATTAAAATAATGTTGCAGGTGCGATTTATCCAAGGCGTATGGAGGACGGGTTAAAAATGCTCTTGTAAGTAGCTAGTATGTGTAGTATTGTGTAGGGTTGTAAAGAATGCTAAATAGAAGACATCATATTCAAGTATTCCTGCGAAGACGAATAGGCAGCCACTTTGGTCCCTTGCGTTATTGAGAGACATGATCGTATTTCCTTAATACAAATACAAAGGGATGCAAATGTAATTCAAACGCTCAAGCTTATTTAAGCGCTCATCAGTGGCATCAGCGTATTCAAAGATTGGTTGAATCAGAGTTTCAGCTAGGTCAATTTTGGTTTTAAAGTGCAAGAAAATCTGTAGAGATCTTAGCGAAGAGTAACGAGTGGAAGGAAAAGTGCACCTTACAGTATTAACAACCCAGTTAATACTGAGGAATACGATATTCTTTGATGAGACTGGTTGTCAGAGTTTCAGGACAATGACCAGTTGATTGTGTTTTCCATCTAAAAACATGAAATAGTTTTCGCGGTGAGTTAGGAATAGTAGTAAAACTGATGTTCTAAGAAACACAACAAATACTTGGAACATATATTTTTCAAAACCCAGCTAATGCACGTGGGTATTGTCACAAAGGTTGTTTGGTTATCAGCAGCGATAATGAATTTACAATAATTGTTGGCTACAAACCGCAGGGTAGTAAACATTTGATTTTATCTTATTAAACTTTATATTTAACGGAAACATTCCATTTTATTTAGTTGACTATATGAGCGGGATTATAAGATAAGGGATTATAAGATCTCTATGAACTTAGTATCTGTTAACTCCTCATTTTATTGCAATAGGTACTAAAATAAAATGGCGTTTTTAATTATAGTTATATTTTCTAAATACTGAAAATGAAAAAAATATGTAGGCACAGTTACGAAAAGTTTAATATATACTTGTATAAAATTCAAAAGCGATTTTGTTGTAAAAGGGTTTCTACTTTGAGATAAGGCCTATTTTCCTAATGATTTGGCCACTTTACCTGATGTTACTTTCCACTATTAACGGCATATCTTCCTCTTTATAATGAAATAAACATCCGGTCATCTATTTAAACAAATTGCATTTTTCTTTGAATATCAGAATAACACCTCTTATTGGAAAACCTTGTCCAATGTTCGTTTTACAGTAGAAGAAAATCGCTTTTGAATTTATTTAAGTGTAACATTTCATTGTTCGTGACTGTACATCCACATTTTTAAGCAACTTAAAAAAAAAACTAAAGACACTTAAAAAAAACTAAAAAGTGGAAAATAACTTTACTTCTAGAAGTCGGTGACTTTCATTTGTTTCGTTGACTTCTTGCCACCAACTTCCGGAAGTAAAGTTATTTTCCATTTTTAGTTTTTTTTGAAGCTTTTTAGTGCTGATATTAAGTTGGCAAATTGCTGAACAAAAACTCTGAAAGTTATTAAAATTCAAGGTTAGTGTAATTTGTTTTAGGGATTTTGGTAAACCTAACAGTGCCAGTGTATAGGTATACGTATATAGGCTTCTGATTTATTCAGTTCAAAGTCTAATGGAAAAAAAAAGTTGGAACTGCAAGCCATCCAATGAGCATAGGGCACGCCACAATAGTGGCGGTAAGTCCCCTCTTTGAGGAGTGGCTGGAGAGGCGTCATGGCGTCCTCACCTACCGCCTGACGCAGGTCCTCACCGGACACGGAAGTTTCGGGAGGTTCCTGCACATAATCGGACGGGAGGAAACGCCCGGGTGTCACCATTGTGACGATCGCCCGGAGGACATGGTGGAGCACACAGTAGCGGTCTGTCCAGCTTGGGCGGAGCACCACCGTGCCCTCGTGGAGGCGATCGGCGGCGGCGATCTCTCGCGTCCGGCCCTGGTCCAGGCCATGGTCCGGAGCGAGAGGGAATGGGAAGCAGTCACCTCCTTCTGCGAAGCAGTAATGCTAGCAAAGGAGGTGGCGGAGACGCCCCGGGCGCCGGGCGCCGCGAGACGACTCCCGGCCACCGTAGATGCGGGCTTGTGGACGGTGAGCAATGGGTAGCTTACCGTCCGTCCGTCGATTGACGACAGGCCGTGTCGACGGCGCGTTCGTGTTTCACGCGCGCCTCAAAGAGATGTCAGCAAAGCAGAGGGGCTTGCCAGAGCCTCCGCCTGCCGGGGTTGCGGGTTGTTTGAAAGAGATACCGCGGCCCCGGAACGTAAAGGGCAATAGAAGGAACATGGGTGGGTTTTAGTCAGTACAAGTCTGACATGCCCCCCCGCTCTGCCCAGAGCGGGGGAAGTCATTAGATGATTTCCCATCCTAAAAAAAAACCAATGAGCATATTTATAGTTCTTTACGTCCTGTGCACAAGTCATTAGAATACTTCACTTCAATGACATTTATAGACGTGACATATAACGGCGTATTTATCTCGCAGAGAGCAATTTAAAAAAGAAGTAGGTAAATATACACATCACGAAGCTGATCATTCGTATATAATTATGTAATTAACTTAAGATAAGTGATATGTACACGATATTTGTCACGTCACTGGCCGCGTGTATGTGAACTGCGTTGGGCTGCTGGCCACGTCGCCTGTCATTTGTCATCACTGGAACCAGCTGCCGCGATGAGTGAGCGAAAAGTTCCTCGCATCGCACAACATTGTCCGCATTGTACTGCCGATCGAACTAATTAATCGATAGATCGGCCGCTAGATTGCCCAGTAGCGTTTCCGGTGAAGGTTGCTCAATATTCACCCGCCGATTTGTATGCGATACAGCATTCGAAACGTTTTGATTGACGATAGCAAATAATTGGACAAACAGAATTGGTTACCGGTTAATACATCAGAAAAACTTAATTATAAAAAAAGTGATAGAATGTGCATGTAATTTAGATCGATACGTACCTAATTAGATAGAATAGCCTCTTAAGTACTCATCAACGTCGAAGTTAGTTGGCTTAACTTTATTTGATTCAGTCCTAATTACATACTTCACCTTTAGTAATGTTGACAAAATGCAAATAGGTAAAATAAATTCAATGATGGATGATTCAATTGGCAAGACGTTAATATATGTATGTAATTGAAAATATAAAGTATTTTCACGTCAATTACCTGACTCATAAACGTCGAATAAATTTTCATTCAGCACAATACATCACAGCCAATGTTTTTTTCACGTCGACGTTTATATCGAGACGCGTTTGATCAGTTGCTATAATAAATCTAATTAACATTTAAATGGTGATCACGCATAATAATCAGGTGGCTATGTAAACTGAAACGATGCTCCTTAATTAGTAGACAATAGCAACCATGTGTTAATGAGCCATTAAGTCGGTTAAAACATGGAATATATGAGTTGATGAATAAACAGTGAAGCACTTGTTCACACCGCGCGAGTGGCGGATGACGCAAACGCGGGCTCCGCAGTGCAGCATATGCCACTTGTACCGTGTGCCGATGCCGTGCTGTAATGCATCGAAATGCCAATGCTGACACAACTGTGTGCCCGCCGTTCCGCCTGCCATTGAAATACACCGCCACCTGCAAACAGTATAAGCGTGGAACTTTTATCTGTAAGTTGAATTACAGTTTGAATCCAATAAGTTTAGAAATAAAAACCCTTCATTACCTGAGGCTTATTCATTCATGTCAACTTTTTATAAAAATCATCATAACTTCAATTCTTTCCTATGAAAAAAGATTTTGTACTCCAACATAATGCAAGATTTTACAACTCTGTCCATGTCTGTATCTAGAATCAATTCTATTAAAATTATTCAGTCCATAAATAAATGTAGCAATTTTAGAATTTATTAATGCAACAATATGCATGAAATTGTATAAATTTTGGATTTGATCAGCTCCACGTCGAACTATAATAGTCGCACATTGTTGATACAAATCAATCGCATAATGGTTTTGGACATAAATTATGCTACGAATTTATTACAATCATAATGAGATTTTAATAAGACGGTTGACATACAAGATCAGCTAAGTAGGTATATATAGGTTAACTACTGCTGTTCCCACGTTTTCCTATTGTGAAAACATTACTATGAAAGCCAATTTATATAGTAAAGTAGGTTTTTTCATTACAAAATACAAAAAAAAGTATAAAGTATTGTAGTATTGTTCAAAAGAATCTCAAGATATTCAATAAACCAATGTAATCAATTTAAAACATCAAACCAAATTTCCCGGATTCTCTGCTTAATTAGATACGGTCTGAATTACAAAATCAATCAATGCTACATCTATTAGATGAAAAAAAAGCATTTTAAAATTATAAATGCACTTGATTGTAAGCTAAGCTTGAAAAAACGTGTCTAAATAATTGCAATAGTTAATGAATTAAAGAATCTGTAATTTGATGAATTCAGGCGGACTGTCACGTAGCATCTGAAGTCAGAGTGTTTACAAAAAAGCTATTATCTAGTTAGAAAAAAAAAGTATTAAAAAGAACGAGTTGAGTTTGGAACAGGCCGAGTAAATGAGAACAAAACATTGAGTTGAACGGAATAATGGGAATTGTTTGGGGTGATTTGTCGATTTTTTAGTATCATAAAATACAAGAATAGTAATGTTACAATTCTAGATTTTCTCCAAAGAAAAGAATTGCGAACTGTGAGTGTCTCGTTTCATTTCAAAAGACATTTAACATACCATGTTTTTACAAATGATTTGATTGCATTAAGTTTTTTTAGTGTAAGATTTCTGCTTTTTCCTGTTATGTAGACTCAATGTAAAACTGCCTTGATTGTCGAGTGGATTGCTGAGCATGAGGCTCTGGGTTTGATTCCAGAGTTGGGCAAAGTGTTATTGGTTTTTTTCATCAGGAAGTTCTCAATAACAGCCACGGAGTCTGTATTTGTGCCCAGTTGATGGCAATAGGCTCGCCATCTACTTGGGACTTAAACATAACTGGCGAATTTTTTGGTGTACGATCAGGTACTTCTCTGCCTAACCCATCGGGGATCATACGCGTGTTGTTATGTTATTTTATGTAAAAGAGTGTTTTGACTGTCAGAAAAAAAAACAAAAAAACAAAGTCGGTCCAAGTCCATTTATCCTCGATTGATGTTATATAGAATCACTAGCTGTCGCCCGCGGCTTCGCCCGCGACCGCGTCGTGATCCAAAAAAAAATATGCTATGTTAACACATTGGGTACTTTTTTCGATCATCACGCGGAAATTTCATCAAGATCCGTTCAGTAGTTTTTTTGTGAAAAAGGATCAAACATACATCCATACTCACAAACTTTCGCATTTATAATATTAGTAGAATATTTATTTTTACAGGTACACAGTATTTTAGTAGTTTTTCTGAAATCATTTACTTGGTTTTAATGTAGATTTCGACATGCAATGTGTCTGCTATTAAAACTATCACATTGTTTTAACAAAATCAACAAGAATACGTGAACAAAAGCGTTCATTTATTATCTATATTAAAGCTTACTTCCGTTGCGGATGCGGTCTGAACCGACTATTAAATCTTCGCGAATCGAGCACATTGAATATGCAACGAAGTCGAAACGCGCAGGATAGCCACGTTACGTTTGTCAAGCATACCATCCAACTTAATTTATTAACACAAACAAAAAGTACAGACTGTTTTTGTACACGGTATTTTTAAACTCTTGCAAATATTACTTACTGGTGTAGAGACATTCGTACATTGCAAAAATCGAGCTTTAACGTAACTACGGAGCTTTCACCAGTTATTATGCCTTGTGACTGGGATTGTAGCTTCATGTTTTTGACATTCAAAAGCACATGTAACGGTCTAATTGAAATAAATGCTTTCAGTTTTGAGTTAATTCCCGAAACTAAACTAAGTTAATAACTGATAAATGCATTCGTTGAGTGGTCAGTCCAGAGTCTACTCAAATCTACGACGCTCTTGGCTCTTTATACCTCCACAACATGTCAACATATGACATAATCAAAATGAAGTCTGGAATAGTCGAATAAGAAATACGGTTAAGATTTATTTTATAAAATAACCATTAATAGACAAGTAACTTTTTATGCATACGTTACAAATTAATGACAATATACGAAATAATATGACACTGCATCATTTTCCTCTTCTGTTTCGTCTTCCTCCCAAACTAAATAATGCACCAATATATACACTTCTCATCAAAAAATTCGAAACACTTTCGTTTTTATTGTTTTTGTCCTATTTTTTTACAAAAGAGAATTAATTCCATGAAAAAAAAAACATTATTGTGTAGCTGGCAGTTTGGTCATTACAGTAAGAAGAAAAAAATCAAAATTCGAAATTAGAATTTCATTTGTTTATCCTATAAATGAAATTAATCACTGTTTTAAGACAAATGTGTATTTAGGGTTGGAGTACGTTTCTCGTTTAAAAACTAAAAATTAGCGCTTGTCTTTAAACTTTTTGTTTCTTATTTCATTTACTGTGACTTTGGGACGTCTGAAAAAACTTTTTTTTCTAAAACATATGGATACTTCGCCCGCAGAAGCCGCCCAAGTGGTGGCATTGCTGGATTCTGGACTTAGTCAGCGTGTTGTGGCTGCAAGATTGCATCTAAGCTTATCATCTGTTCATAGAGTCTACAAACGCTATCGGGAGACTGGTTCGTTCACGCGCCGTTCAGGATCTGGCAGGAATCGGGTCACTTCTGAGCGAGATGATCGATTTATTGTAACAACTTCTTTACGAAATCGACGCCTTAACGCTTTTCAACTGCAGCAGCAGCTTCGCGTTGTACGAAGAGTAGCTGTAAGTGACTCTACAATAAGAAGAAGGTTGAAGGAACGCGGATTGGCACTGCATAAGCCAGCGAATGGGCCGAAATTAACTGCAGACCATCGAAGAGCGCGCCTTAACTTTGCACGCGAGCACCTAACTTGGTCATACCTTCAGTGGAGTAAAGTACTGTTTTCTGATGAGTGTAAAATTATGCTGTATGGTAACGACGGAAGGAACAAGGTCTACAGAAGAGATGGAGAACGTTTTGCACAATGCTGCATTGAAGAAAAGGTCAGCTATGGTGGCGGTTCGTGGACGGTTTGGGGAGGAATCAGCGCCGACGGTAAGACAGAACTTGCCTTTGTGTCTGGGCCACGGCTGCCTGCACTAAACTCTCATCGATACATCGAACAGTGTCTTGAACCTCATGTGATGCCCTATGCACATTTTATTGGCAACGACTTCATATTCATGCACGACAATGCTAGAGCTCACACCGCGGGCGTCGTACGAGATTATCTTACCGAAGTCGGTATCTCCATTATGGTATGGCCAGCAAGAAGCCCGGACATGAATCCCATTGAACATCTATGGGATGAATTAAAGAGACGAATTCGAGCAAGAGATCCAGCCCCAGAAACACTTAGCCAGCTGCAAAATGCAATCCAAGAGGAATGGGATAATATACCACAACATGTGATCGTGACTCTCATCCGATCGATGAAGAACCGTATGGAAGCAGTAATAAGAGCTCGCGGAGGGAATACAAGTTATTAAATAAACGTTTCTTACATTTTTTTTTCATTTACGCGTGTTGTTTTACCCATTTCCTTCATATTCCATACAGGGTAAAAATTACTCATTATACAAAATACGAAACCTATGAAGACTTAATTTGAATTTAGAACATTAACATTAGGATTTAAAAACCTCATACTACTTACTATTAAATGACATTTTACATTTATTCCTAAATATACACATTTTTCTGATAATCCTTATCAAATCATAAACTGCGAGGTGTTTCGATTTTTTTGATGAGAAGTGTATATTTTTAATTAATATATTTATCTATCATATCAGAAAATATACAGATTTAAATCTGTCTACAAATTAATACAAAATCAACACACAAATTAGTCGTATCAAATTCTTATTGAACAAAATTATTTTTATTGCATTAAATGAAATGATTTATCAGATCTGTTTTGTATCTGGCTCGTACTCTGCGCACAAATTACTTCTTTTCATAATCGGTGCAATCGTTTGCTATTTTCAACCCCCGAACCAAACCATCTATAACCTCCTGCCGGGGTTGCGGGTTGTTTGAAAGAGATACCGCGGCCCCGGAACATAAAGGGTAATAGAAGAATCATGGGTGGGTTTTAGTCAGTTCAAGTTTGACACCCCCCCCCCCCCCGCTCCGCCTAGAGCGGGGGAAGTTATTTGATGATTTCCCACCCGCAAAAAAGACATCTATAAACTTCTATGAATTTTGTCAATGAACTAATCCATTATCCCACAAGTGCGTCAATAAGATACATCAGTGGTCCATAATTGACCATTAAACATGTAAAGTTGGTAATTATACTTGCCCATTAGTTTGTATCCATCTACAGATCAATTTATGAGCAGGAATGTGGGATCTCCTTAAATATGTTTCTCCCCCTTTTAAGGAAAAACATTGTGCTTATGATTAACATTGTTACTGTTAATTATGGCATAATTTTAACTTTTGTTTAGTTTTATTGTACTAAATGGGAAAAGTAAAATGTAAGATCTTTAAAACAATTTAATTAGGTATATTAGATTCAATCCAAATCGCATACATTAGTTTAATTTAATACTTATAAAACTATACTTTCATTTCAATATTTTATGAGCTTTATGTAGGCTTTTTTTGATTGCTTGATTTCTGATTAATTTTGCACTAATAACTGCAAAACAAGTTTTGGCTTCATTACTTTCTACGTCACAAACCTGCATTGGTCTTCTCTATATCGATGGGCAAAATGCTCAAATTGCGAAAATAAAGATTTTATTTCGTGAAAAGCAACGGAAGCTGTAGATTGCTGTAGCCAGACTTAAGAGAGACATTGCGTCTACTTGTTATGCAATAAGCCCAATTAATTTGGTCCGGAGCTCAGTGTGTGCATGCACAATCAAATTCTCAGCAGCGGCGTAGGCTTTTCGTAGACCGCGCGTAGAGGTTGCGGCTACGCTTCGTAGATCTACGTAGACGCTGCGGTTACACCACGCATAGCTGATACACTAGCAATGGTCAATGCAATGAGAATTGCAGTGAAAAGGTCCCCTTTTTTCAAAGTCAATGCCTCTCTAGCGAAGTATTTGATAAACGCAGACAAAAAATAATAATTAGATTATATTATATGAAAAAAATAAAAATAAAAAATCCGTAACCAAACATGTTGGATACACGGTATCGCACTGTGTATAAAACTGGCAACCCAGACGCGGTACAAATGATTGTTTCACTTAAATGATACAATTCTTACAATACTGTCATTGGTTTTAGAAGCGCCCGCGCAGGAAAGTCGTTTTACGTTGTTTGTGTTAAAATGGCTACTTTTATTGTACGTCCTGCAGTGTAACCTTTAACAAACCTTTGTCGTTCAAAGTAAATATAAACGTAAATTGCATATCTATTGAATTTCTTATGGGTAGTTATCAAAACGATTTTATGGAACTTATCATCCTCAGAAAGTGCCCTGAGGCTGTTATGTAGATGTGATACTCATTAGTTACTAGTCTACATAATATACGTAAATACATATATAAGTTGCTATATTGTTTAATAGAATCGCCAGGTTGATTACTATGAGGTCGGTATTCTACGAACACGATTGTCGATTGATATCGTCACCGCACCCACCGGCCACCACGCAATAATTTAAAAGTAATAGTTACATTATAAACTAAAAGGCTTAGAAAAACGAAAACTCGTTTCTATGGGAACTGATTCAATATCTCAATACACACTTAAACAATTGTTGATACAAACTTTAATAAACAGTACAACTTTATTGATTCGGCATACCGAAATCGGAAACAGTCCGGTAATGCATTTATTTTGATTGCTTTCAATCCGAGTGCAATTATTATTAATACCTCACTTCATATCCGTGATATTTACCGTATTTTGTTCTTTCGAGATCATTTTACGGACAATTTAACTCAAATCACTGAAATCGCCATTTTAATACAGAAGCGAGTAACAACGGTCTTTTACCCAACTCATATCCATAATTTATGTGTATCTTTAAGCAATTTCAAAAGAATTGTTGTTGCATGTAATTCTTTGCAATCATAAAGGGGCAATATCGAGTACTTTCGATCTCATATTGAAATTTACACAAAAGGTGGTAATTTTCCGCAGCGTGATGACATTAATAGTGTGGCGAGACGCGCGGGTAGAACAATATTTTTTGCATAAAACTGCTTTACATTCGGACGAAGTCGGCGCTCGTCGCACTCCCCCTCGCTACCCCTCGCTGCCTCGCATAACTTTATATGTTTATACGACGCCTGCGCAGGTGTACCGACAAAACTTACTTGTGTTTGTTTATAAAATTAAACTATTGCCACACAAAATATTGCCTACATGTATGTAAATTATTATTTTCACACCAGTTTAAATTCACAGATAGCGCCTTATTAGTTAGTTCCATATTCATTAATTAGTGTTGGGTTTTACGACCATAATCGAATTCTTACTGCTTTAAGTGCATTCACCTAACGATAAGGACTATAATTGCAGATGTGTGTTATTCGCAGTGATAATCACAAATGACATCCGACCGTCGCATTTCCATAAGTAATTGAAAACTAAGTTTAACCACGCACATCCAATGAGATAAGAAAATCACAATTTGCATTAGTGGCAGAGCTAATTAAATAAACAAACTGTCTAGTTGGATCGTTAAACATTAACAAATAGATAAATGGAGCCGTAAAAGCCTAAAAAACAGATGGTCAATAAATAATAGCGGCGGCCATGCGCCGGAGTCAACGCCAGTCAATACATTCTAATCAGTGATTTATTGCCACTAATCCTCAGCTCAGCACAAATAAGCTATCTTGTCGATTTAATGTTGTATCAGCTCAGGCGTGAAACTCCCGCGCACCACTAAGTGGTCCTTCCAGTTTCCACTCGAAATATTTTAATAAGGCCTCACTGCTCACGCACCCTAATAAAAACACACACACGCACTTACCAACACGAACGATCTCCTTTAAAACCTCTACCCGTTTGAGTCCAATTTATTTATAATAGTAGCGACACTAAGAATCTACATTTTTGCTCTAAACGGTGTTAATTTATTGACCGTGGGCAGATAATATCACTTTTTTTCTCCCATTATTAAAGCGATTACACGAGAAATTATACGTCGTAGTCAAGTCCCGAGCGCTCCATCGGAATGGGCTGCTATCTAAAGTGCTCCTTACTTGTCCACGACAAGTGTCAGATTCCCTTGGACGCTTTTCGAAAGCTTGATAATACTTTCGTTGACGAAATCGCCTTATTGACTCGCTAATAAAAAGTGTTAAGTTATGGTCAAGTTATGCCACTTGCATTAATTTCGATGCTTAACCTGATAAACAAATTATGGTATATTAAGTTAATAGCTTAATTTATAATTGAATGTGTTACGATGTGTTCATAAGAAAGCATTGTTACGATCGGCCTTTGGCATATCTGGTTGCTGTTAACGACAAATTGCGTGGATAAAAATATGTACGTATATGTGTTGAGAGATCGAATCTTTAATGCTTGAGAAACATTTTAATTTTAGTATTTATGCCATCGACGGATCCAGTTTGTCTGCCTATAAAATTTTATTTTTACACCATTCTGTCTGATTTTAAAAATTGTATTTCTTAATCTTATTAAAAAGTTATTTATTTTATTGCTAGATTCACATCATATTTTATAAGATGTGAGGAAGGGTTTATGACATAGGTCTGTTATCATGGCGAGTTGATTATGCGTGGTGAAGTTCTACGACAGTTCACACAGGCTGTATGGTTAGCGTGCCGTGGCTAGTAATAAAATGGCTGCTGGCTGAGCCTTTGACATGGTATTGTAATGACACGGGGACGGGACGTAATGAGCGCGCACGGAATCACCGCTTACGTGGAATCAGAGCCGAGTGTTTCGCTAGAGGCACTCCCATCACGGTCACATAAAAAAAACGAACGCTATAACTACGAGCTTCATAAACTCTGCCAAATGACTGTTGTTGTTTGTTTTGATGACTTAATTTTGTTCCTTTTCCTGACGGGTTTTATATAAATCGTAAAACCAGCTAATGATTTTAATTGATACGTCTTCTGATTTACATTTATTATTTATTCGAAAGCTGATACCGAGCTGATAAAATGCGGTTTATAGGAATATGAATAAATTAATGCAAGGAATATTTTAGTAATTTCACACTTCCACGGTGAAGCTTATCATCTTGTGCAAGTCGTAAAAGACGGCTGGGGAGAGGTGTCGATACGATTGTAGCTCCTACTGATAAACAGGCTGGGTCTGCTATGGTTTTGCACAGTGAAACTCTGTTGATTTTTTATTTCATTTATTAGTTATGGACTTAAGAAAAGTAAAAAACGACAAGGCCATTTTTCGTTTACTAGCCAGAAAGACAGAGGAATTTTTGAAAAAAAAAGGTATGTTGAAGAAATAATCTGGAAGCCTATAGTACAGACACATTTAGCGCGCAGAAATAAACTTAACTCTTTACAATATTATTGGCATTGACATTTAGTTTTCATAGTGCAGCATTCGTTTGTGCAAGCTTCAATATTGTAATTTTAATGAATGAAGGTAGAGTAGCGCGGATGTACGCTCTGACAATGTCTTTGTACAGCATTTATACATATTATTTACTACTTTATTATTGTACCCCATGGTGATATCGGAGTAAAACTGCGATAATCTTATCGCTGATCTTTTAATAGGACAGAGAGTTTAATTTAGAAATAAAGTCAAGGGTTACTTATTATCCAAAAGTTTTCATACTTCACTGCAATAAACCGGTAATGTGCCAAATCGAATTTTAGATAGAGCTAGAAGATTGATGACAAAGACAATGGTCAACAAAGACAAACTTTTACTTCAACTCAATGTTCTATTTTTAAACAGCCAGGAAAGAACCTGCTTTTTTTTCTAAGATCTCGCAAAGGACATAATTAGAACTGCGTGAGCGAATGGTCGGATATCCAACACGGGTTGATGAATGGAACCATGTCTTAGGATTTTTGGTTACTGTTCATACTACTTCACTATGTTGCTTTCATTGTTTTGCTTTCGTTTTCCAATAACGATACTCATACTAATACATTTTGTTTTCAGTACCTGTATCCCCTTCATCATCCGGTGGCGGCGCGGGCGGCGGTGCGGGTACCCCCCTGTACCCCGGCGCGGCGTCGCACCCCCTCTCGTCCCTGCTGTCGCAACAGAGGCTGCTGGAGCTGTCCCGCTTCGGGCTGAGGCACTACGACATCGCACACCATGTGCTGTCACAGCAAGGTGCTGTAACCAAGTTACTTGGTAAGCTGTCAAGCTTTATTTTTAAGTTGATATACCCTTATATACGGTGTAAAGGACATCGACGCTAATACTATACCTACAGCAAATTCCAAACAGCGGTGAAAGTGCGCCCGCGTGATGATCGAAAAAAACTTTTTTTCACGCGGGCACCAGCTAGTACTGAATAATACGATACTCCTTGGTAATTCTGTTTGTTAGATACTCCAATGATATTTATACAACCCAAAAAAAATTGTGTGATTCATGTTGTCGAGAAGTTTATATTTCCACATAAGTACAAAGACTATAGTAGACCTCAATCGTAATGGATCCTGAAAGGTGGAAAGTGCAGTGGAAAAATATAGGCTCATGATAAGTTATAAAAAGGAAAATTTAAAAGTTATAAAGCCAGGCACGAGGAGATCAGTAATCAACGTAGAAAGCGTCATCCTGAAAGCATTTAAATAAGCAACTGACAACACATTAGAATAACCTTAACATACGTTGTAGAAGGTCTTTCATATTCATCAACTTTGGCAGCAATTGCTGATCAGGCTATGTTGTTAATTAGATAAATATCAGTGTTTTCTGCTGTCTATGCTGTTCCTTATAATTAATCACTTAATCAATTTGATTAGTGTGGGTGATTAGCAGAAACACATCGTGTATTAGGTGCTAATTAAAAAACTGCAAACGCACCTTTAACTATTAATTTACATTCTCTTGAAGCTTTAATTGTATTAATCTCTAGTGGCAAGTAAACTCATTTGTAGAGACACTCATTTTGTATAGATAATAAAAAAAAAACATGCAGATACATTTAATTTTATAGGCAAAATACAGAGTACGTACAACTCCCTTGTCGGGCTGGGTGTGATTTGGTTATTCTATAAGGCTTTTCTTCATAGCAGCCTCGCAGCCTTGATTGGTGCCCTGTTGATGGCGTTCTATCTCCAAAGATAATCATGATAAGCTCATAAAAACATGATTTGCCAAAGCCCTCTGAGGGTATAGTTTATAGCAGAGGGGCCTGCCAGGGCCACCGCCTGCCGGGGATGCGGGTTGTTCGAAAGAGATACCGCGGCTCCGAAACATAAAGGGCAATAGAAGGAACATGGGTGGGTTTTAGTCAGTACAAGTCTGACACTTCCCCCCGCTCCGCCAAGAGCGGGAGAAGCTATTTGGTGATTTCAGATCCGCATAAAAGGGCATCGTTTATTAATAGGTATCAAGGAAGATTATGACAGTTGTAAGAATACCAATTTGAATATGTCAACGCAAAGTTTAAATGGTTAATTTTTGAGTTAATAATGCGCGTATAGTTCAGGCTTTTATGTCGTTTTGATGATTTGGAGGAGGCGGCTAAAGGTATATTTGGCAAATTTTATAGCTTTAAAAATATCTTCATTTTGCATTTAGGTATTAGTATTTTGGACCCTGCGGATTATTTCGTCATTTTAGTGTGTTTTGAGCGTTTTTGTTGTCGTATCACCTCAATATAGCTTTTTGTTAACACACCTTAATCTGTCATCATATGATTCTCTGAAATCAACTTTTGTCCTACACAGTCCATATCAAAACTACTTTGCTAGAAAATAAAGCAATCTAGCATCAAAGTGAACAGCGCCATTACCTTTCTAAATTGCTCTTTTATCGCGACAGGTGTAGTATGAATATTTGATGGCTGCAGTGTGCGATACCTCCATATGCTGCCCTACGAATGGTCAATAAGTGGGTGTTTTAAGAAATAAAAAAGCTAATTTCCATCGACCTGTGTGTTTGTTATTACCAGCCTTATACTCGAACCGTAATAGTTTAATAGAAGGCGTCGGTGTTGCAGAATTGTAGTGTGTCATTTTAAAATGAAGCCTAATTAAAAGGAATAAAAGACTTTTGTTTACAGTCATTTTTCTGTTGTGGGAATTATAGAGCTTGATGCTTATTATCGCGCCGTAGGTGGCCTTCCACCTACGGTAAAAATGTCGGTAATTATCAAATACCTAGGTTGATATCGTAAGATAGGAAAGTGGATTTGCATTTGTGTGTTGTATGCATAATGTTGTTGTTCTGATTGTCAACTGTAGGTGATTGTTCCTTAAATTTATTATTTAAGATAAGTTGAAAAGCTTCAGTAGCGACATTTGAATTTTAAAAAATCACATGATAAGAACACGCACGTACAAACTACAACAAATGGTTTATAAGAACGATTTAGACGAAATTTACGTTTTACCTCGGTTGTACGATTTTGTATGTCAATTATTACTCGCGGGCATTAGCTTGTAGTTTATAATATAAAAAGAACAGAAAGAAGTTGTTCCCTCCATTTCGAAGGAAACTTACAGCTTGTTACTCCTTAACTAAAGTTCCAAATGTCAATTACACATTCAGATCGATTTAGTTGACCGAACAACCTGAATAGTCCTGGCATACAGCTATGGGGCACACTTATTGCTTATGATTGTCCTTTAAATTATTGTTAGTAAACTGAACCTTATGACTTTGTGATACAGTTGACGATAACTGAAATTTTGTTAGAAAAATCGAACATGTTCGAAGGAAGATAATTGATAAGGCAAACTTATGCCTACTGGGTCTGTTCCACTGTAATTAGTGTACTTGTATATTATTTATAGTGTGTCGTTGTGGTGTGCTCTTTAGTGGTATAATATATTGATTTATACGTGCGCTCCTCACAGAAAGGCCCCGGGCCTTATTGCCCGCAACCAAGTTATTTGCGATAATTACTTCACTCGCCCGCATAGAATGGTCAATAATATTGCCGGTAAGTAACTCTACAGGTGACCTAAAATGCTAAGTGTTAGCTTGCTATGCTAGCTTTTTCAGTTCATGAGAATTGGATTGTACATATTCTGCTAGAAGGGTAATTACATGCTTCGGTGTATTAGTTTAAAGCAAGTAATTATAGTCGCTACATGACTAACAAGATCCTCATTTCAAATAAATCCTAAAATAGTACTTATCGGTTTTGAAAAGAAACAAAATAAATTACTTCTTTTTTCAAATAGCCAGTTATTAACACTATAAATGATATCGGATCATCCAATGACAAGTTAGCAATTATCGAAAGCGACGAGGCCGCGGTCCGAGTTTAACTCGCGTCTAATAACACGGTTAAGGCAAAAATCTCAATCGCTATTAATCATCGATAAGGATAAGGCATCGGCAGAGTCCGCCGCGACGAAAGCTGCTATTGACGAAAGCTTAGATCCTAATCGATTCATAAAACTTGCAGCGTGTTAATTATAAGCCACCGGGGTGCGGATGAATGCGCCCGCGCTGCCGCCGCGCCGCCTCGCCGCAAGCATGCGCTCCCGAGATCTCGATTGTCGATGTGAGAACTATCGTATCATCGACGATTTTTCATATCGACAACCCTTTATTTGACTGTTTCCTTTACAATTATCACAGCTGCCTTTCAATGCAATCTCCATCTCGAGCAACAGCGAGTCTTGCGAAACTTTTATAAGCACTACAATCATCTTCAATAATTTTGTATGCATAAAAACACAACAGGAAACATAAAATTAATGTCCGGTTTGTCAACTGCTCATAGTAATTATTGCATTCGTTGATTAACGTGAACAATGTAGATAGAGCTAATTGTTGCGATATAATAGCAAGGTGAGTTGGAACCGCAGCGTGAGTTGACTATGACATTGTAGACACTTGGCTGTACTCAGTTAATTTGCTGAATTAGTTCTGTGCGCGGTGTGTAATTAGGACACGTGAGACACTTTGTGTTTGCTCAGGACTCGTGAACGGGCGATTTCAAAACCACTCGACCGTTTAGAGCGCGCACTGTATTATTTTACGCCGTTTGAACATTCATATTTCTTACCAAAAGTGTGGGTTTTGTATTTTATTAAATTTTAATTTTCCTTGGAGCGTTTTTCTGCGCGTTTGAATTAGTGTTATTATACTATGTTTTGCAATGATTCAGCGGTTAGATGTTATGCTAGAAATTGTCGCGTTCTGGGAATCAATTATCTGCAAATAAATAAACGTAATTACACGAGAAGGCTGAGTTGAGCTACGTTATAATTCTCCTACTTAAACGCTTTACAAGGGAGTTGACGTGTATCAAGACTTGGGTCGTTATAACGATATTACACAAGATGATAGTCAAATGTGCAAGAATACCATAAACGCAGAGACTATTGAGTGGAGCGTATATTATGAGAACAGAGGAGTGGAGTGTCAATCAATTTTCGCCGCTGGTGATTTCATAACGTCACGTGTCGGGTTCCCACGGAAGCCCGGCTACAACCCGCCCAGGGCCGTCATGTCCAACCACTTAAGTATTTAACATAGGTACATAGCCTTAGCTTAAAAGTTATTATCTAGCCTAAACAATTTCTAAGCTGACGGCATGGAAATGGGCACGCATAAATAACGTTTCATGGCCGAGTTTGAGTATTAAATTGTTGGTTGCGATGCGAGCGGAGTGACGAATAAATTGCCCATACACTGTCTAGTTTGCTGCCTCTTACAGATTAACTTGAGCACATGGGTTTATGTGATGCCACAAATTGCGGGCTTGAGTTATGTGCGAATCTTCTAATTGTCCATAAACTACAGCATGCCGTGACATTAGTGGTGCTATTTGGATTTCTAATTTGAAGTGAAGCAATATAGCAGTTGCCAACGGATGTGTTTGTTTCAAATAATGAAGGAAGTCAAAGAACCACAAAACTCATAGACTGAGTAATTTCATATTAAACCGGTCATTTTGTTTCGTCGTACGTAAATTAGTTGGTAGCTAATGATACCTACTCAAGATGATTGTCCGCGGATCGCCGCGGCCCGTAATGAAGCCGTATTTAGGCTTTGGTCCTATAATCAAAATTGAATTATCCCACTTGACATTCTTGCTTCAGAAATCATGCTTTTTCTTTTTCCGCTCCAATTCTCTTGGACAATTTGAATTGTTAATGGTCTTTATTGTCAATAGGATGTTATTTTTTGTAGATTGTCATACGGATCTATGATTTACCCTCGGTAATCATGTAGTAGGTGATATTATTGAGTCTATGTGTTTCTAACAGATACTAATAATTGACGGGCCTGTTGGTCTAGTGGTTAGTGGCCCTGACTGCTAAGCCGGAGGTCGTGGGTTCGATTCCCACTCAGGACAAACTTTGTGTGATGAGCATGATTGTTTGTTCTGTGTCTGGGTGTGATTTATCTATAATATGTATGTATTTATAAATTATATAAGTATGTCTATCAGTTGTCTGGTTACCATAACACAAGCTCTGCTTAGCTTGGGATCAGATAGCCGTGTTTGAGTTATCCCAAGATATTTATTAAAAAAAAAAAAAAAAAAAACATTTAGTTAGTGAAGCAATCCCAACCTGAAAAATGTTACAAATATGATATTACTTGTTTTAATTTCAGTGTCACAGTTGACTTAGCGCCTAGGTACGTGGGCTGGGTAAACTAATACCTACCTATTGTTTAATGTCATGGACCCTAGTGATTCCACTTCAGTAATTTCGGCTTTTGAACTGCTCTTCTCTTTGTTACAAAAATATGATCTAATTGCTTCCGAGGGAGCAAGCGCAAACTGATTCAAGTTTCATATAAAAAAGTCGATCAATCACCGAATCAAGGCGTCGTTAACACGCGTTGCATTATGTTCAATAAATCAGGCCATCCAGGCCCACTTCGCCGCTAAAGATTTTGATCTATTAACTGGATGACAACGCACTACTGAGCCGCGGTTAACTTTAGCGCCAGCCAATATAAAGAGCCACTTCTGAATACTTTTAATACAAATTTAATTAACTGGATTCAGGCCTTTTCGGTGTCGTTTAAAAAGATCTTTGTAGACGCACCGTGTAATGACTTAAAGCGTCCATAAACGACTCCTGTGTGGAAATTTATTAACAGTCGTTTTGAGTGTGCATTGTCCCTTTGTGGCTCTCACTTCCTTAAGCGTACCGCTGATGATTAATTGCTCATCTTTGTTTTGCAACATGGTCCCTTTTAAAAGGAAAACAACAAAAACTGGAAGGGATTATTCGACACCTTGTTCGTGAATTGTGAATGTGTTTATGTAGTTTCTCTCGCGTTTATGGCGCAGTGTTAAACTTTCAATTGATTCGTGCCAATCATAGTTATGACGCTTATTATCATAACGAACACGACGTTTAGTATTTATGAAGCCATTGACAGATGGTCCGATAATTTATTGTTTTATTTTTATTGATAACAACACCAACACGCTATACTATTAAGAGGTTTTTAAGCGTTTTCTAGTAGACGTAATAATTTCATAGACGCAAGTAAATAAATGTTTATATTCATTAGGTGTGCAGCACTTAAAAATAGACACCAATTTTCTTTGAGTCATTTCCTTTATTCTACTTTTTTTTGCATCTTTTCAATTATTATTTCCAAAGGTTATAAACCGTACACGTATATAAGTAAAAACTTTAACAATATTTCCATTGGAACAGAATAAATAACAGAAAATGAGTATCGAGTCTAGTTTCCAGATCACAGACAGATCGTGCATACGCGCCGGGAGCGCGCTTGAGTTTCACGCAAATAATACACATTTAGCAACAGTTTCAGTGGCTCACACGATCCGCCTATGCCTAAGCAACGCCGAATAATTGCTCCTGGTCATGCGATTACGTTTCTAGCCGATTTAATTATCGCGAAATGATCAGTGTGCCGGCCTCCCGCAATTTAGCTATCAATCAAGAGGAGAACGGTTATTGGCGTTCTGCTGCGGCCGAGTGGCAATATGGGTTTTCAATGGTTACAGCAAAACTTTAGTGAAAGGTACTGTTGGATTTCATGCACGTACGGCGTAATGTTTGACGTTCCGGTGTCGGCTCGCTTGCACCAATGGACGTATCCGCTGGCCAAGCAATTATAAATGTCTCACATTTTAAACGGTTTGCTTTTAGGTGACATTTTTCGTTAACGTTTTTCCATAACTTGTAGATTAAGTTTGAAATAAAAAGTATTTTTCAAAGGTTGACTGGTAGAAAATGGTGTACTTTGTGCTTGAAGTGTTAAATAAATAAATATTCTTTATAAAGATATATATTATATTCTTTTGACAACAATACGAAAATGTAACCTATACCTATGTATAGTCACGATAGAAAATATTATCTAGATCAACATTGTTGTGCTTTATAAATAAATTAGAAATTTTTTTGACTAAAATACTCAAGAAAAATATTTGTATTTTATCAAACCAAACGAATGAAAAATATTTGACACGAAAAAATATTTTGACATTATTAATGTAAACGGTTTTTGTACGTTCATGTTTGAAATTCATCACGCGCTATATTTTGAAGTTTGTTTCAATTAATAAATGAAATGAACTTAAATATGTGAGCGCCTTCATGTTATAGGCTAGTACCTACATATTGTAACAAAGCATACATGGTGTTAACACCTCACGAAGCCGTCAACTAAGTAATCTGAACATCAGAATAAGGAACTTCACGCAAAAGATATTTCAGGGAAACAACTTCGTTTTTAGGGGTGAAAAATCACGTTTTACGGTAGAGCTCAATTGAACGTACTCAAAACATTATGCCGAGGGATGATGCATGATGATTAAATAGCACAGGGTTCGGGAGGTATGTATTATAGTAGACTTTTTATAATAAAAACTTGGATTTTAAAAAAGCTTTTGGAAAAGTTGGAACTTTGTCCCCCAATATCTCCGAAACATCTAGGTTCCTAGATAAGGTCTAGAATGACCAAAATATCGCATTGGCAGTGAGAAAAAGTCCTTTTTGGCTTCGTTAAGGGTACTTTTACACCCTTCAGAGGTAGGTCTACCGAGCGACTGTTAGGAAACTCATTTATTTTCAACTTCGTGTATGTAAGGGTTTAATTTACCATTACGGTTTTAATAAACTTATGAATATTATCGCAATGTTCTAAATCTATGTTGAAATAATTACACAAAACTTGGCGTTCGCTTTTTTACAGTTTTCTATCACGCCACGCTTGCTTAATTACCTATACTTACCAACTTTCTATGGCCAATACCTACATCGTATGAAAACACACAATTTTCTACATAAATTCATATCGTGGTCACAATATTAAAATGGGTTTCACCTATTAAGGCAATGTGTCGCGGCCCTCATGTAAACGCGAAATTGAGTTTTTGTTCGGCAGCGCCATTTTGGTCGGTAAGCTTTAGTCTTATCAAGACATAAAGAGACTTATGAATTCATCTTGAATGGCGTTGACAAAAATGTGAATATAAATAATGTGTTGAATAATTCAGCGTGTTATCGCTATGGAGGAGCGGTGTGCGCGTAAAAAGCGAACGGTCCGCGCGCTCCCGCCGGAATGCCGCTGCGCCGTTTTTACGTAATTGTCCTGATGCACGCACTCATCCATTATCTAACTGACTTAGGCACCCGAGAATACGTTATTTTTTACCAACCACTCTAATCATAAGCCACTCCATAATTCTAAAGTTGCAGGAATTTTCCTGGCTCATAAATACTTGAAGTTTCAGGAATTATTGCATTGTCATTTTTTGTTTCTGCATAGATATTTCATAATCCAATCATTTTATAGTAATAGGCCCAGCACTGTATATCATTAAATTCCTATGTTTGTTTTCCACATCATCATTAAGTGAATCCCACGTGTTCAATTCCAATAAAAACAAAACTTGAGATAAATAATAATTAAAAATTCACGTCTCGTCACATGCAGGCTTCATTTAGCCGATGTCAATGATTCTGTAATTATTAATACTAATTTAAAGCTTTCATTGTTATTCTTACCGCCGTGCTCGATTATCAGTTGTTTTTGTGGGGATGCACGTCCACTGTCCTTTTAAATGTTAAAATACAAATGTTGAGGTGCAGTTTTTAGGTTTATTTTGAGGTTTATTACTGGTCGGATAAGGGCTAAAAAGTAAAACTACGGATTGTGTTGCAAGAACTGATCGCGACAAGTAAGTCGCGTTTACTCACGTTTAGCACTCAATGAAATTGCATCAATCGGTATCGTGTCGCTATTACTGGTATTTTTATTTGAGTCTCTAATTTGATTTTTCTTTTATTTCCTTTACCGAGTAGCAGGTGACAGTTTGTTCAATTCGTTTTTTTTTCTCTACAAACTGTGTACTAACCGGAATTGTGATTTGAATTATTTTCTGTGTATAGTATTAATTAGAAGCTTATTGTACCAACACTTAATGGTTTAGTTTTTTACTATGTTCAAAGTGCAGACTTTGAACATTAAGTAGCTTTTTAATACAATATAATCCTGAATCCGACAAATATAATAGACAATATATTTATTTAAATATTCTAATACGAATAATGTAGCCAACTAAATGTACCTATCTAAGTTCTGAGTCCACGACTTCCCACCGTATTGATTGTAATTTTGTTTGCTCCAGGCACTCTTCGGCCGCCGGGTCTGATCGGAGGCAGCAAGCCCAAGGTGGCGACTCCAGCAGTGGTCTCCAAAATTGAACAGTATAAAAGAGAAAACCCCACCATCTTTGCCTGGGAGATCCGGGAACGACTTATATCTGAAGGTAAACAATTTATGTATGTTGGTTTCGGTTTGTACACTTAAATTATGATAGAAATTATAATGTAGAAAGGAATACGCAGGTGATTATTCACGTGTTTCAGTGCGGTAAATGCATAATTCACTTAAAGTGGCAATACTGGCAATAGACTGGAATAGAATTTAGTTTATAGCACACCGAAAGTTGACCATAACTGTTTTATAGAAATTGCTGAATCTATGGTTACAATGGCGGCCTTAGCAATGGTAGCATATATGGGAAAGAGATATCTCGGATTTATTTTACTGAAATATATAATTTAGTTTAATTTGGAACAATAACATAAGAGTAAGTAGAACAAGTAAAACGATGTAAGCCGCAAAAGTATAAATTGTAGCGCAGCTAACAACGAATAAACCTTCTCCAGACACAGAATGGAATTATGTTCCATGCAAAAAACTTATAGAGTTAGATTTAGTTATTTAAAAACAAAATAAAAATAATAATATATATAAATATAAGTATAAAAAATAATAATGGTATTCTCACATATAATACCACAAGAGCTTCAAAATTATCGGGTATTTTCCGATAGGTTCGTTGCAAACAAATGAAGGAGTCAAGTTTTTCTTCTCAGGTTAAAAAATCACGAGCGCGAAGCGCGAGTGATTTTTCCTGAAAAACTTGACGATTTTATTTGTTTGCAGGGAACCTATCGGGAAATGCCAGATAATTTTGAAGCTCGTGTGGTATTCGGGGGATTATTTTTCCGTCCCAAATGTCGGCCAATAGAATTGCACCATGTTTTGTTTTTTATGCATAACAACGACCAGAGAAAATTTTCAAAAAATTTTCAGTATAAATACCATGTAGGTTGTACCACGTGACGTCGAATGGTGCAATTCTATTGGTCGATATTTGGGTCGGAAAAATAATCATAGATAATTTTCAAATACACACATCAAAAGTGTCTAGGGATCAAGCATTTTTATGCGGATTTCTTGAGATTGAGATGTGGCTTTGTAATAAATTTATGATTTTATAAATTTATATGGATCCTTTTTGGTGCATTTCATAATTTGAATCAGGAACTCTCAATCAAATTCGAGTAAAAGATGAAAATAAGCTGTCAATATTTTCCCTATAAAAACATACAACGCATTGAAGACATTATTAGTGCTACTGTTTCCCTACTACTGATTAAAACCAACGTTATTATGGAGCGGCGACGTCATTTAAGCAGGGAAGAAATGCTCAGAGCCGTGGGAATGATAGAAGCTGGTTCCCGGCAACGTACTGTAGCTTTAGCTCTGAATACAAGTCAGAGTGTTATCAGTCGACTTTGGACACGTTACCGAAGCACTGGTACCGTGGCTGAGCGCCATGGAGGACGGTATCGCTGCACCACACGGAGACAAGACCGATACATTCAAATCTTAACTCGAAGAGCTCCAACAATAACCGCCATGATGTTAGCCGTGAGGCTTCAGTCAGAAACCGCTTGCATGAAGTGAACCTTCATTCCCGAAGACCGCTACGGGTACCACCTATAGCAATGCACAATCGTAGGATTCGATATCAATGGGCTCTTGAACACAGAAATTGGGCAGAAGAACAATGGCGTTTCGTGTGCTTTTCTGATGAGTCTCGTTTTGGTATGAGACCGGATACAAGACGTATACGACACTGGAGAACCCCTGGACGCCAACAGCGATTAAAATCCTGCCAGGAAGTCCATCCTTATAGTGGTGGAACCATCATGGTATGGGCGGGTATTTGGATCGGCGGAAGAACTGAGTTGATTTGGATCAGAGGCAACCTCAACGCTCAAATTTATGCTGAGACGATTGTATCAGACGTCATCGTTCCTCTACAAGTGCAAATCGGTCCCTTATTTCAGTTAATGCATGATAATGCACGACCGCACACCGCAAGAGTTGTAAGACAGACTCTCGCCGCAGCTAACATCAATGTCCTGCCCTGGCCTGCTCAGTCGCCAGACTTGAACCCGATTGAGCATGCATGGGATATGCTACAGAGAAGAGCTCTGCCGAATATGGAGGGTATCCAGTCGCAAGAAGACCTTTTTTTGTTGTCGCAACGAACATGGGCGGCCATTCCACAGCGTGATTTGGATGAACTCATTTTGAGTATGCCAAACCGATGTTCTTGTGTTGTTAGTGTTCGCGGTAGAAACACGGATTATTAATTGTTTAAGTTACCCAATAAAATTTTAAAGAAAACTGTTATTTCAGTCTTTTTTTCGAACTTTAATGTTAGTGGTTCAAATGTCAAAAATCCCTTTATTAGGAAAATGGCAAATTTCTTTATTAATGCAAAGGTGACTTGGTTTATCGTTACTGTGACAAACGAAAACACTTTATTTGATGAATCCTTAAAGAAAATTTTAATTAATATCAATCAGGAGAAAAGTTATTGCAAAAATATATGTTGATCCCTAGATACTTTTGATGTGTGTAGTTTTCAATTCGCTGATTTTCTTTACCGCCCAGATCATGAAAACAATTACGGCCACCAGTCGTAGCTCTATAGTCGTTTCCTATGCGTGTGCCGTGCATGCTGTGGGCTATCACGAGGTGGACCGATGTAACTGTGCCCGCGCTAACGTCGCGCACATATTGTTCGCCATTTTGTACTGCTAGTATAAATAGTCCTGCATTTTGTACTGTTTTTTTTTCCATTCCATTTTTTAGGTTCCGTACCTCAAAAAGGAAAAATACGGAACCCTTATTGGATCATGTTATCCGTCTGTCTGTCTGTCCGTCTATCTGACAAGACCCTATATCTCATAACTCTTGACTACTCTTGAAAGTATCAAATTGATATAAATGAATTAAAACCATATACTTACTCAATTCTGTGGTCCCTTGGAGCTGTGAAAAAATCAACCGTCTAATTTTACGCAGTCAAAAGATATATCGAAAATTTATATTTATATCGAAAATTTGGACGGTACCCTCGGTGCAAGATTTTTTTTATTTTTAAGCAAACGTTGCCTCATACTAGATATTTTTCCTGTCTTGTGGGTGCGTTTAAAAACATTTAAACTCAAATACACAAAAACAGCCAGATCCGGAACAACTATCTGTAGGCCATACAAATATTTGTTCTGTGCGGGAATCGAACCCATGACACGCAGCGCAGCAGTCGATCGCTCAACCACTGTGCCAGCCGTGTCGTCAAGTTTGACTTGCTTTTGGCCGGTTTTCATTTTTTTTTGTAATAGATAGCTTTTCTAATATAAACTGAAGCTTCATTGTAGGTAATGTATGTTTTTCAGTGTACCAGATATAATTATTCTGTTACCTTTAGTATTAACTGAATTGTTTAGCTTAGATAGGCAGTAATTTCATGAAAAATGAGATTACAATTTAGAGACACCTGGTTAGATTAGAAGCTGACCTTAATACTGTAAAAAAGCTACTAGATGATCACAATTGGAAATACTGACCTGAATTTTAAGTCAGTCTTAGCCTTAGGACGAGCATTAAGTTCATGAATTTGTAGTCGTATAATTAAAAAAAAAGTTTTTTTTTTGTTAAATTCTGCCAATCAAAAAATAAGTGAAAACTCCAGAAACGACAAACTATCTACTTATCTTATGTGTTTAAATCTTTTTAACCGTCCATGCAAACTGATTGAATGCTGCTTTAGACTGTTACAATTCGATTGACCTTCACAAAAGAGCTTACAGTGAACCGAAATGCCTCTGTATAATATTACCCATCTATTTGTCAATTGTCACGCTACATCAGTGTGAACGCAGGAAAATACGTATTTATTTAAATGATAAAAATCGTTAAAGTTTTATTTAAACTACAATATGTTTTTATTCAGGGTTTTTTAATGTCAATTGTGTTCTAAAGGTATACATTGAGTCCTTAAAAATAAACTTATTTTTTTTTTTTATAAAATAATATGAACAAAACTATTCATTTCGTTATTCATTTCTTTATTTGCATTCCATCATGTGTGAACCTTACAATGGGCTTAAAGCTAAAGTACAATTATGGACGCTAATTTAGTGTTTGGTAAAACTCTATATGATCTATAAATAAATGAACTATATTTTACCAACTGAAACTAAAGACAAATAAATTAAACTACCTAAATAATTCTGTCAATCAAAATTCAAGTGCGTTCTATTCGAAGGATCTCTAGTTATAATATAAACCGAACGTCGCGTAATACCGGTGAGCTACTCAAGTTACAGGCATTGCGTGCGCGCACACACGATACGGAACCGTCTGATCATCGAATTATTACCGAGTTACCTTATTAAAATAATTTATGGCAATTTACAGTTTGTTATTAAGTCAATGAGGATCGTTCTTCAGACGTGTTTTGATAAATCGAGGCTGGATGACGTGCGAAATATGTTGCTATTGTAATTGAGATGGATTTGTCTAGGATAGTTTATGCAAACCTGTTAATAATTAGCCATAGGAGTCTTCTGGACTGCCTTGTCTGTATTGTATCTCTATCAGAGATTATTAACAATAATGATGGCTTTTGGGCTTCGAGGACAGAAGAGTACACGCTGTTGTGGCGCAGTCCGGGCGAGTCACCATTCGTTTCGCCATTTTGAATATTTTGAGTTGCCATACCTCCAAAATTGAAAAAAACAGACTAAACAACGAAACGTTTTCAGTATTCTATTGTCGATAGGTACCTATCGTCAATCACACTCAACCAAATTTGTAAAGTTTTATTTTTATATTAAATATATTGTCCTCCTAGCCGTTTTTGGTCACGGCAGCCAATCTTCCCTAGAAGAGTAGCCACCGGCGCGGGATATCTATAATATCTGAACAAGTGTGTGCGGAGACATAAAATTACTAAGCGATCTTTATGCCAGGACAATCTAAAGGTAGAATACAATCAATAGGTATTTTTATAACACCTAATAAAAACCAACACCATCGAAAAAATAAGGTCACGTAAGCCACACACTGCGAACCGCTCTGTTTACCCAGAAACCAAACACTTATCTAATTATAGGATTAAAGTATTTGAGTAATGAACTTTAGATGAGTGTCAAACTGTTTCGGCAGGGCAATAGGCAAAGCCATTCAAGTGCAAGCCCGAATATGGTCTGTTAGTTTTGTAAATGGCCGCCGTGGCTGACAGCGGATATAATGTAATTTGAGAACATCTATTGGATTTTGTGTCTATGTGCGAGCAGTATAATGATTTAGGTATCATTATATTATGTAAGTTGTTTTTAAACTGGGTTTCGAATACAAAAGTTGGCTGTACAGACGTAGATATTGGCAAACATACGCAAGGGATGCTGAATTCTGATCTTACATTATTAAAGCAGAAGTATGCAACTTAAAAACTCACCTATTAATTAGAGACTTCATTTCCTGAGCTGTAGGTAATTTATACCATAATAACATTTTTAAAGATTACACGTAATTACATGAGGTATATTGCTGCGGGACTATTTATTATTTCTATCATTAATATAATATCACAATTTATTTAATAAATCACCATCTACGGATAAGGATCAGAAAGAAGATCGAAAATCTAAATAACTCCTTAGTTCAGCTGACTAATCTTGAAGTTTAGTATACGATAACCATAGCATATATAAACTAGAAAATTATGTCAATCTGTTTTACTTTGATCTCGAGATCAAATGAAACAATTTTGACAAAATTTCTACGCAATAAAGAGTAATAAATAAAAATGTCGCGTAGTGCCGTGGGCCCGAAGCCAACTGCACAATAAATGTGTCACTATGACCGAGGGCTTTGATTATAAAGATGTCGTTGTTACACATATGCAACTATATTTATACATAATGGCATTATATTTAAATAAAAAGCACCAATTTCCGCTGGAAAAATGTAACATTTTCACAACTTTAAGTTATTATTCAGTTTCCACTCATTATTTTTTATGAACTCACGGTAAAATTAAAATCAGCCACCAGCTGATACAGCTTTCAAATGACTGCAGCCTGAGCCTGTTTGCAATTTCCCACTTTGTTAGTTAAAGTACAAACATAACGATTAGAATAGACATTTACTGAAATGTCTTCTCCTATAATGTTACTACGACACACGAACATGCGCACACATATCTTAGAGTACGATGGGCGTCTTTAGCTCAGAGGCCAACGAGCCAATTGCGATAATTGCACCAACGACACCTCTCGTGCCCATGCGTGACGTTAAACATCGCCAGCTGAAACAAAAGACGGCTTAAGCGACAACAATCCGTTCAATCTATTTGTATCCAACAGCAGAGCAAATTAAAGTTCAAAATCGCAAGCCTAATTAAACGTCATTAAAGCGTTCGTCGTCAAAGGACGTTCTTCGCCTTGATGTTTCTCTAGTGCAGTTCAGTTCGGTAGGGTGCGTGCGATTGCATTGGAACTGGTTTGGCTTACAAGACCACTTCTGGTTTACGATATCAGTGGGGACCGGATTAGGAGACGATAACATTCTTGATGGGAAACACTGTGCTAAACTGAGTTGTTAAATTGGTTCGCAGCCATTAAATCCGCAGGGGGCGCCGTAACTTCAGAGCACATGATTGGGTTAACGTCTATATAAAACACGTTTTATTTACATGATTTTATAATACTTGGAAAACATTTCTTGTAGGTCAGGCTAAATAATATTTGTCAAGCAAAAATAAACACCGCTAAAACCTTTTCCCTAATGTAGAGTCGTTTATGTAGAGTAGAGAACTTGAATACTTGTGTACAAAGGAAGTGGGTACAATTTTCTTTAGATAAAGGTCTCAACAAGTGCAAAATGAAGTAATATAATTTTGATTATGAATATGTGAACGAGTTCTTATGAACGAGGGGTCGAACAATTGCTCAGTGAACGCTTTTATTTTTTATGTTTTTTTGTTCTTATCTCTGCGGCCGGCTGACATTATCGTCATTTGTTGAAATGTGTTTAAAATAATTGCTCGAGCGCAGTGAGCGCTCATGCCTCCGTTGTATGCGAAAATTGCACGCGATCCCACGTCAGTCGGTTGTTTTGCGTAAATGCTCACATATTTGTCGTAAATGTTGCTGTATTTAAATAAATTCTGCTGTATTTTGAGTCAAAACATTTAAAATATACCGCTAACTTTTGCGGTTACGATTTAATACAAATTGAATGGCTTTATTGCGTTAGGAATGCTTTGTTCAATTTGTTCGGTCGGGGTTGTAGTTATGATTGATTCCATTAGATCTGTGGATGGTTTCGGTGTATCAAAGTGTGTTGACCGGCCGGACCACCTGCTGGCCAGGGAGCCCCGAATCACTATTACTGCTACAGAAGTATAAATCCATAGAGGCGACCTGGTAACCGGATTTCAACATATTTTTTCTTATTTTGGCAAAATCTGTTCTTATGTTTCGATGTCAACTGGTTAATCAATGCAACCGCGATTTAAAACAAACATTTAATAAAAAATCCTTAGGTATTTCCCTTGTAACCATTTCTGGTTACCATGTATATGGTAACAAGCACCTGAGTAATCGCAAGACCATACAAAATAATACCTTTTAACCAAATGTACAGATAATGCACATATTTTTGACATACACTAACATATTTATGTTATTTCCACATGTAATTTTTCAATTAAACAACAACAAAACCGCCAAAAGCGGTAGACAGCTTTAGCCGATTGAGAATTTATTTTTATTGCAATTGAGTTAGTCCTATTTTTGCTTCAACAATAAACCTACACCTAAACATGAAAGCTTAGAGCATTGCCTGTCCTCTCAATCGTAATTTATGTATATATATTTTATCGTTATTTATTTATACAAATGTAGGTCTGGTTGCAGAAATATCTTAAGAAATAAGCAGTTTCTTTTGTTTGCACAAAAGAAACTGCTTATTTCTTAAGATATTTCGGATGGATGGGAAAATGGATGACAAACGGAAAACCGATGGGAAATCATCAAATAACTTCCCCCGCTCTGGGCGGAGCGGGGGCCAGTGCCAGAGCTGTACTGACTATAATCCACCCATTTTCCTTTTTTGCCTTTTATGTTCCGGGGCCGCGGTATCTCTTTTGGACAACTTGCCACCCCGGCACGGAAGCAGTACTTTTGTACTCAAATTTAATGTTTTTTATTTTATTTTCAAAGAACTCAAAAGTTTCTAACTCTGTGGTTCGGTCAGAAATATGTCTAAGTAATAGAAATTTAATCAAATTATAACAAAATGATCACGCTCAACAGTCGGGCCTTTTGTCATAAGCGCGTGCCCGAGCAACGCGGACCTTTCCACTTGGCTAAATTGATTAAAGTTACATCTGCATTGTCGGCACGTATCTATACTCAATTTAATTTCTTTAACGATAATATTCACTTCGAAAAATAAAATGGTCCGCTGTTGATAACTATCCATCAAAATATTCTTCTTATTCAGGATTTTAATGGCAAAAAACCCATCTTTTAAATCATATTTTTAAAAATATGAAACGTTCCTTTCGCTCCAATTTATTTTAACTTAATATTTATACAAACGGTGACTACAAAAGGAATGTGTCAAAAACGCAACCACTCGAGAGCGGTGCGCATCTGAACGTCTGTCGATCGTTTCCCGACGAGCAGTTATTAAAACAGAGCAGCTCATCGAAGCCGGCTAAATTTTAATAAGGTATCCACTACCGTCTTTGTTAGCCGTGACGAGGCAGTTTTGGACAATGGCTTGCGCAACTTATCGACTAAATCGATATCGGTTTACGAGGCGTTACGGGCGGCTCTAGCTACTGACCATATTTTGATTAATTGCATTCTTAGCCCACAAACTGTATGGGTTACATGGAGGCCCAAATTATTGGCTGGCGCCGATTAATTAGCGAAACGGATGACGAGTAACTTTACGGTTAGGGTGTTAAAATGTTTTGGTCCGCCATAAAAACACTTTTTATAATTTATTATTGCTTGTTAATGTTGTTTTTATGAATCGTGTTTAGCGATCATATTTAAGATTTACATTTCCTATCACCGTTCTTATTTGTTTCCAATTTCCTCGAATCATTATGATACTTTACCACGGTACAAGTTACTATGAGATAGTCAAATGAAAAGCTTTTTTGTACGCCTTTTGACATTTACTAACAAGGTCCCACCTCGTTTGCCGTTATTGTACGGTCGAAATAAATCAAATCGATCTCTACACAGCTTCCAATAAACCGATACATTTATTGATTTGTTACAGCATTAAATTGGTTCCCAGCAGTGCATCACATCAACAGTGTTGCCCGACGTTGGGAGGGTCACGGTCATGATTTCGGATTTCGGTTTTGGAGAACCTTTAATCGTTGCTTGTACATGGCGCTACAAAAACATGTTTTGATCGGTTTTTGCTTAGCTATTGTCGTGTTATTGAATTACCTAATGGGCTTTGTGACTTTTGAAAGCAACGAAAGTTGCACAAGAATGGTATCTTTACATAAATAAATCGTACCGATTATCGTTTATTGTAATGCTATTGGCGGCAATCGAATTGTGTGTTGTCATTTTGCTTTTAATTGTTGCTGGACAGGCTGTTACTCAAATGATATAGAAGCTAGATATTGCAGGGCGATTATTCATTGCGGGTTGGCACATCTTTTGTGACTTTGGCCATTGAGAGCTAATTGAAACGAGTGGACGCGTGTGCGTAGGGTAGGCGTTTAGCGCAACGGTTGCGCGAGGCCCCCTGGAGGTACAGACACCTTTTTACTCAGTCGACGCGGCGGGTGCCGCTTGATTGCATCCGATCTCATCGTTTTATGTTCCCCATAAAGCCAACAATAATTCATTTAGACGACGTGACGCCACTCATTCGTTAACTGGTTCTAGACGTTCGATGAGGACGTGATTTTTATTTAGGAGCGACAGCAGTGAAGGAAGCGTCTAATCGTCTTCAAATTAGAATTTGAGCTTTGATGGAAAACTTTTCTACTAAGAAACGGATAGTTCAAAAGAATCTTATAATTAACTACTTAATAAACGCCAAGAAGGCGTCTAAAAGTCTGATTGGACTTGCAACATATTGTTATTTGAAGAGCAATTAACAAGATTTATCATGATCTTTAAGATGATTAAAATACACAAAATTCACAAAATGTTAATTGGTAGAATTTGCATGCTTGTCTGTGGCAGACTGATATACTTTTAATTTATGATTTTGTGTAACAGAAAAGAAAAAACTCAAATAAACTTTTTCCTAAGTAAATAAAGTGCTATTTATTTAATACGCAATTAAAAATACCTGCACTTTGGAAGCTCATAGTAGATGTTGTCCTGTGTCATATCAGCTATATATCTAGTGACAACCTTGATTTCACTTGGTTAAGCTTAAAGAAGAAAATGCTTCATTCCACTTGATCGATTGTAGATTAATCTTAATATGTATATCTTAGCAGGTAGCCTTAATTAAGTAGGAATTCTTACATCTACATAGTCACAAAGCTTCCACAAGATGTCAAACCTCAAGGTATAAATCCATAACTGATAGTGTCTAGCAGATTGAGATCAAACAGTTACCCTAGTTAATACAAACTACAATGGTTTATCAAAGTCAACTTAGAATTTATTCATCATTCTTGAGTAATGTTTATCCGAACAGAGCACTAAACATTATTGGAATTCGTGTCTAATTCTACCAGTTACACAAACGATTTCGCCAAATAACAGTCAAGCTAATTAATTAAAGTCGCTTGATATATTGTCTAAGGCTAATTAGCGTGGTTTGATAGAATCCGACATCCGTCGCGTTACCAGCCGAACGTATCGAAGAACCGGTATAAGTTAAACAAACAAACAAATTCATTCCGAACCATTAGGCACGAGATTCGACTGTTAATGTCTCAATTTAGAAACGAGCGTAAATCTTCAAAGGCGTGACAATTACTGTTACTTCCCGGCATTACAAACAAAAAGGTTTTCCGTCAATTATCGATAAATTAACCCGATTAAACAGTCTATAGCCAGACGGCGCCGGACTGCCTTATCTTTGGACATGCCACGCTTTTAGGCAGGTACCAACTAACAACACTCCGACGCAGAAACATTAAGATTTTTTAAACCAATTTGCTTTTTATTAGGACGCCATGGGAAACTAAATGGCTCACTTACTTGGTATTAAATGTAACGCTGAATATTTCAATTTGTATTTTCATTCAAGAAGCGTGCAATAATTAAAAACTGATAATATAATTACTGTTTAGTAAGAACACCCATTATTCTGCACTAATTGCAGTAGGTAGGCAGTAACTAGCAGTGCAGACGCTTTCTTAAAGCGCGCTCGTATAAATGCTGTTAATTCGATAATTAATCGCTTTCCGCCGTATAATGATAGAACAAGAAAAAACTACATCGTTTTTAATTGTGCCCTCACCGACAGCCCCTGCGTACTGATGTATAAGATGCTCTTTATGTTGTAGACATCTAACCTTTTAATAGAAGCGGACCCTATTGTGACTAATCATGATTAAACGACTTTAGACAAATTGCATGACCGTGACTAAGCATGTAGGATCCAGGCCCGATCCCAAATCATTAAAAGAACAATTATAGATATCGCATTCCCACCTGCAACCTGTTCATGGATAATGATCTGGCTCTAAACAAATAGTAGAACTAAGACCACTGATCGGCGCTCATTGTCAGTGAAGTCTTCAATAAAAACGCGATTGATATTAGCAAACTTGTTTCAACTCATTACAATCGATACCTACTCGCTAAATGCAATCAAGTGCTGAAAAGTGAATGATTTCGCACCATGCAGACTGTCGGAATAACATGTTATCAGATCATTGACAGTAACGCGTTTAAAGATACGTTTTTTTTGTAACAAAATTATCGACTTATCCAAATTGAAAACACGCCCGCGTAGAACGTTGTCGATCGAAACTATCGTTACGCTACGTGCTTGTTACTAGACAAAAACCAATTTAACTGTTCTGTTAAAGATCATTGAAGTTTTTTGTCATTTAAAAGAATAGAAGACGAAGTAGATTAAGTAGCGGCGACGCGTCGCTGAGCTCCCACAAAACGTTAAGAGATTTTCAACGGTTTGTTTTATTTCTGAAAAACGGCTGCTTCTATTATAATTAGAGATCTTGACTGGTAAGTGATGACTAGTCACCATTATACTGTTCTCAGCCACATCAAACTTTTGACGTCCAGCGGCACAGAAGGCGTTCTATCGAGCCTTCGTTTCAACGCACCGATTACGAGCCAAACAAATTGTGTACCTTTTTATGCTTTTCGACGTGCTAACAATGAACCAAGCCGCGCAACTGATCATTACCATTATACTATATAAGGCTTTGTGTTTTGAGTAAATTATAACAGGTACGTTTTGTGTTTTATTTGATACGTCAAGCGCTGGTTGCGCTGAAGCGCGCGGCACGCCTCACAATAGCGCTTCATTATCAACGGTGACCGCCTTTAAATCCATCTTTATAAATCGCGATAGTCTCAACTCGTTATTATAATAATTATCATTCATGTCTGTGAGGTCTATCACATCAGTTCCTTATAACAAACAATTGTCAGGGTGGCATATTTTCAAACGCGAACGTATTGTTTTGTTTAGCGAGCCGTGTTTGGAAAATGTCTCTTTATCCGCTCACGTGAACAACAATCATTAAGCAATCAGGCCCAATAATTGTTCCTGGATATAATTATCCTACGTTTGTAGTAGCTACTTAAATGACAGGCTTGCAATAAATGGATCTATTCTACGTAAATGCAGGTAAATTGCCTTTGAACATAAACGATAAAGTGTGAGTAATACTAACATAGTCTGAACAAGCAGTTGTTGTTCTTATTAACTATGAAAATTGTTTGGGGTTACAAGCATTATTAGCTCTATTTATTTAGTGGTTCATTGTCGGTTTCAGGGTACCTGTACGACTCATACCTATGACAACACAATAACCGCCTCCTATAATCATCATGCTACGACTGTGATGTAGAAACAACTAAACGTTTTATGAAAAGTCTTCCCTATTTATATCGTTTGTGCATTGTACTGTTCACAAGTCGTACGCTACCTGTAGTTAGGACGTCTTTAAAACGGAATAGTTTGACTAATGGAAGGTCGGGAAAGGTAAAAAAGGGAGATATTTGGTCACATTTGTTGTGGTGATGTTTTACAGGAATACGGTGACCAGATTTTCTTTGTTTTCACAAACTGCGAAAATGACTGTTTCAAAGTTGAAGTTATCAGGTATTATGCCAAATCTTACCCTACAGACATTTTGCATTATAAAAATATAATATAGAAGAATTTGCTAGGTTACGAATTCAGATGAAAAGCGCAAGCAATGTAACTATGATAACTTATGACGGTACCGTCGAAATACACACATCAAAAGTATCTAGGGATCAACATATATTTTTGCAATAACTTTTCTCCTGATTGATATTAATTAAAATTTTCTTTAAGGATTCATCAAATAAAGTGTTTTCGTTTGTCACAGTAACGATAAACCAAGTCACCTTTGCATTAATAAAGAAATTTGCCATTTTCCTAACAAAGGGATTTTTGACATTTGAACCACTAACATTAAAGTTCGAAAAAAAGACTGAAATAACAGTTTTCTTTAAAATTTTATTGGGTAACTTAAACAATTAATAATCCGTGTTTCTACCGCGAACACTAACAACACAAGAACATCGGTTTGGCATACTCAAAATGAGTTCATCCAAATCACGCTGTGGAATGGCCGCCCATGTTCGTTGCAACAACAAAAAAAGGTCTTCTTGCGACTGGATACCCTCCATATTCGGCAGAGCTCTTCTCTGTAGCATATCCCATGCATGCTCAATCGGGTTCAAGTCTGGCGACTGAGCAGGCCAGGGCAGGACATTGATGTTAGCTGCGGCGAGAGTCTGTCTTATAACTCTTGCGGTGTGCGGTCGTGCATTATCATGCATTAACTGAAATAAGGGACCGATTTGCACTTGTAGAGGAACGATGACGTCTGATACAATCGTCTCAGCATAAATTTGAGCGTTGAGGTTGCCTCTGATCCAAATCAACTCAGTTCTTCCGCCGATCCAAATACCCGCCCATACCATGATGGTTCCACCACTATAAGGATGGACTTCCTGGCAGGATTTTAATCGCTGTTGGCGTCCAGGGGTTCTCCAGTGTCGTATACGTCTTGTATCCGGTCTCATACCAAAACGAGACTCATCAGAAAAGCACACGAAACGCCATTGTTCTTCTGCCCAATTTCTGTGTTCAAGAGCCCATTGATATCGAATCCTACGATTGTGCATTGCTATAGGTGGTACCCGTAGCGGTCTTCGGGAATGAAGGTTCACTTCATGCAAGCGGTTTCTGACTGTTTGGTCGCTAATTAAGTTCCCTGAAGAGTGATGAAGCCTCACGGCTAACATCATGGCGGTTATTGTTGGAGCTCTTCGAGTTAAGATTTGAATGTATCGGTCTTGTCTCCGTGTGGTGCAGCGATACCGTCCTCCATGGCGCTCAGCCACGGTACCAGTGCTTCGGTAACGTGTCCAAAGTCGACTGATAACACTCTGACTTGTATTCAGAGCTAAAGCTACAGTACGTTGCCGGGAACCAGCTTCTATCATTCCCACGGCTCTGAGCATTTCTTCCCTGCTTAAATGACGTCGCCGCTCCATAATAACGTTGGTTTTAATCAGTAGTAGGGAAACAGTAGCACTAATAATGTCTTCAATGCGTTGTATGTTTTTATAGGGAAAATATTGACAGCTTATTTTCATCTTTTACTCGAATTTGATTGAGAGTTCCTGATTCAAATTATGAAATGCACCAAAAAGGATCCATATAAATTTATAAAATCATAAATTTATTACAAAGCCACATCTCAATCTCAAGAAATCCGCATAAAAATGCTTGATCCCTAGACACTTTTGATGTGTGTATCAATAAAAACAGCCAGAATATCGACAATAACCCACAAATTGCATGAATAACATAAAAGAGCAATCAAAAGCGAGTTATTTAAAACAGTTGAGTGTCTGCGCTCGGTAGCTCAACAACGAATCCTACGACAATTACACTCGGACAGGCTATGATTAAATTATGGCACTTACTCGAAGTGTTTCCTGAAAATTACATGGGATGGCTCTCCAAGGCTGCGCCGGCACGCGATCTCGGCGCACGCAGTTAGCTCGCGCACATTTAGTATACGTTACGACACGTTCAGGGACGAGGTGGATTTGTACCTTAATTACTACTGATCAGATGGCCAGTTGAGAATTTGTCTTGAGTTTTTACATGTCGTATAATATTAAGCTTCTTTCTAGTTAAGCTTTGATTTTAAGCGTAGTATGAGTCGCTTAAAACTACTAATATAGTAATATCATAAGAACAGCTTGAATGGGTTTTATTCACATGTAGAATTACAAACTAAAGATAGTATTTTGTACAAATTTTAAATTTAGATTTATTTTTGTTTAAAATTAATATACAATGATTTTAAATATCCTACAGTAAAAGTCATTTACAGAGCCACGAAAAATTGACCGAAATTTAACAAAAAAGAAAACTCTCACAGGATGTCAGTCACGTGACGATGTTGTATGCAGCTAGTCGTAATCATACAATAGTTTTTAAGAAAAAGACAAAGCTTGTGTTTTATCGAAAGTTCCAGATAGTCTCATGGTAATCAGCCACCTATTTATACACACCCCTCAATTGGCTAAACTATACGTTTGATTTGTAAGACTAAATGGGCTGGCACTGTACACCTTGTATGTCAATCATATTGTGATTACCCACAATCCGCCTAAGAAGCTTACGAAGGTAATCATTATAGCGTTACCGCGTAACGCTTCAAATTGCAGTGGCGGCCATCTTGTGCGTAATTTACTAGTTAAACATTGATACCTAAGTCATAAGTGAAGATAATTGCAAGGAAGTAGAGATGTGATCATGTAAAAAAACTGGCATAAGCGAGTCGGGCTCGTACACGGAGGATTCCGTTCCAACTTCTGACATATACGGCCATATCTTTTGACTGCGCAGACTTAGTGATATGAAGAAAAGATATGAAGATATTAAGAGAAGAAGGAAGTGGCGAAGGGCAAGGGTTTTTGTGGGACTGTCTCTTGTAATGTGACATTCAAAAAGTGCTGATTATCAGCCTAATTTAATAAATGACTTTTGATTTTGATTTGAATTTCTGCATCTCTAAGGGACCACAGGCTTGAGTACTTATATGGTTTTAATTTCAACTCGATACCTTAACGCGTTCCCGAAATAGTCTTGACATAATGACAGACAGGCGGACAACAAAGTTATCCAATAAGGGTTCCGCTTTTTCCTTTTGAGGTAGGTACGGAACCCTAAAAATTATTATGGTGGTCTTTCTACGAGTAGCTAGCTAGTACTACGCTAACTCCTACCAGTACGACCAGGTTTATTTTCAACCATTTACACTCGTGCAGAATATAATTGTGTAACATAAGCTGATTGTACCACTTAATGCTATAAGTGCACGGCATTTTAAAACGCGACCAATGACGCATCGGTTTTAACGCGACCAATAATTTAATGCACATTTGTACTGCGTTCTAAGAGACATCGGGTTTCAAAACTGCACAAATAATTGCTATATTCGTGCTCAAAGCGAAATGTTTCTAGCAAGGTGTATATTAACACTAAATACAGCTCACTGAATATAACCATCGCAGTTACTTGAGTTGAAAAACAACATTCACTGGCGCACTTTGTTGTAATTTTAATGTTTCTTTTCCATCTTGGTGGTTTTGACGAGGTGCATTTGTTGGAAGGTCTCCTACAGAATACCGATTAAGATTCCATGGAATTGATCCCTATTATTGCTATCTAAGGAAATGCTGAAAAGACATGTCATAAAATCCTTAACCAACATTTTGACACATAACCATTAATTAAACTACATAGCAGCGTTACCAATAAGGTTAGTGTTGTAGCAGATTAACATTGTTGTACTGGTAAAAAAACAACGTATGGTTCGTTGTTTTTTTTAATCAAAAACCCAACTGCTTAAAAACTGAAATAAATATGTCCAGTACTCTAAAATGATGTCAAGTGATATCTAATGCGAAACATTGAGACTTGAACAGTCGGGTCAGGATCCATTATTAGGAAGATTTGAGCAGGTCTAGATTTTTAATGGGTAACTTTTTTTTACGCTTTTTTCATATATACAAAGGTAAATTTCCCAATCATGTCACCTCCTTGATGGAGTTATTATCGTGGGAAATGATTTATTCTAACTCTGATTATTTCTTAACGCTTTGGGTGATGGTCGTTAAAATGATTTTTCGAAGTAGTAAAATTCATCAAATTTTTAACTTCAAATCGTTATAGATCTTAAATGGTCATTCGAAACGAAAAATCATGAGAGAAACCCTGAAGATAATTATTAAATACCTATTCAATGATACCCTACACGATTCGTCGACTTTTATTGTTCACACTATGGCGTCTGGTCGATTTTGACAGTCGGTGACACTTATCAGATCAAGAAAAATACACTGTCGTAAGAATAATCAAAATTGGCTCACGCATTTAGTCTATATAGAGCCACAAAGGATCAAACATACATACATGGACAGCTAAACGCATCCCTTATAATACTTCTTTTATAAGTACCTAGCTTCCGCCCGCGACTTCGTCCGCGTGGCATAGTTACTTTGAGCTAACGCTAACTTTAACCCGCGTGATGATCGAAAAAAGTTCCCTGTTTTAGGCTCTGTCCGTCTCCAGGGTCCCAACTATCTCTGTACCAAAATTCATCAAAATCGGTTTAGGCGTGAAGACGTAACAAACAAACAAACTCATTTTCGCTTAATAATATTAGTAAGGATAAGTAGTGAGTAATTATCAAACCGTAATTAATTATTAAAATCTGAATTGTTTTGACATTTACTTACTACTATTGACTTCTTTGACTTAACTGCAATTATAGCAATGTAACAATTTTAAAATTTGGTAGTATATTTTTTTTATGCTTTGTTTTTATTTGTATGCCAGTGATAGGCTGACCATACGCAGTTTTACCTATAACATGACCTATGTTTCACAAATATTTTTTTTCTGATTCTGATATATCAGACGGGTAAAACAATCTTATAAAAATCAACTATCCATTGTCCACAGGTGTCTGTACGAATGCCACAGCTCCCAGCGTATCTTCGATCAACAGGATACTGCGGAACAGGGCTGCTGAGCGGGCGGCTGCGGAGTTCGCGCGGGCTGCTGGCTATGGACTCTACGCCGCTCCTCCACCTTATGGTGCCTTCCCCTGGGGCGGCGGCGGCGGAGTCTGGCCGGGCTCTATGTCCCTACCCCCCGGCGTGCCCGGCCCTCCGTCAGGAGTACCACACCCTGACGTCAACCAAGGGTTTCTTACCTCTGGACGAGGACTAATCGGTAAGAACCTTTGAGGCTGTTATTAAATTATGAAAGCGTTGTGACTCTATTGTATAAAATTATGTTGAATCTGCGCTTAAATACCGTGACATACCGTGACACGTTTTTACCTTGAATTCCTACTCATTCGTGACTCTTTTTAATGGAACAGACGTCGACGGCGACGACTCCGGCTCTCTAGATGGAGAACAACCGAAGTTCAGACGGAACCGCACGACTTTCAGCCAAGACCAGCTTGAAGAACTGGAGAAGGAATTCGAAAAATCCCACTACCCATGCGTCTCTACACGAGAACGACTGGCGTCCAAAACGTCGTTATCAGAAGCGCGAGTTCAGGTAACAAACTCTTATTTAGTTGACCTCTTGCATAATTACATAAATCAATATCATTCGGAACAAAGATGTCAAATCAAAGTTGCCACGTTTTTGTCAATTTGCATTAATTTGAATTTGTTAACACTGTGAAGACAGAATACTAATCATTTTTATTTACCGTTACTGACAGGTTTGGTTTTCCAACAGACGAGCCAAGTGGAGACGCCACCAGCGCATGAACCTCCTGAAGCGCGGTGGCGGCTCGCCCCCGCACCGCCTCCCCCACTCCCCCTCCCGCTCCCGTTCGCGCTCGCGCTCCCTCTCCCCCGCGCGCGTCTCCTACCACACCCCGCAGATGGGCGGCGAAAATAGCGCCTTCAAAGCTCTCTCGCACCAAGACACCAACGCCCTGAAGGCCTTCGCGCATCAACAGTTTGACGCCAACGCACTGAAAGCGCTGTCGCAGCAAACCAATTTCGATGGAAGCGCTTTTAAGCCTCATCCTGCATTAGAAAACAGTGCGTTTAAATCGCTAGTACCACATTCAGCGGCTGCAGCACTTCTGGCGGCACAATCTATTCAGTTAGCCCGCGGATACGAATCCCACTCGGATTCGGACGAGGAGATCAACGTGCACGACGAGAGTGACAACGAGGACCGGAGGACACGCAGGTCGCTCTCAACGTCGCCGTGCAGACAGCGCACCACGTCCAACGACCTACCACTACAACTAACTAAGCACGATCGTTGATAACTTGATACAGTCATTATCATTAATTTATTTACATTTTGCCTACATAAAGTATTACAATTATCATTCCTATCGAATGTCCATGTTCCGAATAATTATGTAAATTAAGATTGTAGAGTGCTAATACTCCAGTTAGTTTGTAAATTAATGTAAATACCTATGTAGATATTGGAGTTGTTAATTAGTGTAAAGAAGACGAGAATGATTACTTTTAATGATGCACAAACTATCCCGTTCAGTAGGTACATAGGAGTATAGTTGGTGATTTTGAATTGTTTTGATCTGGGGTACATATGGCGTATATAAGTCGATTTCAATAAATATTGTAAAAGTAAAGGTGTATAGTTGTAAATAAAGTTAGATAGATCTCCGCGATTGAAGTTGTTCCGTGGACCCTAGTGCAGATCGTACTAGTAATAGGTATGGATGCTAACTGGTTTTTATTTAGTTGTTGTGATACTTCGAGGGAGTATACCAAAGTATTATTATCAATGGTAAAAAGTATGGTTTCAGGAGAAAAAAGTTCCTAACGCTTTTGATATCTACCGAATGCAAAATTTAGACGTATTTACACCAATATTAGACGAATACAAACATTTGTAAAGTATTTGTTAGACAATGAATTAGGTCACTGAACTTTATGATTTCGGCACTATATTATAAATTTTGTTAATTAATATGGGCGCTTTGCGTTACAACAATGACCGAGTTGCCCTTAGGTAGTTATTTTTGTAAATATCGTTACAATCGAGCGTTGTATACTATTTATTGCGTAAAAGAATAATTATTATTGTAAAATATAGGAGACAGTTTACATACGTACCTAAATATTACAAAAATACGAAAATAAAATAATTGATTACAAACTTTTGTTTTTTTTACCTCTTATATCAAACACCAAGAAAACTGACATTTTATTTGGACTTACTTACAGACTTACACTTTATTTGGACAACCATGAACCTATATAAATATAAACAACATAAGGAAGAACGCCGTAGGGTAGAGGTGGTAAAGGGCACGGACGTAAGTCAACCTTTTCTTCGTGAATCAAGTGCAGGGATTTTGTGTTGATATGACCACAGAAAAGGGGTCAATTGCCTGTGTCTGTAATGGTAAAGTTGATACCTATTTCGTGGTCTTTATCCTACACCTTTATTTTCCTTGAGCATCCCGAACATGGTCACCAATGAAGAGAAGATCCACAGCTTTAGAGGAAGATATTCATCACTATTATGTAACAGAGTAAGCGCAAATACCTCTCAGATTGAGTCTCTCAGTTTCATTCAGTTAATTCATTTTCAAAACACTTCCTGGAAAACTGGCACTTATCGCACTAAAATTTTGGTTCAATATGCAAAGTATTGTTTCATTTATCGCAACGAGGGCTTTCATTTTTTCTGATTTCACCAATGATGAGAAATCCCTAAGACGGCGGTGTATTTTTTTTTGTAGCAAGAAGACGCATGTTTTTAAGGCCTTCAAAATCTCACATATAATAAACGTGATCGCTTGAAAAATAATTAAATTTTTGAATTTTACCTTTGTTCAGTATGAGAAGATAAAGCGCGTAAAAAATCAAATTAAATCATAGTTTCTTAAAGATTAATGACAAAAGTACTTTTTGCTCTGTGATTTAATTTCTCCGTAGGTGTGATGAAAAAAGTTGATTAAGTCACGTGAAAACTTCAATTCATCGTCAATGCTGCTCCCGGCTCTATAACACCCTCGCTTAGTGGCTCGGGTGCTAAATCCGCCTCGGCCGCGATGACAAAGTTTCCTCACTTCAATCAAAATATACGATTTCGACTCATGTCTGACAACTTTTCAGATGGAAAGTTATCCGGTTTGATATCTGAGTCACCACCTAAAACGTACTGCGTTTATTATGTTGTATTCTGAAGACCGCTGAGATGTACTTGTGCCTATGTTAATCGGAACAATATACTCTATATTCAAAGGAGGCTTACCAGTTCGAAATATGCATTGAACAAATGCGATCCGTTTGAGAATAAGGGTAAGAGGTGGAGAGAGTATGAGGAGTAAGAGTATTTTAAAATATAAAACAAAAGAGAGGTTAACAGTTTAAGTAAAATTATAAATATTCTCTAACTGGATGAACCGAAAAGTTTTTGGGACAGACTGGATGTAAAACCGAGAGGGAAAGATCATATGACAAAGTTAGGAGAGGCCTCTGTCCATAGGTTGAATCAAAAGAAATGCTGTAGTAAACCTAGAATTAGAAAGGAGAAAAATACTACACCGCTGTCTAATTAAACATGTCCATATTTTTTTTCAATAAATGAAAAATACGATTTGAAAACCTTTAGGTATAAGTTTGATCTCTGAATTGTACTAGTTAACATGATCTCATGGATGACTCTTAATAACAGTTGATTGAATCTGAAGCGGAGCATGAAAATAGATCTGAAATTCAGATGTATGAAAGAATTATAATCTATTCCCAGATAGCTTCCATCAGAAAACAATTACAAGTGTAAGGTAATTTATTGAAAGTAGGGCAAAGATAAACACTTATAATAATATCCTTTCTTATCCTTTAGAAAGGGCTCGAAAACACTTAACTTTTAAGAAAAAAAAAGTGGTATCAAATCCGGCAATTCGTCGGTGATTAAATCCCCGGACTATAGAGTTGTAATCAGCCCTTTGTCCGTATTGCAACGACAATTATCGTTTTTTCAGTATTGTTATTAAACTGATTCCCCGATTCACTCCTTCCCGGATATCGACGATCATGTCAGTGAAAGCTGATCAGAGTCAGCAGAAAAACCTGGTTGAAGTAACAATGAATGTCCGTCATAAGATACTGCGTTTCTGTCTACCTACAGCACAGTCATTAGGTTAGTCTTCTTTCAAAATTCAGTAGATTGATCATAATAATAATGTAGGTATGCAAACCTTTTTTGCGATTGGGAAATCATCAAATAACTTCCCCCGCTCTGGGCGGAGCGGGGGGGGAGTGTCAGACTTGTACTGACTAAAACCCACCCATGTTCTTTTTACTGCGTTTTATGTTCTGGGACCGCGGTATCTTTATCGAACAATCCGCAACCTCAGCAGGGATATGCAGACCCTAACATGAAGTAGAGGCTTAAAATATTATAATTATGACAAACATTAAGGTCAACATCAGGATTTAAAAACATAATTTCAGCAGCATCACACATCATATCAGTGCATCTGCTGTTGTCAAATAATCTAAAAGCTATAAGATATATATAAATTACATCATATTGACGTCACGCCTGTATTCCCCGAGAGGTAAACAGCGGTAAACTAATAGTATATTTCATCAGTTATTTTACAAAGTTTTATGTAATAAGGGACAAGAATTTTCCCTAGAATATACGAGAAAATTTAAGAAAATGTTATGGAGTTGATTAAAACTAACTCCTTCAGTAAATATGCGTCATCAATGGAATGTCGGGATACGATGACATCAACAACATGCGGTGTTAGTTATAGAATCGATAATACGAAGCAAATAAGTACTCATCACAAAGTATATGCAGCAAGCACAGCTCCAAATGTTTAGAGATCAGGCGTCATTAGAGATAAAATGTCCACTTGATCCAATCATAAGCTAGACAGGAGACGCAGATGGAGGAATAATATCTTGTATTTATATTGTATTCGTAGTTTGCGAATAAATGTGCGTATTATGTAGATGTAGTATCATTAACAAATTGGCGATGGCGTAGAAAGTTTATAGCGTAGCGAGAGAACGCAAGCAGCCTTATTCTGAAAGTTATCTTAGAGTATTAGGTGCGATTATTTGTGGTTAAAAGCTACCAACATTGGACAGGGTTTAGAAATAGTTAAAATCAGTTTTTTTTAAAATAATACATTTGGTATTCAATGCTACAAGTCTTTAAAAAGGACTTGATTTTTATTTATTTCTCTTTTTTTTTTGTTTTTATACAATACTACTCCCCAAATATTATGTTTGATGGCAAGATGCGCTTTTAAACACATAAACATAAAATTAAAAAAATATTTTAATAAATGCTACTAATTTAATGAATTTACCTGTATTTTTTTAACAGACTAAGCAATTGTGGAGATAGACCAACATTTATATTTTTATAAGATTGCAAGCAAAGTATTAAAAAAAAACTCCGAAAGAATCAAAACTTCTTTTTTAATAAATCAATACAACAAATCACCATCAAAGAGTTGTCAAACAAATCAAAATAGCATATTTATGTGTGTCGTAAAAATCACGTGTACTCGGAATAAAGTCGTTACGTTTATTCGGAATAGTGAGGTGCCTCGATAAAGTTGTAGCGCGTGATAGCCGCGGAGTGTGGATGCATGTACGCGCGCCGCTCCAATAACAATAAATTTTGTACGTCGTTTGAAGCGCCGAGCGGACAAGGCGCGTCACTACCGACCATTCGCTGAAACCAGTGATGTTTTTTGGGATTAAATGTGAAGATTTCATGCTAGTTGTGATGACAAGAATTAATGAGGTTTACGATTGCAACGAGATAAAATTATAATTACAAAAACAGTTTTAGGTAGTTTTTTCGTTACCTCGGAATCAGGTCTGAAAAGATCAGGTCTCGTAATATTATTTTACGAGAGAAGTGCTAAAGTCCTACCAACTTTTTCTTCTGGTGAACAATTTCTGACAACGATCTTGTGGTATACATTGTTTTTTTTAATATTATACATATAGGCAGATTTAAGACCACAAGGCGTTCTCTTTCAGTCAACATTATTACGAATAAGGGCAAATAAGATAAAAAATTAAATATAAGAAAAATTACAAGAAATAAATTCCCTAAACAAAGACTAAACATGAATTGCTTTAAAAACGTGTGTAAATAATACTATATCCCAGCGCACAGTACACTTCACAAATACGCGTCCCGTGTGCCTTGCTGCTGTCACGCGGGGCACAGATTAAGAGCTCGGTGTGAACCGCTCCACTATCTCCACAATACTTTAACACGTAAAAAGTGCTAATACTGCGATATGAGCTGGATAATAACAACGCATATTTATTGTACTTTATTTCTTTGCTCTATGCATTTTGTTGGACTATTTTAATACTGGGTGCTGGATTATGATCATGTCATATTTACTATTTTATAAAGAGTCTAGCCAGTTAGAGGGCCATGGACGGCATAAAAACTCTGACACTAGGTTAAGCACTAATAATACGAAAAATAGTTCAGATGTCTTTGTATTAAAACCACTTTTTAAATAAAAGTTGCGCTTGTTACTTCATAACTAGTAGCAATGAAGGTTGATTTTCAATTAGTTTTGTACGTACCTATGTTTCACGAGGATTCCTTTGAAAACTGATTACTCTAAAATACTATGAAAGAGATTTAAACTTGTATCCAATTGAAGTGTAGTTTACAAGGCGATGTTTAGACGTTTCTTACTTTGTCCTTTTAATAGCCATAATTTCTGAACTCTTTAGTACTTTTGTATTGCAATCGCCATTGTTGATGGCTGTCAGTTTGGCATTTTACAATCTGTTTATGGATTCCTGTATGACGTCACATAAAACACGTTATCGTTACACGTATTATACAGCCTGAGACACCACTATCATCATTATCTCCTTATTAGAGTTATAATACCTAATTAATTTGTAGTGATTTGTATGTATCTGTTTGTAAGTGATGGATTTGAATAAATTAATAACATTATTTTAATCATAAATTATCAAAATAATTTGATAGCTTTACGATGATAAGCAGTTATTTATTTTATAACTAAGTATTAGCCTATGCTTTAAGGTTACTGACACGCTTTATCGGTTTAAATGAAATTGGCTTTATCCCATATAGAAAGTGTTAATCCGGTACAATTTAACGGATTGCATTATCATAATATTTTAGCGCAAGCAATCAAACTTTTCCAAAAAATAAACTCATTCAATGTAATCGCGTTAACTTACAAAAACAGCGTTTATCCACGTTTAATATTTTTTCACACATTTCTTAACAAAACACCGGAGGATATGACATCATTCTCACATAAAATTCCCATATTATTTTTATGCAAATTGACTGAGCAATCATAACATAAATTCTTTAATATACCCACTCGGGACGGAGGTACCTTGGAGGCAATAATGTCCTCCCATAAGGAGCGTTGAGGATTTTGGGTTGACACACAAAATTAGCTTTGCACTCAACTGCAGGAGCATATCGGAGCATCTTGCAAAATAAAATCTTATAAGGAATTTTATCGTAAAATCGGCGATGAATGAAGGTCAGTTAGTAAAAAAATTAAAACTTCCTCTAGAAAGATGAAATGACGAAACGTATTTTTCGTAGCAAAAGAAGCATCATTATTAGCTCACTGATGTAACTTACTTCAATGAACTTGTAACAGAATTAACGGCTCTAGCTATTCATCGATGACATTGGTAGAGTTCCGTACCATAAAAGGAAAAAGCAGAACCGTTATAGGATCATTTTGTTTTCCGTCTGTCTGTCTGTCTGTCAACACCCTTTCTTCTTGGGATCTTGGGAACGCGTAGAGGTATCGAGTTGATATTAACATCATATACTCAATTCTGTGGTCCCTTGGAGCTGTGAAGAAATCAACGCTTTAAGTTTACGCAGTTAAAAGATATAGCCGTTTGTCGTAAGTTTGTACGTAACTCTAAGGTTGTCTATTGTTTGCCCGAAGATTATTTGCCATAATCATCATTTTCCCGAATTTCATTTACCCGAATTTCATTTGCCCGAATGTTTCATTTGCCCTAAAAGACATAATAATATGACATACTTTTAATTGCCCGAATTTTAGATACCATAAGATACGAATGCCATAAGTATTGTTTGCCTTATTTTTATGTGCCATAATAATTATTAGACATAATATTTAAATGGCATAACAAGTATTAGACAAATATTTAATTTGTATTTGCATTAAAAAAGAAATCATAATTATAATTATATAGTTTGATTATTAAACTTGTTTTTAATTCTAATACTTACCTACTTATTAGCTTTCTGGCTGTCGATGTCGATGGGTGCGCAATGTTTGGTATAATAAGAATAAACTTATTTATTCTGTGCATGGTTTTTTTTCTGTGCATGGCTGATGGTGGGCTAGGTCGACGGAGCCCCGCTTCGCGGGGCTCCTACTTCTGTGTGGTTTATAAAAAAATAACCACGAAGGGGATGGCGGGGTCTATTCGCTCGCTTCGCTCGCTCACACGACCCCGCCATTCCCTTCTAACCTAACCTGTCCGAGTCGGGGTGCCCTAAAGTCCCAATTGCATCCAATTTCTCTTGATATAAACAACCGTTACACACCCGATGTCGATGGCAAATTATGTTATGGCATGTGATAATTAGGGCATGTGATAATTAGGGCTTACAATGATTATGACAAATGATGTTATGGTAAGTGACTTTATGGGAAACAATGATTCTGGCACGTGACTAATATGGCAAATGAGAGTAGGGCAAATGAGTATTATGTCGTATGATATTATGGCTGTTGACTATTATGGCAAATGATATAAGGGCAAATAAAATTCGGGTAAACGGCGGTATACCTAACTCTAAAGGTACACAAGTCCAACTCGAACTTTTGTCCGGTTTTTTAATAATATTTCCCTTTTCTTCTAGCATATTACGGTGTTTTTAACTGGTTTTATAGTTAAACCAATAAAAATAACTTAAATTGAAACTAATCGAAATATCAAATTGAAAGCAAACAAAACGACGGATACATAAAATGTAGGCAATTCAAATTAAAAGATTAAAGGGAAATAGATATAAATTGCCGAGTGACAAGCCACTCATTCCGGACACAACATAAATTCATTTTAATTAGTCATACAAATCTCGATGATCGATACAGTAAAAATATAATGATCATCGATTTAAAATGAGATTAGCATATAAACGAGTGTTCCGAACGATTATGTTTATCGATTTGCGTAGGACGATTGGTATGTACTATTCACTTGTTCACACATGTTATGACTAAAAACACGGTATTTTATATTTAAAACCGACACCAAACGTCAGTTTCACAACACTATTGAATAAAAAAAATATACGGCGTGATAGTTTCCCATAAAATCATGAGCAGATTCGAAATGTAAGCACATTAAGTTATCGGGCAAATTATCTCGTAGTGTGCTACAATATTTATTTGTTTCTCACTCCGGACGGCTCGGCTGTCCGGCTGCCAGAGTGTTCTCTCCCAATTAGGTGGTTATTGACGTTTTACTGTTATCAGGTTAATCTTGAAATGAGAAGCCGTATTTATAGTGCTATTCGATTTTGTGCAAACGGAATACTCACTGTGAACAGTTTCTTTAATTCTGACTTTAGTTATTTCCAGCAGTGTTTTTGTCTTATTCATATATTAATAATAATGTTTAAGCTAAAAATGTAGTTTGTAACTGAATAACTTAAATAAGTTACATTCTAAAACGTCATGATACGGTTTTATTATTAATTACATTGATTTATTAGATACATAATACGAGTGAAGCACTAAACTTGTAAGTTTAGAACAACACTGCTCATCCCACACTATAGATAAGGCAGCGCTACGACACAACCCAAAGTCGACATTTATCCCAAAAAGGGAAGCTGTTAATAGAGTCATTCAACGTTACCGGCCGAATTATCTACAAAGAGAGAAGTCATCCCGGTGTCGGTCGGAAATATAAATTTATTTGGTGGTTGTCGCCGCGACACGGGCGCCCGCACCTCTATCTCGCCGCGTAATCTTGAACATTGGCGTTAAAGAATTTAAATTATACGCTGATACAAATGAACGGGCGAACCCGCCTTATTTATTGCCTTAATCCAAATTATATTGACTAGGTTTCTTCGATTCGAATACGTCGTCACGTGATCCACATCATGTATAAAAACGTCGAGTTATTGGATTATTATAAGCTCGGATTATCACCTGTGTACGTTGGGAAATTTTACACCTATTATCATTAGTGTCAATATTACAAGTATTATGATGTTTATGAATTATATTATATTGGGAGTCGTTGCTCTGTCGTTTATCAAGCGAGGCGTCATATCTGCCTATAAATTCCAATTACTAATATTTCTGCTCGGGCACACTAATTAAGTGCAGCAAGCAATTCGCGCGTGCGCATCGATCGAGCCCCGCCCGGAGACACCATTAGTCTTGCTACTATACTTCTTCATAGCCGCAGACGTAAACATGTGTAAGATATGAATAATATTAGGGTTATAATAAATGCTTTTAATAAATTATATATTTAATTTACTTTTGTTAGGAACCTATGTTCTTCGTCTGTGTAGAGTGTTAAAGTAACCGCTCCCATAAATTAAATAAGATATATCAGTACCATCATCATTTTCATCATCATCATTTTCCTGCCCTTGTCCCATTCTATTTGGGGTCGGCGCAACACGTTTTCTTCTTCCATTCTCCCCTATCAGACGTCACGGCATCATTTACTCCTTTCTCCTTCATATAATTCCTTACACAATCCATCCATCTTTTTTTTGGCCTTCCTCTCGCTCTCCGTCCATCAACATTCAGATTCATCACTCTTTTAGTCACATGTCCTTCATCCCTCCTCATTACATGTCCATACCAAGACAAACGACTCCCTTTCAATTTTACTTTTCAACTTTCAAACTTCCTCGAATATATTCATTCCTTACTTTATCCATTCTTGTCACTCCACACATCCATCTTAACATTCTCATCTCCGCTACATGCAATCGTTTTTCATCCACCTTTTTTACAGCCCAGCATTCTGACTCATACAGTACAACAGGTCTAATCACGGACTTATATATTTTCCCCTTTAACTTGAGGGGCATCTATAGGGGCAGATATATCAGTACCAAGGTGGAAAAAATGTGACTGTTTTTTTTTTCAATCCATAACGTGAATCAAAGAATATAATAAGAAGTACAAACATACAATATTAAGACTATTAACAACAATTAAATACTATTTTTTACTATTAAATAATTAAATATATCCTCCCAAATAACCATGAAATTGGCGAATTTATTATCGAATAGATCGCAGTCCGGGATGATTTACACAAGCTTATTTACTGCGGTCTACACGCGCAGTATGGAAGACGCAGCACCGGCTCTGACACGAAGGCACGTCTAGTAGCCGATGTTTTCTGGAGGAGATAATTATTTGGTTTAAGAGTCGTTATATCCTTACTAATATTATAAAAGCGAAAGTAAGTTTGTTTGTTTCGTCTTCACGCCTAAATGGCTAAACCGATTTTGATAAATTTTGTTACAGAGATAGTTGGAATCCTGAAGACGAACATAGGCTATTTTTTGTTTTTAAAGTTTGAGATATGAGGGAGAAAGAGGGAAGAAAAGGGAAAACTTAGCATTGCTATTACAATAAATAAGGGCAAAAACTACAGGTAGCAGGTACCTGTAAATCAGGAAAGGGGAACTGTGTTACCCCGAATTTAACGCGAGCGAAGCCGCTGGCAAAAGCTAGTATTTAATAAATCTACGTCTGTACGCAAAATAAGCGCTTTAGACAAGGATATGCTGACACCAGCCCGTTACAAATCTACGTTCGTGTATTTGAAAAACCTGATTCACTAAATAACAAACAGGGAGAAATAATTTAAATAAAATGTTATATAAATGAAATATGACACAATAAAACAACAATACTACATTTATCGAAATGCTTGTCTAAATGTTCTTAGGTCTGTGAATTTTCGTAAATTTATAACATGACAACTTCATCTCGAGCTTAAATGCTAATATGAATGGCGATCGACTAATTTAGACTATACATCTTTATTTAGCCCTTACAATATTCTGCTTCTACAGTTTATATATATATGTAAGTATATATATACTATCTGGCGCCCGCGGCATCGCCCGCGTGATATCGAAAAAGGAGTCCTATGTATTATTCCAGACTATAATCTACCTGTGTGCCAAATTTCATCAAGATCCGTTTTGACGTGAAAGAGTAAGAAACATCCATACATCCATAAATCCATACATCCATCATCAGAAACATATACATTTATAATATTAGTAGGATGTTTACTAGTTGTGGCGCCGGGCGCCGGGCGCCGGGCACCGGGGTATGAAAATATTAGACTTTGGCCGATTCTCAAGCTTACTGAATATGCATAAAAAATTTCGTAAGAATCGGTCGAGCCATTTCGGCGGAGTATGGAAACGAACATTGTGACACGAGAATTTTATATATTAGATATACATATATTTATTTATTTATTCTCACAGTTTAAAACCTTAAAATTACACAGTTACAATATGTACAATAGACAGTTATTGTGGTTTTATAGTGACGGTACGGGTCGCAACTGGCATCTTAGCTAGATTACAAAGTAACCTGTGTTAAAGATACCAGTCCCATTTTCCTTTACAAATTCAAAACATTTTCACATGAGTAAGTACATTTAAGCAATCTAAAGTTTATTAAAAATGTGAGAAAACACGAAAAAATATATGGATTTACTGTTGATACAAAAACAGTTCTTACAAACTTTGCAGGTGACGAAACGCAGTGTTGTCGTCAACATCTGCCTAGCCTTTTCCCAACTTTGTTGGAGTAGGATTCCAGTCTAACCGGGTGCAGATCCAGCCACAACCCCGTTACTGGGTAATAAGAAACCCTTTTTGCACCAAACATGTTGTAAATTTTATTAAACCATGGTTTCTCAAACGGCAAAAGTTATGTAACGATGTGTGACAAAAGTTATGTGTCGATTGTAATTTATGATATATTTCCTGTTGTAAATTAAGAAACTTGTCAAAAGTACTCGCCAACTGTCCAAGTACAGTAAAGTAAAACATTTTAGTTTTGAAAAGTAATATCGTGGAACCTTATTCTGTATCTATTACTAGTGATCAAAGTTATTAATCATTTAATTTAAAAGAAGCCATTATTGGTTATTTATAGACTGATATTGTACGGCCGTTGACGGCAAAACATACACAAGATATACATATATAAAGCTTTGATATAACTTTTATGTTATACAATATCGCAATTGCATTCTTTAACCGTTTGGTATACTTGAGCTATTTCTTCATTATTTGTGCATAGAATCAGTATATGCATCTGCAGTGGCTAGTCTTCATTTTCGGACATGCCACTATGCCCAGGTTGATTTACACGATTATACTACGTCTTTTCATAAATATATGATTCAAACGGCTAAGTATTGTTAATAGTCCGTTTATTGTAATAACGTCACATATAAACAAGAAATATTATAGACAAATAAGCATTTTTGTTTCTAATAATAAACATTAATGCTGCAATTAGGAAGTCATTTTGAGGCGCAGCTTACGTTTCTCTTCTAAGACTTTTTTCAAATCACTTATTTCTTTTGAAGAAGAACCGACTAATCTAAGATTAGATTTATTGCTGTTTTTTCGTGACATTGCCTTTTCGCTCATGTAATTCTTGATAGACAATTTTGTTTCCTCCAATTCTTCTTTAGCAGCTTCTTTTTCATTTCTGATCGTCTGCCTTTTTGTGTCCAGTTCCTCTTTTAAACCTATTTTCATGGCTTGCATTCTTTCTTGCAACTCCGCCAAAGACATTTCACTAAGCAAACCTAATCCAGCTGTTTCTGTCAGATCTACTATTCTAGGGACTTTGGCTTTCTTGGCAATCATTGCTAATATTTTTATTTCTTTGATCATATTGACCCTGCGTTCCAATTCCTCTTGTTTTACTCGAAGGGCTTGTAATAAAACCATTTCATTTTCTTTTTTAAATTCATCTGCTGTTTGTTTTCTCTTCATCATCATATCGTTTTTAGCTTGAAGTCGGCGAAATTCTGACATACAAAGTTTTTCAACTTGTTTACGATTTTTTTCCGATTCAAGCTTTCTCCATTTTTCGAGTTCAGCATTCCAGGCTTCTTTTTCTTTTAAAAATTGTTCGTATTTCTTTTTATTCTCTTCTATACTGTTTTTTTTTGCAAGTACTGCTTCCTCATGCGTTATTTGACCCATTAAGTGTTTTTTTTCTAAATCCATTAACCTATCTCTTTCGTTTTCTTCTCTTGCATATTTGATCAGTTCATCAACTTTATACGTGTTTTTACAAAACTTCATTGCGTTTTGAAACCATAGGACCTCTTCTTCTTCCGCTTCTTGTATTCTCTTATTAATTCTTTTTACAGTTGCAACGTTTTCTTTAACTGGTGCCGGATTAGTTGTCATTGTTAATTTTGGTTTTGACTTGGGCTTTAATTCGTTTTCTATTTCATTTCTAATACTTGAGAGTCTTTTGAAATATTTTTCAGATTTTGTTTGAGCATAGTGAAAATCTTTAGTTTTAATATCATTCAAAAGACTTTCTGCTTTTTGTTTATTTTTTTCACTAATTTGTTTTAATTTTTTATCAATAGAGGTTTTTGTTAGCATTCTTGTCTTTCGATACATTGAATTTGCAGGAGTTGCGGGAAAAATAACTGACGTTTTGACGGGCATAGGTTCTTTACCTTTTCGGTTTAATACATTTGGTTGCACCGAAACAGTTGGTGGCTTAAATTTTCTGCTCTCTATCTTCTTCACGTGCTCAGCATAGCTATGAGCCATATCGCTAATGTAAGGCTGCCATTCGAAGAGTGGCTTAATGATTTTTTCGGTGATGAAGTTGGTATCGTAGCTAGCTTGCGCTACTTGTGCAATGAATGTCAATGTTTCATTGTTACTCAAGAACTTTGTGAACGTGTTAAGCAGGGGCTTACTTAAATTGAAGAGACATTTATAAAGGTTCGGCATATCCTTTGGTTCACACTGGAAAGTGACAGCGTGTAAGGCGATCATGAAAAAATCTTGGTCGTCAACTGTGATTTCTTCAGATAAATGGGATGCTACTTCCTTCAAAAACTGTTTATGTCTATGAAATCCCAGAAAAGATTCTGCAATCCACGAAAGTTTCGTGTCATCGGTAGTTTCTGGACACTTTTCTATGTAACATTTCATGTATTCGTAAGGCGACATATCACTGGAACTCCCATAATCAATGAGAATCATCTTTAGCATTTTTACATTACCAGATGTGTGGTAGTACACCATTTTACAATGGTTTATCTTTTCTCAGAATTTCAGAAACATGTCACAAAATACAAGACGACAAATAATTTAGTTGACAGCTGTAAAAGTTGATGATATTGTAACGTCAAAATAATTACGGCCAGTTATTTTTCCTATTTATGCGTAAAACTCATTGATTCTGAAATGCATAGAAAGTTTTAGTTTTACAGTGATTTTTTTCCAACAATTGGATTAATCGTTGATTGAACCACCTTTTCTCTTCTTTTTTTCTCTCAAATTTCTTTTTGTTTTACTTGAGTTGATTAGGCATAAAAATAACTCGAAGCGCTTTATTTAGTTAGTGTCTAACATGATGTCGGAATTTTCAAGTTTTCAAGTTTTATGTAACATGGCGTTGACAAATATCTCTGAGGCGTGTTTAGCGAGTGATTATTAAATGACTAATACGGTCCGACGGTCGGACGGACACACTACTATGCTATCATATATAGGTATGCTATGTTGTATTATTGATATGCTACTCAATAAAGCGACGTTTTCGTAAGGGTTATCACTCTGCTGAGTGATAGCCCTTATGAAAAACGTCGCTTTTGATTTGTTTAGTTTTACTTTGGAGTTACTTTATTTCCGCTGAATTTACCTGTAGCGTAAATAAATGTATCATTTAGTAGGGTGGTTTTAATTGATGCCAAGTTTAAATCTTAGACGGTGCAGTCCCCTAAAAGCAGCCGAAGAAAAATAACGAATGAGGGCAAATATCGAACTTAATAACATCATACAAAAAAGGCAAGTAAGTAAATCAATCGTCAGTCAAACGTTCAGTTCATCATACATTCCTGTCATCCTATCCTTGCCGACGGGAGTATTTAATTAGGTAGCCGGTCTGTTTTCGCCGGGTGCGTCATTAATCAGTCAGTTTAGACGCGAAGCTATTATTCGACAGCTCGACACCTTAGACCGCTCCGATACGCGCGAAGTGCAAGTCATATACTCCCTCTTAAAATATAATAATCGTGTTAAACACGACCATAAAAGCCATATTCGATTAGAGGTATTTTAAATAGGTTTCTGTCTTGTTATCTCGGACCATTGTCGGAGTAACGACGTACGTTTTTGTTCTCTCTCTTTATAATTACTCTCGGCTCATAATGCCGTGAGTAGAAGTAAGTATGTTAATAGAAGTTCGGGATTCCTTGTGTAGGTTCTGTTAAGTAGTTATTATAATAAATGCGTGTAAAAGAACTTTTATGCGTAATAGGGTATTGTTATATCTTTTATCTGTTTGATGAGTAGTGAATGACGAAAAAAAAACAAAGAAAAACATTGATTGGCTAATTACATAGCTTTATTTTAATGCGTATTCAGACATACTGGATTTTTTTTTGCAGTTTACTGAATGCGCCTTGGTCAGAAGCTTTTTTTCTCAATGTATGACTATAATCTTCTTGCCTTTGTTCCATATTATTTGGAGAGAGCGCAACATGATTATTTCTCAATTCTCACCTGTATGATTTGACTAAATCGCAGAAATATTCGTAGTGAATATTTAAACTAAGCAGTTATCTACAGTGGTTGATAGCTCATTACAATACCTACTCATAATTTTAAGCATTGACTTTTTTCATCAACTCCATAACGATAGCCACAACACTCGGTTCAAGTAACTCCGGTCACTCCGATCATAAGAAAGCGGTGGCTTATTGACTCTGTCAAAATTAATTCAACTTTGAACACAAATCAATTTCAACATAATATTAGCTGTCAGGCCATGTCAAATTACTGCCTTTAATTAACGATACGGCTCGCCTTTCTCACGTCATATAAATGTCTAATGATTCTCGATCGTACGTACTCTGTATTGTTATTTTTGAGCCTTTGTGCTTTATTTCACTTTTAAGTACGCTTAGAATTGGAGTGGTGAAGTGATATTGAAAGGTATTTTGAGGTAGTTAATTAATTAATTGATGATTTTTCTGTTTGTTTGGCGTCTGTGAATTGATTTGGAAGGTATATTTGAATGCGAAGACTTAATATTTGCATGAGAAACGGCGTAATTAAGCTCGATTAATAAGAATAGCGTATACGCACTTAGGATATATAAGTAAACACACGCCGAAATCATAGTACCAACCTGTTGCTTTACTATTGCAAAGCCGAGTTTAGCTCCATTTTTAAATACCTGCCCATACCTATGCGATCTGTTATAAATAATTTCCAAACCCACTACTTTAATTTTGCTGATTTGAGAATTTATGTATTATATAAAACTGCTCGCCATGCACGCAGTGCAGTCAACCTACAAAATTCCTTCAAATAACATATTTTTCGACTCATGTAATTTTGGTGTGCAAGTTTAAATAAATTCAGTGCAGCAGAAGTAAAGTGTTTCGATTAAAAGGGGACCCACGGAGCACCATCCTAACAAACTGGTGTCAGAAGTGGAAAGTTTCTCAGGAAAATCGAGTACTGGGATCCATAGGTGTAGGCGTCGTCAATTCGTTGTCACTCGTCTGCAACCTAACAATTGTTGGCTCCGTGGCCTAGTAGTCCTTTCGGTAAGTGGTCGACGATAAGCCTTAGGTTCCTCAAAAGCCTAAGCCCGCGCTACTGCATTCCACGTGATCGACGATCAGCCTCCGCTATTGAGCGTGAGCCCGCATCACCCCGGAACACCTCCTGCTGCCCGTGATCGACGATCAGCCTCCGCTATAGAGCGTGAGCCCGCATCACCCCGGAAAATCTCCTGCTGCCTTGTCAGTCTCCACTTCCGAGTGCGAGCTCGCATCACAAGAGGACCCTCCGTTAAGGTCTCACTGAAGACCTCCAACTGCACATCATCCGTCATCACCTACGTGGTCGCACCACGTGCAAGCAGAACGCAACGTGTCGTGTCGACGACCCGTAATACGATTCGCTGAATCGCCAGGTCGCCACGTCGCGCGCCGTGTCTCGCCACACTACGTGTGTGTGACGTCATCGTTCCAGAATGTTCGCGTGCACTGCTGCCATATCACTATTACTGTAAGTTTTCCTATCTATTTATCTAGTGAAAGTGATCTCAAGTCTATTTTTGTGAAGTGAATTTTCCCAAATTTTTATGAAAACTTTACTTTCCTAGAACCCTCTTTAAATTAGATTTACCCTATTTTACACCTTTTAAGTTCAAGTTTTGTACACAATTTTGTATTTATAATTTTTGCATATTTATGTGTGTCTGATGTTCTGTAGTGCTTTATTACGATAATTTTATCATCAGCATTTTAATGCCTCTAAAAAAGGAGAATTCCGAAGACATTGCATCTTCATCTCATTCAGATTCTTCAGAGGACAGTCCAGCACCAAAACCAAAAGCAACTAAAATGGCAGACAAAATTACCCTCTCTGTCCTCACAAAATTCATCAAACCCTATAATGGGGACCGTGAGTCGTTGCCCGCATTTTTAACAAATTGCGAAAATGCGATTGGTCTAGCAACTACAGAACAGCAGAAGTTTTTATGTAAATATATTATCTCGCAGTTGGAAGGCAAAGCCCAATTAGCTTGTTGTTTAAAACAATTTAATAGTTGGTCAGAGATGAAACAATTCCTAAGAACCACTTTTGGAGAAAAAAAGCACTCCACTCACTTATTAGTCGATTTACAACAATGCAAACAGTTGCCTTCCGAAGACGTGATGCAATTTTCTATCCGCATTGAATCATGTTTAACACGACTACAAGCTGACATCCATTATAGCTGCGAAAATGACAAAGAACTTGTAGGTCGTATAGCCGCAATGGAAGATTTGGCTCTTAATACGTTCTTGTTAGGGTTGAACTCTAATTTTTCCCATATTGTGCGGTGCAGGAATCCTAAAACTTTATCAGAAGCGATAACAAATGCCACTGAAGAAGAAAAAATATTTAATTTGTTAAAACTTTCAACTCGTTCAAATAAACAATGTGCAACATGTAATATGAGCGGCCATGTTGCTTCAGAGTGTTATAAAAATAAAAATAAGCGCTCTTCACCTAATTTCTATCATGTAAACACAGCAAATAATAACGAACAAGATAATTCTAACACAAATTCTAATCAATATTTTAATCCTAATTTTAATCCAAATAAATTTTGTGCTTATTGTAAAAAACGTGGTCATTTAATAAGCGAATGTCGTAAACTTAAAGCGAAAAACAATAACAATTTGCGGACCGATCCACGTAACTCTACTCTATCAAGTGCAACTGCACCGAGTTCAAATAACGTGTCAAGCAATAATCGCTCTAATATGCATCATGTCGACACTTCTAATGAAAATGATACTTTAAACTAAACAGGGTTTCGGTTCCGTGTCTGCCGAAATCTAATGTTATCAATTTAAATGACACAAAAGACGTTTTTATTCAATCCTGTGTTCCTAAATTTTCTTAAACACAGGTTAGTGCTACTAAAGGTATTAAAAGTCCTTCAAACTGTGTTCCTAAATTTTCTCAGACACAGGTTAGTGCACATAAAAAGACTTACAAGTCTTCTAATTCAGATTTTAAAAACAGTCCCTCATCTCTCGAAAAATCGAATCTTTCTTCTAGGGATTGTTTGCGTGAGGAAACTTTTACTATAAACTACATTAATGACAGAGTTTCTTTACCTCACGTTTATTTAAAAACGAACTATAATGATAAGCCGTTGTGCTTTTTGATCGACACTGGTTCTACAATTTCTATTGTCAAACATTCCAGTTTGCATAATAAGCCAGTTCTTGATCCTGAAATTATAAAACTTAAAGGCCTAAGTGATAACGATTCCTATTGCGAATCTTTGGGGTCTATTAAAGTCCATTTTGATTATCGCGTTTCGTCAAAAAGTAAAATAATATTTGACTATTTGTTTCACGCGATTGACGATACGATCAACTTACACTACGATGGTATTATTGGTAGTGATTTCATACAACATTTTAAAATAGATATTCAATATTCAACCAACACCCTTAGGTTAGAGGGTTACGAAATACCTATTTATTGTAGTAAGCCATCATATGTCATACCTCCGCGGTCAGAAATGGTCATTGAGTGTCCGGTTTCCAATTTATCAGAGATTACCGATCTAAAAGAAGCTTTGATACTAGATCATAAAATAAGTGAAGGTGTATTCTTAGCAAACTGTATAGTTAACTTAAAGTCGAATAACAGAGTTAACGTTTCTGTTCTTAATACCACCGAAACTGAAGTCCAAATTGATAATTTTCAAGTCCAAATAACTCCTTTTAAATTCCCACCTTCCAAATTAGATGACACTCAACAAGAATTCATTCATCAATTAGATTCCTTAGTTATTGACCGGTCTCAAAAGGTTGTTGAGCAGATTAGGTGCTCCCATTTAAATCCGCAAGAAAAGAAAGCTTTGATGAACTGTCTTTCTAAATATACAGACATATTTCATCTCGATGATGAATTTTTAACTTATACGAATGTGATCAAACATTCTATTAATACTAAGGATGCAGCCCCTATTCACGTTAAGTCGTATCGTTTCCCTGAAGTACATAAAGACGAAGTTGAGAAGCAAATCAAGAAAATGCTTGATCAGAATATTATTCGCCCTTCAACTTCCCCTTGGAATGCACCTGTATGGGTAGTCCCGAAAAAACTCGATGCTTCCGGTAAACAAAAATGGCGAATTGTCATTGACTATAGACGTCTGAATGATGTCACTGTTTCAGAGATTCATCCTCTCCCTCTCATTACTGACATCTTAGACCAGTTAGGGCACTCAAAATATTTCAGCACGCTCGATTTAGCATCAGGGTTTCATCAATTATTGTTGGACTCAAAAGACACTGAAAAAACTGCATTCAGTGTTACAACTAACAGCATTTCAGGTCAATTTGAATTTACAAGAATGCCTTTCGGACTAAAGAATGCCCCCTCTACATTTCAGAGAATGATGAACCTAGTCCTTTCAGGATTACAAGGTCTCCACTGTTATATATATTTAGATGATTGTATCGTCTACTCCCATGACCTTGAATCTCATATTCAGAAGCTAGAAGCTGTATTCTCCAGACTCAGAGAAGCAAACTTAAAGCTACAGCCCGATAAATGCGAATTCTTGCGACGAGAAGTTGCTTACCTAGGACATGTTATCACAGATAACGGTGTTTCGCCAAATCCAGATAAAGTGAAGGCTATTTCTCAATTCCCCACACTGAAAAACCCCAAAGATGTAAAATCTTTTCTTGGGTTAACGGGTTATTATCGTCGTTTTATTGAGAATTTCTCCCATATTACAAAGCCTCTGACATCCTTATTAAAAAAAGATGTTAGCTTCCACTGGTCTCATGAACAAGAGCAAGCTTTCAATACGCTTAAACAAAAGCTCATTTCCGCTCCCTTGTTGCAGTATCCAGATTTTTCACAGCCTTTTATAGTAACGACGGATTCCTCCAATTATGCCGTCGGAGCAGTTTTATCCCAAGGCGAGATTGGCAAAGACAAGCCCATCTCATATGCATCTCGGACTTTAAATAAACAAGAAGGGAACTATTCAACAACTGAAAAAGAGCTCCTTGCTATCCTTTTCGCTGTTAACACATTCCGACCCTATCTATACGGTTATAAGTTTAAAATCGTAACAGATCATCGACCTTTGACATGGTTATTTAATGCGAAGGATCCAGGTGGACGATTATTAAGATGGCGACTAAAATTAGAAGAATACGACTACGAGATTGTATACAAGCCTGGTCGAGTGAATTCAAATGCAGATGCCTTATCCCGTTATCCAGTCAATTCAATTGTTCATTCTAACATAAATAAAACTACTTATGAAGAATATCTAAAAAAACAAGCTACTAAAACCATCTCTGATGATACGAAGATTGAAGAACACAATCAAAGTTTACATTTATCAAAACAAAACATAATTGCGTGTCCCATTTCACTTGACTTCGACAACACTATGCCGCACTGCGAACAGCTGTTGTCAATGATACCAAATTCCGCTGAGTTGCAATCAGCTGAGCGCGAACCCGAAACCATACAGTCGGTCGATGCAAACAATAAAATGCTCTACTTCCTATTTACTAAAGTTCATCATTATGACGAAACTTCTTACAAAACAATTTACAATTTATTACTAAAATTAAGGGATCAAATTATTACAAAAAGGGAAATTGAAGAGTTATCTGTTTCAGATTTTACAGAACCCTTTACCAAATTAGTTTATTTAAAAATATATAACATGATATCATATATTTTCCACGGCACTAACATTAAAATTCATGTTTATAAAAACCAAATTCGATATCCAAATCCTGCTGAAGTTCCAAATATCCTTCAAGAAAACCATGGGACTACCGTAGCTGGTCACCCAGGTTTCAAAAGAATGTTTAACAGAATTAAAACGTCATACTATTGGAAAAATATGCGATCTGACATTGAACGTTTTGTTAAAGATTGCAAACTCTGCCAAGTGAATAAGCCATTACGTGCTTCCAATAAGGCCCCTATGGTTATAACTTCATCAAGTACTAAACCATTCGAAAGATTAGCATTAGATATTGTTGGTCCTTTACCTGAAGCTGGGCTTCAGAAATTTAAGTACATTCTAACTCTCCAAGACGACTTAACTAAATTCTCATGTACATACCCTATGATTACTTCAACAACAGATGAAGTTGCACGTAGCCTAATTCATTTTATTTCTCTATTCGGGTTTCCAAAAATGATTCTCACCGATCAAGGTACATGAGTGCTACCACGAGCTCTTATCGCGATCCATTTTACGACCTAAACTGAACTGTTTGTCAAATTCGTACCATGACATCTGTTTAACGATTATATAAAGACGATAGCGATTTTGCTACACTGAGTCACAAGTTTTGGTTTCATTCATTCAATTTGGTACCATGACGTCCTAAATGAAGTTCAACTGAAACGCTCAACTGTCAAAATAAGCGATTGAACAAAAGTTACTATTTCTAGACTTTCTCAGGTGAACAATGTTAAATTCTTAGGAATTTGGTTAGATTCTAAATTATCAGGAATTGTACATACAGATACGATGCTCAAAAATGCGAAATAAAAGAAACATTAATGTTATTCGCTCTCTTTCTGGAGTTTGGTGGGTGCCCGAATTAAATTAATAGCATTGTAAATCAGTGTTTGTGTATATCATATATACAAACACTGATTTACAATGCTATAGTTCGTAGTCACTTTGATTATGGTATGTTTTTATTAGATCCTTGTAATAAATCTGATAAAATTCAATCAAAGTGTTTACGTATTATTCTTGGGGCGATGAAGTCGTCTCCTATTAATACTATGCAAGTTGAGTGTGTTGAACCACCCCTTTCGATTCGTAGACAATTTTTTGCAAATAGATTTATTTTTAAACTGGTGCAAAATTCTGATCATCCCTTGCTTGGTAAGCTGGACCAATTATCTTCCATCTTTGACTCTTGTCGACGTCCTAATATGGAACTTCCTTGTCTTCTTCGTGCCTACCTTCAATTCTCTCGTCTTTCAAGCCCACTTTTTCAAAACCCTATTTTATATCGATATACAGTACCATATAATGCGTTGGTCTTCCAACCTGTTGTCATCTTGGACTTTGAAATTAACAAAAATACCTTGGAAGCAAATAAGATTTCTGCTCAAAAAGTTTCGTCTGATTATAATAATTGGATTACTATATTTACTGACGCCTCCAAAGTCTCTGAATAATAAATTAATAAAATTAAGTAGGAACTTTTTGGATCGGTCTTATTTTTTTTTTTTTTTTTGACTTGAAGTCTCTATTCTGTTTTTGTCATTCTGTCATGATTGATAATCTAAATCTGCAAACAAATAATTTTATTGTTGCGATATTTCTTAAATTACTGTTATTACTTGCTAAATATACTCCAGCATTTTATAGTTTATTACCAGTTTACACGTGTTATTGGCAAAATTGTGGTATCTCTCGTCCACAAAAGCCATTAATGAAGAGTTGAAGTTACTATTTCTATACCTTAAACCGAACCGTTTTTAAAAATTATTGAAGAAAACAAAGTTTTTTAGTGCTATTTTAGTGGATATTAACAAAAACTAATGTAAGTGTACTTTAATCTATGCTTTTATGTCTTAAATACCTATTTTACATGCATTTTTAACCGCATTTCTTTTTCTCTATCAGATGTCTGATGAACTACTATTATTTGAGTTTTTTGAGGAAGATTCTGCCTCACACAATACCCAAAAACGTAAGAGGCTCCAGTTACGCGGCCAGTCGGACCCCTTCAATCATTATGAGGATGACGAATTTATAAGACGCTACAGGCTATCTAAAGAATTAGTGCTCAATTTGTGCGCTGAGTTGAGCCCAATGTTTAAAGATACTGTGAAGTCAACGGATTTATCCCTCGAAAACAAGGTAAATAACCTAACATAACTGCTTATGTAGGTACTAAAGTTAGCTTAAATGAAATAAATGTCAGTTCCTAGATATTATTCCAAGGGTCGGCTCTTTGAAGGCGATCGGCGGGCGGCGATCTCTCGCGTCCGGCCCTGGTTCAGGCTATGGTCCGGAGCGAGAGGGAATGGGAAGCGGTCACCTCCTTCTGCGAAGCAGTAATGCTAGCAAAGGAGGTGGCCGGGCATTAGAGGGAGAGAACATCAGGCCAATCCAGCCGCCGCGGGAGACGCCCAGGGCGCCGGGCGCCGCGAGACGACTCCCGGCCACCGTAGATTCGGGCCTGTGGACGGTGAGCAATGGGTAGCTCACCGTCTGTCCGTCTATTGACGACAAGCCGTGTCGACGGCGCGTTTGCGTTTCACGCGCGCCTCAAAGAGAGTCAGCAAAGCAGAGGGGCTTGCCAGAGCCTCCGCCTGCCGCGGTTGCGGGTTGTTCGAAAGAGATACCGCGGCCTCGGAACGTAAACCTAATAGTTTGGGACGTATAGCTAACTCTGTTTTGAAGAATAAAATCTGAGACTGACTGTATCTAATTTTTTCAACTACAACTTTTATTAAGCATAATAGGTATATAATTTATTGTATTATTTGTTCAAGGTTTTGACTGCATTGTCTTTTTATGCCACGGGGTCTTATCAAAGACCAATTGGAGATATAGGTGGTCATTCCATGGCACAACAAACTGTTTCGTCCGTTTTGTCACAAATAACTATTGCGTTAAACTCTCCTCAAATGAGAAATAAACACATTGTTTTTCCAAAGACATCAGGGGAAAGGAATACAGTAAGGCGAGAGTAAGTAAAACAAAATTCACATTCCAATAGTAATTTATTAGACTACCACTTGACATCCCCAATGCAGGGGCACAAGACCTTCCCTTGAATTGCTAACTAAAATACAATAGAAAGAAGTAATTTACCTGGGCAAAAAATAATTGCAAAAATACCAAGTCAAATGCTTTTCATATCATGTAAATATACCTTACAGCACAAGTTTATAAAATTTGGTGTTTTGAAATACAAACAGGCACTTACAATCTTTGGCTATAATTACTTATTATTTGAATTCTTACATTAATTAACAACAACATTAAAAGTCACAGAGATCAATTAGGTAACATAACTTCCATAATTATTAACATTAAATTAATATTGTATCAATTAACTACTTCACTATTCAGGTGAAGATGTACATAAGTCAGGGAATAAATTATAAAATAACATTTAAATATTGACAGCAATAAGTTGTTACCATCGGTCGCAATGCTTAAATAATAAATTTTTGCAGGTTTTATGAACAATTTAGAATACCAGGAGTCTTGGGTTGTATCGACTGCACGCAAATCGCCATCATAAAACCAAACGAGCATGAAGAAAGATACTTTTGCAGAAAACACTATCATTCCTTAAATGTTCAACTGGTAATTATACTTTACATTTTAAAAATAATATTACATTTAAATAAGTGACATAACTATGACTGTGTAAGTTCAAGTTTAAAATCTGGTACATTAATTAATTTTGAACTTTTACTTTTTTTTAGATATGTGATGCTAATATGTCCATCACAAGTGTTGATGCCAGCTATGGTGGTGCTTCGCATGATTCTTTTATCTGGAATCAACATCCAATAAAGGCTCATTTAGAGGCACTTGATGAGCCAACTTGGCTTCTTGGTAAGAAATTACTTACATTATAGAAATAATTTTAGAAGATCATCTCTACAGTCTACATCAAACCAATATAGTGTGGATTGATAGAAGATATTTCTATTGTATTGCAGCCTGTATTCGCTTGTATATGTAATGTATAATCCTTACTTCCTTACAAATCCTCACTATCCTTACTATAATATTATAAAAGCGACAGTGATTTTGTTTGTTACCTCTTCACGCTTTAATGGCTACACCGATTTTGATGAACAGAGATGATGTACAGAGATAGTTGGGAGCCAGGAGACGGACATAGACTAATTTTTATTTTAAAAAAGTGGGATGTGAGGGAGAAAGAGGGAAGAAAAGGGAAAACCTAGCATTGCAATAAATAAGGCGCTAGGGCAAAAACTACAGGTGGCAGGTACCTGCAAATCAGGAAAGAGGAACTGTCTTATCCCGAATTTTCCGCGGGAGACGCCGCAGGCGAAAGCTAGTTATTAATTTTAATGTACTAATAAAAATTGTGCACCTATATTTTTGAAAATAACTATATTTATTCTAATATTTAATTTGCTTACTTCTTTTAATAGATTAACAAGTAAAAAATTTCTTTACAGGTGACTCTGGTTATCCACTAAGACCACATTTGATGACACCAATATTAGATGCTGCACCAGACACACCTGAGAGGCATTATACAGAAATGCATATTAGGGCCAGGAACATTATTGAGAGGACAATTGGGCTTCTTAAAGCACGTTTTCGCTGTCTGTTAGTGCATCGAGTTTTACACTATAAGCCAGAAGTAGCGGCTTCTATTGTAAATGCCTGTGTAATTTTACACAACATTTGCAATCAGGCTCAACTTCCAGTGCCAGAACTGACAGATGCAGAGGTTCAGCAAGAAGCGCAAATGCAAAACAACTATGTTGCTGTTGCTGATGGGAACCAACATACATTACAGCAAGGCATGTCCACAAGAGCTAGGCTTGTTCATAGGCTGTGGGCGGCGCGGGAAGCCTGAAAATAAATAATTATAATGTATTTAATTGTTTCATTTTGAATACATATTAGGTACCATTATAAGTTTTAGTTATTTATTTAAATATCAATTAAAGTGTCTACACTAAGGTTTTTGCTTAGCATTTTTGGGAATGTTATCAACAGTTAGCAGGTTAATAGATTAGTATTCTATTACGCAGTGGTGTTTCACTGTATTATAAAATAAAAACATATATCCTTACCTAGTTAGTAATATAGTTTTTATTTCTCTAAGTTCGAGAGTTAAATTTTCTAAAATTCGGTTTCTTTGTCGCTCTAGTTCAACTCTCTCCTCAGACATACTGATCAATTGGCGCCTTGCTGTATCTGCAGACAAAGGTAAAACACGGCGCTGCCGCTGCCGCCGTCGCGGGGTGCGGCGCGGAGTAGATAAGGCACGTGGTGCCGATGGTGGCGGGGGCGGGGTCGTCGCTAGTTCGGGCCTGAGCGGTGCAGGCGCTGTCACTATCGGCTCAGCAGGAACCACTATAAAATTATCTAGCTCCATGTTAGAATGATGAGCGAGTATGCTCTCTGACTCCTCACTTTGAGCAGATAATTGTGGAGTAGTCTCTGCCTCAGTCCGATCTCCTGTTTGCTGTTAACAATTGAAAGATGTAAAACAAAGTCTATCGGGTAGGTACTGTATTGTGTGTACTTACAGGCCAGAAATGCAGTATTCTTTTAGGACGGATGTTTTGGGGGACTACTTATCTTTTGTAAATTTGACGTTCGAAAACTGCTGATTATCAGCCTAATTTGAATAAATGACTTGAATTTTAAAATATTTTTTTCTTAGTTTGACACACATACTTACATTATAGAATGGTTCCACTCTAATACCACGAAGACCTGACCCAAAATCCTCACCCAAAATCTGTAAATATTTTTTTTCGAGATCGGACAGTCTTCCTTCACTAGAAGGCCCACCTCCAGTCCTGTGTAGGGAGGCACGTGCACTGGCAACTTTACTTTTGAGCTTGCATTTATAATCATTCCAGTACTGAAAAGGTAAGGTACATAATTTAGTAAATGTATTATCAACTAGATGTTGCCCTCACAGGACAATAATCTCTAATAACAGTCAACAATCTGTCCAGCCGTTTCGGCGTTAAGGCAACAGACACGCAGACAGAGCTCCACTTGTGTAATACATAATATGAAATTTAGTTACCTTGCACCAGCCCTTCCAATCCTTTTCTGCACCTTCACCCTGGGAGTTTAATGTTTCGGCCGCGATCTGCCACATTCTTTTTGAATACTCTCTGGCCTGGGACGACTTATTGTAGCCAGTTGCGAGAGCCCTATTTTTATTTAAAATCTCCCACAGGGCCTCGAGCTGGCTGAAAGTTACTCTCCTTCGACTAGAATGCCACAAAAAAGCACTTGAAATTCCAAATTATTGTCACCAAAACTCAAGTGGCTTCTCGAGGCCTGATACACACATTTATTCACACACAGACAGATCATAATTCACTTACTAGGTTTATCAAAGGAATTATCTAGTTTCAACACCTAGATAAATTATACAATGTTTATTACTTACGACATTCCTTGTTAAAAAATTAAACTTTTTATCTTTAATATCTTCAACTTCAACTCTTCATTAATGGCTTTTGTGGACGAGAGATACCTCAATTTTGCCAATAAGACGTGTACTGGTAATAAATTATCAAACTAAAAGTTAATAAAAATACTATTCCTTTATTATCTTGATTTTCTGTTTAAGTTTCCCACCACAAAACTGACAGCGACAATGACAACTTCACATACTCATGCGTTCGAAACACACAACAAAATGGCGGTCGAAAAAAAAATCGTACAATAAATAACAAAAAGCCAAATAAATACAAGCTAAGAATTATTTTAACAATAGTTACAGAATTACTGTAAATTTATTTAAATACACCTGTTAATTACCTTTTTTACTTAAATGTAATAAAATAAAATAATAAAAAAACTGTGTTTTAAACAAGAATACATGCTTCTGAACATGTCTGACACTAAAGTGTGAGCGAAACACACCTATTAGATATTAATAGCGTTATCTCTTTTTCACCAAAAGCGTTTCAAAAGTGGATCAGCCCGAAATATCGATCTTTCATTCACTTCTAGCGATTCAGTTGCTGATATGAATATTGCATGTCATGGTATGAATTTTAACAATGCAGTTTAGGTACCTAAACTTAAATGTCTTGCTTTTGAATCGTTTTTAATTAGATCATGGTAGGGATCCATGTTTTACATCTGAGTTGTTTCGGCAATTGACAGAAATACTTAAAATAAAAAAAATATTTTCTAGCCCTTATCATCCTCAAACAAACGGTGCGCTAGAGCGTAGTCACGCAACTCTCAAAGAATACCTAAAATCTTTCGTCAACGACGATCACGACGACTGGCATTGCTATCTTGCAACCGCAATTTTATCATATAATACCACACCTCATTGTACCACTGGATTTACTCCTTATGAACTATTATATGGGTATAAGCCATCTATTCCTAGCAGTTTCGAATCTTATGATAATGTCACTTATCACGAGAATATCCGCGCTTTACAGTATAGAATGAAATACTCGCGAGAAAGAGCTTTGGAAAATATCAACAAGAGCAAGGAACAATCAAAAAGGTATTATGATGTTTCTGCTAAAGGAAAAAATTACAAAACTGGAGATATGGTATATTTAAAACAGCATCATAGACTGCGTAAAGCTTTGTCCCCAATCTGGAAGGGACCTTACAAAATTATGAAAACACACGGAAAAACAAACGTCACCTTATGTGTTAATAGAAAGCGCATAAAATACCACGTTAATGAAATAAAACCAGTCTGAATAGATATGTATATTTGTTTCAGATGTCTCGCGTGCCCAATCACTTCCGAGCCGATTGAACCTATCCAACATAGTCCCGGAATTTATTTTGACCCGACTTCTAGAGCTTATTTTTACAATGATTACTGGAATGTAATTACTCATATCGAATTTATACCTATTAAGCCTTATTTGAATAAAATTGAAGATACTCTTCTAAATATTTCCGATTTCTGTAACAAAACTCATAATTACTCTACGTTAAATATAGACTGTAAAGATACCGTTAACCCCCTAGAAATCTTAGTTAATGCTAATAATCTTAAGTATAATTCACTTTCCCATCTTGTTTCCCTAAATGCTCCGAGTCGATTCAGCCGAGCCATTGAGTTTGGCGGGGAAATACTTAAATTCTTCTTTGGCACTCTAGACGCTGATGATGCCAGAAAATATGACGAAGCCATTACGACTTGTCAACAGAACGAAAATCAAATATTTTCTTTAATGAAAGACAACATTCATGTTGTACAATCTACTATTAATAACTTCAATGATTCAATTAGTAAACTAAACGATAACGAATTGAGAATAAATAAACAATTACAAAAACTTAACTATATAATCATAAACAGTACTAAAGATACTGTTAACTTAAATAACATCGCAAAAATTAACTCCATTTTTAATCTGATAGAAAGCTCATTGTTGTCTATTTCCAATATTTTAGATACAATTTTAAATTCTATTTTATTCGCAAAAGCGAATATCCTACATCCGTATGTTTTAACTCCTACCAACTTATTCAAAGAACTTTCTAAAAGTAAAATGACTCAAAGAAACTTAGATTTTCCCGTCTCATTATCGTTACAGAACATTCACAGTATTATAGATTTATCTAAGTTGACTTCTTACTACTATAATAATAAAATAGTATTTGTTATCGAAATACCTCTCATCAATCCGGATAAGTATAGTATCTATAAAAATCTACCGCTACCCACACCACGGGATGACAATAACTTACAGACATATGTCCTTATTGATCCCACTAAATTATACATTGCTGTATCTGATGATAGATTAAGTTACGCATTATTAGATAGTTTAAGTGAATGTAAGAATGTTAATCACGACTATGTAATATGTCCTTTACCCTCTATATTATCCACTATTAATAATCCTTCTTGTGAAATTAAACTCATAACTGAAGTAACACACTCACTCCCTGAAGTGTGTGACTCAAAAATAATTTATGGCAATATAAACTTATGGCAAAAACTTAATGATGGAAGATTCGTTTATATACAATCAAAGCCCAACAAATTAACCATTAAATGTTCTAATAGCAATGAAATCAAAGATTACACCTTGAAAGGTACTGGAATTTTGTCGTTAGAAAAAGACTGTGTTGCATTTTTCCAAACTTTGCAATTTAATCCATCTCACGCTTTTAAAACCTCCTTGCCAAGCCAATTAAAAATCGACTTTAATATTATTGATGACGATTGCTGTGAAATTAAAATTGTAAATAGTAGTGCTCATATGCTTTCTCCAATAACCTTAACTGACGTTGACTTAGAGTCCTTAAAATTAGCGTCACATAAACTAGACCATTTAGAAAACCAAATTCATGAAGCTGAAAATCAGTCTCACATCGTCAAATATGGACACTACTATTCAACACTCACTATAATTGTAATTGTTGTTATTTCTTGCTATATTATTTATAAAGTTTATTTAAAATGCTTTTATAAATATACATCTTGTTGCATTCCCTTACAAAAACAATGTTTTAGGAAAAATACACCAGAGAAACCGAAAGCCACAAGAGTAACCTCAGTCGAGCTAACGGATATCCAAAATGAATCTGTAGAATGCGACAAGAAGTCGATCAGGAGTCTCCCTGAAATGGAACTTAATAAAAATAAGAATAGAGTCGCTTTTAGAACTTTAGACAGAGCCTCATCTAGCCGAAACTTAAGTAATTATTAAACGAAAAAAAAACAATACTGTTATTAATTTCCATCTCGGAACTTCCTTAAATTTACTTAATCATCTTTGTTAATATCTATTTGTATGTGTTTTCCTGTTTTGTACCTATTTGTGTAATTTTAATTATTTTGTAATGTTAAAACTAATTAAGTTCACCTTCACTTTGTGACATAATTTTAATTATTTGTAATTTTTAATTTCACTCTATGTTTACCTTTAATTTGTGACATAATTTTAATTATTTTGTAATGTCTATATTTACTACTTATTTAACTTTAATTTGTGAAACGATTTTCTGTACCCTCACTTTTCCGTTTAGAGCAATTTAATTCTTGTACTTTATCCTTCGCTTAATTTATATATTATAAAGCTCCGTCTAAGGGGGAAGATGTTATAAATAATTTCCAAACCCACTACTTTAATTTTGCTGATTTGAGAATTTATGTATTATATAAAACTGCTCGCCATGCACGCAGTGCAGTCAACCTACAAAATTCCTTCAAATAACATATTTTTCGACTCATGTAATTTTGGTGTGCAAGTTTAAATAAATTCAGTGCAGCAGAAGTAAAGTGTTTCGATTAAAAGGGGACCCACGGAGCACCATCCTAACAGATCGCATTTTCTCTTAAAGGAAACACAAGGCAAGGCAAGCATCCTGCAGGGGTTGCGGGTCGTTCGAAAGAGATACCACGACCCCGGAACATAAAGGGCAGTAGAAGGATCATGGGTGGGTTTTAGTCAGTACAAGTCTGACACTCCCTCCGCACCGCCCAGAGCGGGGAAAGTTGTTTGATGTTTTGAAAAGGCAAGGCAAGCACTAATTAGAATAATTACTCAGCAAAATTTCGTCTTTTCTAATATTATTTATAGTTTACAGCTACTCCCTACTGGTTACCTTAAAACGACTTCGGCACAGATTCTGTATCCACGGGCAGGCGTGGCGCTATCAATAGTTCGCAGAGCGGTGGCAAGCTCTAACGTAAGAGCCAAAATAATTTGAGATACACAACACCCTTTGTACCTAAATACCCTTGTATCGCAAACGCTGAAACGCCGCCATAGCTTTCTGATGCATGTCCCGCTCACTTGCAATACTTAAAGCTAACAAGAAAATGGTACTACAAAAATTGTGAAAGTCCTACATTAAAAAATGTCTAGGACTTTCACAGAGCACAAGACACAACCTTAAATTTTAAATAAAATACGGCTTCAGTTTTATAACAATATCAACCAACACACAACAAAGTGAAACTCTGCTTTCACAATATTATTGTGATTCGTAAAGGAAGTATGTAATAGCTCCAATATATTAAAAATCAGTAACTACTGCAGTTAAAACGAAAGGAAACAATTAGCAAGGTGAGATGGAAGACGTAATGGCCGCGATTTTTCCTCCCGCGTTGTGAAGACACCTTGTTTTCGCAGGTGGACGAGGACAATACCTACGGCCTAGCTTGTCAGTCACACTTTTAAGCCATTCAATATGGCATAAAAAGTACTTAGTTAGTGGCATAGAAAGACGTGGCGTTACTTTATAAAAATACTAGCTTTTGCCCGCGGCTTCGCTCGCATCCACACCCCATTTAAGGGAAGTGGGTGTTAGAAAGATACAAAAAGTAGCCTATGTCACTCTCTATCCCTTCAACTATCTCCACTTAAAAAATGACGATTCGTTGGTTTTGCTGTGAAAGACAGACAAACAAACAGACACACACATATACTTTCCCATTTATAATATTATTAATATGTTTTTTTTTTCTAGAAAATAAGCGCATAGGTATTACAAATATGTTATTATTAGCAGCCTATATTATTCCTCGCAAAGGCCTTTCTTCCCTCCTTCGATTAGTCGCGGTCTAGTACGATTCTGGCCATTCCTTTAAGAAATACTCCAACTCATCACCTTCTGTTCCTTTCATGTTGTCATTTCTATTTGGTAACAACTGACAGAATAAGATTCATAAAAAATGCGTGGGTAATCTTTTTAAAACACTAAGTCAACTGTCGATATAAAGTCTATTCACATATATCGTCTGAGATTTGGGAAAATAAGATAGAAATAATGCTATTGACGTCTTAATATCACTATATAGATACATACAATAATGGACACCCCAATGTTATGACAATCACATAAATATAAGGTTTACATTTGGGGCTACTTATACTTTTAATAATTCGAGTTACTAACAGATGAACTATTCCAAAAGAGACTTCAACCATAAAAGTGTAGTAGGCAAAAATTGTGTTTAAATCAAACCTAAGATAAATGTTAAGTGGGCAGGGCGCTCGGTCGCCGCGCGCCGGTCGTCACGAAAGGTCACGGATCAGTGAAGTTATTTATCGACGTCTTCGTCACGATCCGTGAACACAGTCAAAAATCAATGTATTACCTGCATTATCCCTTATTATTATAAATTATAAATTCAGGGTAACACAGTTCCGCTTTCCTGATTTGCAGGTACCTGCTACCTGTAATTTTTGTAATAGCAAAGCTAAGTTTTCCGTTTTCTTCCCACTTTCTCCCTCATTTCTAACTTTAAAAAATAGCCTATGTCCGTCTCCAGGGTCCCAACTATCTCTGTACCAAAATTCATCAAAATCGGTTTAGCCATTAAGGCGTGAACTCACGTTCACCTTTATAATATTAGTAAGGATAATGTAACGTAATTAGTTGACAAATCACCACACACAGTCAAATGTTGAATTCACACAATTTAGTGCTTACATAATTAAAGTGAGCATGCTTCTATTAGCAGGCGTTCATCGTTGTGGCTATCGGAGCCATTTTGTTTTTTCTCTTAATACAATTCACATATCACCAACAGAACGCCCTGATAACGATGCCACGGTACTGCCTTAAGTGCTAAAGTAACCATGCTGTTCTATCCCTTGTTCGTTGTGATAACTGCATCTTAGAAACGTGATTAAAAATGTATAATTACTAATCATGATGCCAGGTAATGTTGTGCAGATGGCAAAGTTTTGGACCACGAAAATATAAAGTACCGTCATGCCAGCAATACGACGAAGAATGCGGACATGGTGAGTCGATTTTGTTAGCAGAAATTTTCACCATTCATAAATCGTTACATTGAGAGACGGTAATGTTTATTGAAAAAAAATTAGACAACTATTTTTTTCTGTATTGGCTGAAAATGCATAAAGTTGCTATAGACCACGTTGAAAGTATTTAAAATTTCAAGAGTTTGTCTATGCTCAATTGACCCGGCAGCTTAACATACGCAAGCAGCATAATCTGATGACATCATGGCAAGATTGCTTCTGTGCCGTCTTGTAGGACCAATCATTATTCAATGCCCCGTAAAGGACACATATGAAATGAGTCTCTTTAATGTTAATTTATATCAGTGTATATTATCATGACTTTGTACCCTATCGCGGTGGTTATAAAGTGCATTTTAAATTATCTGATCTCACTGTAAGTACAATTGCATAAAATTAATATAATATTAAATACCTTTAGTTCGGTTAACTTAGCATTATATTATCACTAGCTTTTGCCCGCGGCTTCGCTCGCGTTAAATTCGGTAGCGCCTTATTGATTTGTAATAGAAACGCTAAGTTTTCCCGTTTCTTCCCTCTTTCTCCCTCATATCCCACTCTTTTTTAAAACTAAATAGCCTATGTCCGTCTCCTGGTTCCCAACTATCTCTGTACCTACCAAAATTCATCAAAATCGGTGTAGCCATTAAAGCGTGAAGAGGTAACAAACAAACCAACAAACAAACAAACTCACTTTCGCTTTTATAATATTAGTAAGGAGTAAGGATATGTATTTGTAAATACAACAGCTAGCTTAGTCTTCGATTAAGGATATACTATTACTTACACTGATCTAATTGTGATCATTGCTTTGTAGCATACAATCGATTCCTATACCTAATTAAAGTACACGTAATCACCAACGCCTCCATAATATCTAGAAGCACTTCACCATCAATAACAATACCACAAACATAATAGCCAATAATTGAAACGAACAGAAGTCATCGATTATTATATTCGAGTCGAAACAAAATTATTGGAAGCTTATTACGGAGGGCCACCTAAGGAGAAGCACCATCAATCTCCTGAGCCAGTTACAAAGGAACTTAACAAAGAATTATAGCTCTTTATGTATGGTCGCTACTATGTAGGAGGATTATTACTTCAATTTAATGACTCTGTGCCGTGATTAGACATCGCCTATAGGTACTTACTCTCTGTAAGTTTATTACATAAATCTTGATGCGGGTAATAAGGTGAATGTCTTAAACTCTAATGCCGGTAACGTTCATTAAAAGGGCAGTTAAAATGTTAACTAACCGTCGTCAGTGTTGCCAGCTTGATGCTTAAGATAAAGTAATGAATTTCTTCTCGGTGCTCATTAGAAGTTTGATCGCGTAGGAAATGATTTTTAACCTTCATCGCTCCGGAGAAATTCTCCTATTAGTTTTTGTTTGAATCCTTTTATTATATATCTTTGATTTTCAATATTCTATTGACGACGTTAAATTACAATGTCTAAATAATCAGTGAATAAAAAATTGTAACAGACTTTGAGTTACCTAATTAATTTTGGGTCACAATTTTTACCGACGAATTGGAAAATGATAGTGTTGTTGAGGTTGGTTTTGTATAGGTACTTTAATTACTCTTCATACAAGACACGTAATTAATGATAACTAGATTTACCTTGACAGTTAATCGAAGTTCATTCATTAAGACTTGCTAGTGTCTGACTGTCAGTCCCTTGTTCATGTCAAGTGCGTTCGTAGGTGCTAGGTACATTATTTTATTTTAATTAACAAGTTTATTTATTCCTCTACTCTCACTGCCTCGTTGGTCGAGCGGTTGCCAGCGCGACAGCTGAGCATAAGGTTCTGGGTTCGATTCCCGTAGTGGGGCAAAGTGTTATTAGGTTTTTCCGTCAGGGATTTCTCGGTAGCAGTCACGAGGTTTGGGATTGTGCCCGATTGATGGCAATAGGCTCGCCCCTTATTACTTAGGACTTAAAACATAAGTGGTACACCTCTGCCAAACCTTTCGAGGATTACAGGTGTGATGCAATTATGTTATATTGAGTTTATTTAAGCACAATATGTACTCGTGGGTCATTCGTATGAATTTAAATCTTCTAATCAATGTTACCCACTATTCAAAAAACATGTTTTTTTTTCATTCGAAAGTTAATAAATCAAACAACATCTTAATTAACCCCGACAGGAAACGTCAAAATAACATATCAACAAAAAAGTCTAATAAGGAAAACTTAATTAAATTATAAACCAAATCGAATCCAGAATTGTTATAACACAAACAATGTTAAAAATGTTGATGCAATCACCGTCAGAGATAAACTTTGATGACCAACGATGTTATTTATTTGTTTAGTAATTTATATGAGGTTAGTTACTGTTTTATTGGGCGTATTAAATCAAGCCCCAATAAGGCAGCCATTCATGTTTATTTTTACGAAGTTTCTGCTTGGTATGCCCAATAAATTATTAGCTTGGTCACTTTTATCACGGGCCCATAGTAACGTTTATCGGGCGGCAATAGTGTGTGGATAGACCCATTCGTATTATTACTTTTTTTACACTGGCAAGTTCGAGCAGCGGTATGGTAGGTGTTAAATCCTCGTTGATTATGCTGTCTCTTTTAAATGCTTTTAGTAGTAGCTTTGACTTTTCAAAATGGTTCTAATATCACGATTGAGTTACGTTAAACTTTCACAGGGACATTTAAAAAACTGCTCTGAATACCTTGTTTGTTTGTATCTAGTGATAAAGTAAGCAAGATAAAGTAAGCTATACCTAAATGCTACTTTGACAAATCACTGGAAAATTATACATCATAATTATTGAAACAACAACATTAAAGCACACTGGAATATTATCTCAAAACATAACTGATTTAAAATCAGAACGATACCGATAATATCCTCACTAATCTTACGTGAACTGCAAAGTGGCCCAACTCGTTTGACTTTATTGATTGACAAGCGCACAGTTGGATTAAATTCTCGCAACACTACACACACATTAGCTTTACATCGGCCCTTCAGATATATCTGCATCAAATTATTCTTCTCGCGATTACCAATCGGAACGCGCAAATAAATGCTTCAACGTTATTAGGTAAATTGGCGTTAATGATTCCGCTAGTCGCGTTACTTGTAGCGTTAATGTCAGCGCGATATTTTGTTGAACAAACTTGGTGTAAATATCTCGATGTTGGGATGATGTGCCATTAGGTACTATGGTACAGGATTTTGAAAACACTACAAGACCGCTAAATTCACAGGTTCCTCCGTTTGTGGTTGGTATTTACATTTTTATGAAGTTATTTTGAACTGTAAAACTAATTAGCAAGTGGTAAGACTAATAAGATCAATTTGAATGAGAACGTTCACTTCCTAGTGGGGGCATAAATCACTGTGTAAGTTTTTATTGAACCCCAAAAATGTCTGATCATGACGAACCATTCATGTGTAATTGGGATCAGCGGCTTCACATAAAATATGAGATGCTGGCTTCAGAGGGTTTTATAGAGAACATAAACACTTTATTGTGTTTTATCCACGTTGGTTCAAACTTACACTGTACATCTCTTCGCTACTCACGCCATTTGATGTTATTAGTGTGTATTTTGTTCTTCTTTGATCAAGTATTATTAAGATATTTCTCACAAAGATGAAAGTTTTTGGGATACTTGAGATGCATAAAAAATACGAAGATAATATTCACTCTAACTTATGTGCCTGTCAAACAACGTATTTTCACAAAATAATAGGAGATTCCACAAACACATATTTACACAGGAAGTCATTGCCGTTTGAAAGGACACATATTTACATCATACAGACTCATAAAATGCGCCATTATATAAAAATATAACGAGACAGTTTCAAGTTTACGGAAATTAAATTTCACATGAGCGAAGTAGTAAGCCAAGCGGTCGAAATGTCAGCCATTAAATAAATGTAGAGCAATTCATATTAACGCAATAATCCTTTGAAGTATATGGTTGATAAATTAAGTAAACGACATAGGTATGTCATGAAATAGGTATTAAAAGCTGTCTGAATGCTAGGCTAGATGCGAAAGAAAAATGGCTTTAGAAATAGTTAGACGACGAATAACCTACTACACAAAAATACAACACTAGAAATTCGTCGCGTCTACAATTAAGGCAACAAGAATAAGCACAACAGTTATAAGAAATTTGAAAGTTCAGGATTTGCAAGCTATTACAAAACGGTTAAAAGGCAGTGTTTTCATTCAAATGAGGAGACGACACTGGAAAGTCGTCACGCTCCTGTTGTTATATAAAGCATAACTGCAATTCAACTCGGAGACAAAGGTGTGAGACACAGAGGCACACCAAAATTGCCATTCAAAATTTTCCGAGCGGGTTCCACTTCAGGTGAAGTTCATTTAAGCATAAAATTACATTGTCTCATAGACATTGTCTGGTGGCAATGAACTGCTCTTTGACATAAAATTGTAGTGGAAGCTATAAATCCATTTCATTGCCTTAATAAAGGATGACTAAGGAATTCGATAGGAGCCATCAGTCTCGGGACATCTTTCATAGGTCACAGTCATTAAGTGCCTTTTGTTTCTTTAAAGTAATTGCACGGGCTATTTACATTGATGACTGGGATTTAATGTGATGAAGGTAATCAAGGTTCTTGGAATATAATATCTAGGGATCTGAAAAGGTTAGCCAAAATTAAAGAATCGTGACTTCTGGTGGTAACGCAAAAATTGATTATAAGTAATTGACTCCTGCTTAAGCCACTATTATTTTAGTATTAACACTTAAAAATATAATGTAGGTCTTTCGTTTTTCAGTTTAAATAATCAAACCCACAACGGCAAGGTTAAAAAAACAACGCAGTCTTGAACATCAGTAGCAATTTCACGAATTATGTTTTCACACAAATTGAGCGCGTTAGCTTATTGGAAATAAATTAGTTGTTAACAATTGCTAATAAGGTGAAAATGTTATGTGGGCCATAACAAAAATTGCTTTAAATAATTCTTTATTATGTTCCGCTGTTGCTTGTCAATCAGAAGCGGTTAAATCCACATTTTGTGGTTGAAATAATAACCCTCGTTAGGTTCAACGAAGAGTTGGGAGATATGTAAATTCGTGAAAGGTTCGACCACAAAAAAACCTTGCTCATGGCTGTAACAGGTGTGCTCCTGATTTCTAATAGCAGCATTCACATAATTGCTGGATGAAATCTGCCTTTAAATGTCCTTTTTTTCCTTAACTCTTACTATCGGGTGACCGCAAACTTTCGATTTTTTAAAGGACACTCCTCGATATGATTACATACATCACTAGTTTTTTTCTTCATAATATATTGACGTAAGTATAACTCTCGGCAGATGTTTTCGATTCACCTTTTTTGTTTACGTTCTTGCTGTGTTTGTTCGCCTTTCAACTTACTATTATTTTATATTGTGTTCTCATTATATATTATTATTATAAACATAAATAGATACAACTGTGCAAATACAATGCAGCAATGTTGTTATTATCAGCCTTAGAAATAATGACGACACTTGAAAGTGATGAATATACTCAATCCAACTTAATTTCTAAACCTACAGTAAATTAGAATAATAGTATTTTATGGAGAGTAATATGATCTATCCTTTTGGAAAATAAAAACAAATCCCATTAGATTTGTACAAAAAACACTGAATACGAGACTACTGCTGCAAAGCATTTACTAATCTCCAAGTAAGTTCTCATATCATGAGAATACTAGAATTATTCCGCACTTGCTCCGCACTTAATCAAAACAAACTTATGCGTATCCAGCTATCGGTTCAATAGAATATCGCATAAACTGGTTCCCATAGGAAATGGTTTATAATAAAGAAATGTGATATCAAATGTTTGACGGTAGCTTCTGAAATGCGCGCGAGTGGGTGCTATCTACACAGCGTGGATTTACGAGCCATCCCGCCACTTTGCGCCTGCGTAAGGCAAAATAAATATTGTTCCTTATATACTTTTATCGGTTATATTATTTTGAATAACTTTCTTCGCAATGGACGCTCGGTTGTAAAAGTTTTGAGGAAGTATTGTTGCGTATGCGTGCATTATAACTTTCGGACCGTTTTGCTTTACTTACAATAAACTAATTGAACTTCGGGAGCTTTGTGCTTCGTAGGTTGCTAGACGGTGTAGAGTCCTGAGACAGATAGACTAGTTAGCGGTAAACAAAGGAGAAGATGGCGGTATGCCTTGGAAGTTTTCCTTACACATTTTATAGAAGAGGCACCGATGCTGAGAGCCTCCCCCCATTCCTTCCGCCTTCTTTATGCCCAGGAGTGACACTGTACAAGCTAATTAAAGAATTTAATTGACAATGATCTACTGAAAAAGTCCTTTGAAAAACATATTGGTATTTCGTAGCGGAACAGACAGGTAGTTTTTTTTCTGTGACTTGTTCCAGTTTCATTGTCGTGGTCGCCACTGTTCATTCTAGTTTTCAGGAGTTGCAGTAATTTGGGAATAATGTGGACAGCTTAGTAATTACTCATTCTACTAAATACCTATGTATATCCTTACTATCCTTACCAATATTATAAAAGCGAAAGTGAGTTTGTTTGTTTATTTGTTTGTTTGTTACCTCTTCACGCCTTCATGGCTAAACCGATTTTGATGAATTCTGGTACAGAGATAGTTGGGACCATGGAGACGAACATAGGCAGTTTTTTTAAATAAAGATTGAGATATGAAAATTTTGCACTGCTATTACAATAAATAAGGCGCTAGGGCAAAAACTACAGGTAGCAGGTACCTGCAAATCAGGAAAGGGGAACTGTGTTACCCAGAATTTAACGCGAGCGAAGTTGCAGGCAAAAGCTAGTAATATTATAAATGCGAATGTTTGTGAGGATGGATGGATGGATGTTTGTTACTCTTTCACGTCGAAACGGCTTAACGGATCTTGATGAAATTTGGCACGGAGGTAATTTGTAATCTGGACTAACATATAGGATGCTTTTTTTGATCATCACGAGGGCGAAGCCGCGGGCGGACCTTAAATCTCAGCTTATGAAATTCCCTACCTAAATTAAATACAGCAAGTTAATTATCATTAATATAGAAAGTAAAGAAGAACTTAATTTAAGTTTACTGCAGGCATTTTTTTTATTCACAACTACAATAAAATACTGCACCTATGTGATACCAGAATAGTGACGCTGTCGCCTACTGTACCGTATTAGAGATTATAGAGAAACTATGGCTTCATACTAATGGTGGGAGGAGATAATGGTCATTCATTAATGTTTATTGTGATATTAGTAATAGGCACTATATTGTTAGTCAACGTGAGCCTAGATTTAAGATAAGGTTAAAGTTATGATAGATAGATAGCTAAAGTTGCTTATAAAAAATGATTTGCAAAAAAATGATTTGCAAGAAGCGTTTACCGAATTTCATGCGCTATTTAAATTGTTTTTCAATCTGTGTTTCCCATTAAAGACAATAAAGAGATCATCTAAAAAAGGGAACCACAATTGGTTGACGAAGGGGATAAGAAGATCCTGTATAAAAAAACGGTATCTCTATCTTAACCAACAACACAGTAGATCAAACAGAAAAAAGTCAAATAAACATTATAAATCATACAGCTACTTACTCAAAAAGTGCATTTATAAATCTAGACAACTACAAAGTAAAAAATATATTGATAATAGTAATAATAAATGTAAAGCCACATGGGCAGTGATTAATGAAAATATTGGTGACATTAATGATATAACACAAATTGACAGAATAATTCATGATAATCAAACATACGAAGACCCTAAGGAGATAAGTGACAAATTTAATGAGTTTTATATAAAATTGACAAATAGCAAAAAATTTAAATATAATATAGATGAGATTAATAAAACTGTAGATAATAATAACGAAAATACAATATTCCTTAAACCTACTGATGCGATGGAAGTATTTCAAACAATTAAAAATCTAAAAAACACCAGCACAGCGGGAGTAGATGATATAACAACCAAGGTAATTAAATTAAGCGCACCATACATATGTCAACCGCTGTGTTATTTAATAAATTTGTCTTTTGAGGAGGGTTCTTTTCCACAATTATTAAAAAAGTCAGTAGTTAAGCCACTTTTTAAAAAAGGAGAAAAATCTGACATGAATAACTATAGGCCAGTGACTCTGATACCAATCATGTCAAAAATCTTTGAGAAAATCATGCTTAAAAGGCTCCAAGATTTTACAGCAAGTCATCACGTACTTAAAGATGAGCAATTTGGGTTCAGACAGAATAGTACAACTTCACTGGCATGTTTTAATTTGATCAAAATTGTCACACAGGCTATAAATGATGGCTTACCAATTGCTGCTATTTTCCTAGATATGAGTAAGGCGTTTGATTTTGTAGACCACAAACTGCTCTTACATAAACTGGAAAAATATGGATTAAGAGGCAAAGCTAACGACTGGTTAAGAGACTACCTAAATGATAGAAAACAGTGCGTGGAAATCTCTAAAATACATAAGAACAAGAAGATGTTACATAGAAGTGGCTATCGACAGAATAATTTTGGAGTGCCACAGGGCAGTGTATTAGGACCTTTCTTATTCCTCATTTATATAAACGATCTCCCAAATATCACTTGCCATAACACAATCTTGTTTGCGGATGACACAACCCTCATTGTAAAATGTACAAATGAAGACACATATGAACAGGATATAAACAATGCAATAAAGGATATAATACACTGGTTACATTCTAACAACTTACGTATAAATATGGAGAAAACTAAAATGATTCAATTCCAAACCCACATAAGAAAGCCATTAGTGTTAAATGTTAAATATGGTAATACTAACATCGAACAAGTTGCAAGCACAAAATTTCTGGGTATTACGTTAGATCAAAACTGCAACTGGAAAACACACGTCGACGATGTTTGTGATAAACTCGACAGATTTGTCTACGCAATAAAAAGATTAAGAGTCACGGTATCAACGGAAGCTGCTCTTTGCGCATATCACGGTTACGTTTCGTCCGTACTCGCATATGGTCTCTTGTTGTGGGGTAATTCGGTGGATATTACAAAAGCGTTTAGGGTACAAAAGAAATGTGTACGCGCAATATGTGGGGCCTGGTTTATGGATAGTTGTAAGCCTTTGTTTAAAAAGTACAACATTCTGCCATTACCGTGTATGTACATTAGAGAATTATGCCTATTTGTAAAACAACATCCTTTGTTTACTAAATTTAAAGATGTATCTAAACGAAAAGTAGCTCCTAGAAATAAAAGTAAATTTCAACATGAACTCTGTGTACCGCAATGCAGGCTTGGATTGTTTAAGAAGAATTGTTATATAAATGCTATAAAGGTATATAACAAATTACCGGACTCTTTTAAAGATTTACCTTTCACAATGTTTAAAAAAAAAGTAACGCAATGGTTAAAAGAAAAATGCTTTTACAATCTCAATGAATACATGTCAGATCGCGGAAACAGAAGATGAAGTCGATAATGTTGGTATATACCTTATAATAATGAACTAATGTAATTTATATAGGGCTAAGCAACACTTTGACATCATAATATTCATGACATTAGCAATTACGATTTAGATTTTTATTAATTTTAATTTATTATTCATTTCTGACATTATAGTAAACTTTGACATCAATTAAATTTTGACATCAATTAAATTCTATAGAATCCTAATGCATGAGTTTTCTGTTGTCTTTCTGTTTTTTTTATGATATTATAAATAATAGCAATATTGAAAACAATTTAATTTTTGCACACCATAAGTGATGGTAGAATGTAAAGGGACTATTATAATTTAAGATCATACATATGTAAACCTACATTCTTGCAAATAAATAATTATTATTATTATTTTGTTGATCTTTATTTTCCTTCTCTTACGAGTAAGAGAGTACAAATTCCCTACCCACGGGCCGGAGCCAAGTTTGTAGGGGGGAGTTTAGATGGAGAATGTGGATGAAATTGTAGAAGAAGTAAGGAATTTCCGGGTGATGCGACAGGTGTTAAGAATCGTGGCTTTTTGGAGTAGATGAAGTGTGTGGGATGGCATGTGTAAAGTATTAAGACTTTGCATAAGGGATTTTGGAACAATACCAGTGGAAGAAAGCACTATAGGGACGATGTGGACAGTTTGTGCTTTCCACTGAGTTTTTATTTCAATGGCAAGGTCTTGATATTTATTTAGCTTTTCTGACATTGTGGTTTGAATATTGTGTGAATTTGGGATAGCTATATCTATTAAGTAAACTATTTTATTGGCTTTGTCGTGAAGGGTTATATCTGGCCTATTAAAATGTATAGTTTTGTCTGTTACTATCGTCCGATCCCAGTAGATTTTATGATTATTATTTTCTAATATTATTTCCGGTTTATATTTATAATATGGTTGCATTTCGCTTACGAGTTTGTGTTGGAATGCTAACTGTTGGTGTATAATAGCGGCAACTTGGTCATGCCTGTGCTTGTAGTCAGGCTGTGCTAGTGATTTACAAGCTCCTGTAATGTGTTGTATGGTCTCAGAGGCAGTGTTGCAATGTCTGCATAAGTCAGTCGGTTGATGAGGATCTTTAATTATGTATTTTCTGTAATTACGAGTGGCTATGATTTGATCTTGGATCGCTAGCATAAAACCTTCCGTCTCTGGAAACAGTTCGCCTCGTTTGAGCCATTCGTTCGACTTAGCTTTGTCGACGTATGGCTGGCTCAGGAAGGCTCGGTGTCTCCCGTGGAGAGCTTTGGCAGACCATGCGGCAATTTTTTCATGTGTGTTTATGATTTGTTCATTTATTTGAGTGTTCCTATTATGTAGGTTAAGTGGCGTAAGTTTTATGTCGTTTTCCGTTACATGTTTGTGTAGTGTTGAATTTTCGGATTTATTATGAAAGTATGATCTGAGTGAGAGAATCTGTTTGTTGTGTAAGTTGTGTATGTCTATCAGACCTCTTCCTCCTTCTTGTCGCGGTAGAGTAATTCGATGTATACTTGATTTTGGATGGTGTTTTCTGTGTTTGGTAAGAGTTGTATTAACAGTGCGTTGTAATTTTTTGATATCTGTGTTTGACCAGCGAATTATTCCAAAAGAGTATGTGAGGATGGGTATTGCGAATGTATTGATTGCTTTAATAGTATTTTTAGAGTTAAGGCTGGTTTTCAAAACAAGATTTAGGCGGTGTGAGAATTTATTGACTAATTCTTGTTTTATCATCTTTTGGTGTATCTGCCTAGATTGCTTAAAACCAAGATATTTATACGAACTCAGTTCATCTATTGGCTCTATTATTTGGCCTGACCCAAGTGTGTAACTGTTATTTTGTACTTTTCCTTTTACTACTGACAAAATTTTGCACTTATCAACTCCGAATGACATACAAATATCATCAGAAAATTGTTGAGTTGTGTCAGCCAATTCGAAAAGTGCATTTTTGTCAGCTGCATATAGCTTGATGTCATCCATGTACATAAGGTGTGTAAGCGTATAATGTGTATTGATGTTCGTTAGTGCGTATCCAGCTCCTGTTTTATCAAGAAGGTGCGAGAGTGGATTAAGTGCCATACAAAACCATAGTGGGCTTAGGGCATCTCCTTGGAAAATCCCACGTTTTATGTGAATTGGTTCAGTAGCTACAGTTGATGAAAGGGAATTAATTTTAAGAACGGTTTGCCAACTTTGCATAGTAGTTTCTAAAAAGTGTTTCAGTGTTGGGTGAATTTTATATAGACTCAAGACGTTTAATAACCAGCTGTGCGGAACTGAGTCGAAAGCCTTTTGGTAATCAATGAACATTGTGTGAATATCTGTCTTGCTTTTAACAGCGCTGCTCATAGTAACTGCATCGATAGTTAATTGCTCTTTGCAACCTTGGCTATTTTTACGACATCCCTTTTGTTGTTCTGATAAAATGTTATTTTTGGTTAAATGTTCATATACTACTTCGCTTAAACAGGCTGTTAAAATTTTGTAAATTGTTTGCAGACAAGTGATCGGTCGGTATTTCGCTGGATTTATAGTATCGTTACTGTCTTTAGGTATCATGTAAGTTACCCCGTGAGTAATGTATGATGGAAGTAAATGTGGTGATTGGATGAATGTGTTTAAATGGTTATGTAAGAAAGGATGTATACTCGAGAATTTCTTGTACCAGTAATTGTGAATGTTGTCAGTGCCAGGCGATTTCCAGTTGTGTGTGCGTTTGATGACGTCTATAAATGTTTCTATTGGTATGAATTCAAATTCCATTTCTGGGGTGTCTGTTGTAACTTCGTTAATCCAGTCAGCTTGTTGATTGTGATTTACTGGGTTTTCCCATATGTTGGCCCAAAATTCCCGCAGTGATTCGGGCGTAGGTGTCTCTAGGTTTTGGTTATTGGTGTCTCTATTGTTAGTTGTAAGATTCCTATAAAATGTTTTTTCGTTGTTTATAAATTTTGAATTTTGCACTTTGCGGTTCGTGCATGTTAAATATCTTTTGAGTCTACTAGAAGATGCGTTTAATTTCTGTTTTAGGGTGTCTAAAAAGTGTACTAACTGCGTGTTTGGGTCTTCGTATTGTGCGTGAACTTGATATTTTTTCTTTATTTCTTCTACTGCTGCTATTAGTTTTGGACTTCTGCTACCATTAATAAAGTGTGTTAGCCTACCTATATTTGCTCTTAGACTTTGAATTTTCTTGTCCATCCTGATTTGCCACTTTGGTTTTCTTTTTATGTATGTGCGGCTTTCATTTTGTGTATCTGATATTTTAGCTCCGTTGCATGTTGCTGCCGTCCATGCTGCACAGTATATTATGGTTTGCAATTGGGTGAAGTCGGTGTCGATATTTACAATGTTTGGGAGAATAATAGAATTTATATATGTTACTATGGCGGAGAACTTTTTAGATGTCTTTTGCTTGGGAATGAATGGTCTACTAGTGGGGTGTGTATCAGAAAAAAGTTGTTGAGCTTGTTGAAATGTGGCTTCGATCTCTAGGTTCTTTTCAGGAGCACCATATAGGTTATTTTGCGTAGGTTCAAATAGGCCTATATCTATCTGGTTGAGAAAGTTTTCATCGACTGTATGTATGGGAGTTTGAGAGACTGTGTTAGTATCAGAGTTATTATTCAGAACTATAATATTATTTGTTGTATCAGTAATGTGAATATTTGTATATTGAGTATTTAATGAGAGAACGTTCTCATCTGATTGTTGTAAGTCGTTATTTATGTCTTCTATGTTGATGTTGTTATTTCTTAATTCTAAAGCTACTTGGTTTTTTATTTCTTCTAATCTGTCATTGTGAATGTATTTGTTATTAATGATTGCTCTTACTTGGTCTGATAATCTTTGCTCGGTTACATGTGCTAGTTCTGGATAAATATTTATAAATCCCTCATGTAAATGCTTTCTGTATGCTGTTTTATTTGTTTCGAGTTGTGTAGTAGTATAATATATTCTGATTATTGCCTCATTATATTCATTCGTCCATTTCATACGCTGACCGGGCTGTGTGTTATTTTGTGTCATTGACTGTGTCGAGTGTTGTATTTGAGTGTGAACTATTTGTAATTCGGCTCTGACTTCCTCATAAATCTGATCTATTGTTTCTTGTGGTAATAATTTCTTTTGAACTATGGCTCTTCGTTGGTCACCTATTCTTTGTCGGCCTACTTGCATGTCAGGGTATTTTTCTAAAAACTTAGTGTGAAGCGAAGGTAGGTACGCATTTTTATCGGTTTCTATATGAGTGAGGTGAAGATATGTGCGTAGGATGAACTTATTCATATCAATGCTCCATTTCCTACGGCTTCTTGCAGTTCTAGCGGTGGGTACAGTATCTTCGACAATATTTGTCTCCTGTACAACATCCACTGACTGTATGCTGATTGAAGGCGATGAAGGTGTCGGAGTGACGCGAAAAGATTGTGATGATGATGGAATTGAAGGAAAAAGTGATGAAGAAGATGACGAAGAAAAATGTGAGGTTTCGTCATCCATCTGAGGCAGATTTGCCAGAAGTATTTTTTTTTGTTTTATCTGGTATTCATGTTGTTCCCACGAGAAGCTAGGGACTTACAAAGTCGACCACAGCAGAGCCCTGCGTTCACTGTGGCAAGGGTGAATAAAACTGGAGGTCCCCTATTATCCAGAGTTGGCACATTAGCGACTAGTCTCTCCCCTAGCCATGCAGCCCTCAGCATGTGCAACCTTGGCTTGGATTGTATCTCTCTTGGTCTGGCCCCTCACCCTAGAACTATCTCGGCAAAATAAATCCTACCGGTACAGGACTAGGGCTCATCGGAGCACTCAAGCCCCACCACGACGTCAACGTAGAGATACGGCGGTGGGGTATTATTATTATTATTATACTGTTTCGAAATATAGTATAGGTAAATATTTACTGTAAACTTTTGTATTTATTAACAAATACAACTAAAAATCCGGCCAAGTGCGAGTCAAACACCGAGGGTTCCGTACAAACTTGCGACATAAACAGCCATATCTTTTGACTGCGTAAACTTATAGGGTTTTGTTTTTTACAGCTCCGAGGAACCACAGACTTGACTATATGGTTTTAATTGCAAGTCGATACCTCCACGCGTTCCCGAGATAAAGGGTCTTGGCAGACAGACAGATAGACAACAAAGTGATCCTATAAGGATTCCGTTTTTTCCTTTTGAAGTACGGAATACAAAAAATATGTGCTGAGGCACGTATCATTTTCCTGTCCTTATCCCATTCTATTTGGGGTCGGCGCAACACGTTTTCTTCTTCCATTCTCCCCTATCAGACGTCACGGCATTATTCACTCCTTTCTCCTTCATATCATTCTTTACACAATCCATACATCTTTTCTTTGGCCTTCCTCTCGCTTTCCGTCCATCAATATTCAGATCCATAACTCTTTTAGTGCAATTATTGTATCTACCGATAGCCGTAACGGTTAATGGATTTATAGGAAAGAGCCTCGACCAACACCTTAGGAAGCTTTCATTACGCGTCTGGGTTAGGGGCTTGATTCAGAAAGCAGTACTTCTGAACACGGCACGCATAGTGAGGAAGTTCTTCGTTCTGGAGCCCTGACTGGTAGCCTGGATGTTGTTCCAAATTCCGATGGAAATCGTTTATTTTTAATTTTTAAATGCATACTTTTTTATGAAAATATTTACAAATTTAATTTATAAGAGGAATGATCTATTAAAGAAAAATATGTACAAGTTTAAAATGGGAAAAGAATTAAGTACCGGGTACACCTGCGAGATTAAAGTTTGATATATAGGCGCAGTGTGTGGAAAAGACAAAACAGGAAAACTTATATACCTACCCTAAACAAATGTAGATGATACATAAATAATACAGTCTTCTTTACGCAAAATAAATCACAGATTGATTACAGTCCATTGTAGAGAGCGCGTGGACTAGTAGCGAGTCGTCTGAACTCGACCATTCTGTGGGCTTTCCACGCAATGAGCGGACTGACAGACGTGCCCCGCCGATATTTTATATCTATTCGAGTGAAATGATTTATAAGAACCGGTGCAATTGCGATACCTGGGTATGAATTGTCGCCTTACTTCCTTTTGACTTGCCAACTTGTTATGATTTCATTTCTTGGGAAAGAACTTTGTTGTGTAAAAGGAGTTTATTAATGTTTGTGCGAAATAGGAGGGTATCGATTCTGGAAAGTTGTTGTCCTTCTCAGTCTTTTCTTTAGCACACATTACCAAACTATTGTTTAAAACTCTTTACAAGCGTTCACGTCTATTTTTTTCTGTAAAAGATACTTATATTTTGGTTACAGAAACAAGCAACAATCGGCAGTTGCTGTCAGAGGTTAAATAATCAAAGTTTTAAAATTTTACTGTACTTGTTACCAACACATACAATCACGTCTCTTTGGAATCTGCCAAAAATTCAGTGAACAATCTGAATAAACCGCAAGATATCTAACCTTACAAAACCAACTAAAAAATCCTTAAACAGCGATCCAGATCAGGATTAGACGCATCGTGACTGTGACCTCTCTGCTGTCCCCGTGCAGTGTGCGGTCGCGGTGACGAGCCGCGATTGATCGATGATTATGTCTTCATCCCGCCCGACTCCCAGATCTATGTCCTGAACTTGAGGAGCAACGCGTTTGACAAAATGAGGCGGTTTTGATACTTGATGTAGCTGAACACATTTAGGATTTCGTGTTTCCTGATTTATGTAAAATCGATAGATCGAGACGTTGGTTACCTATACCTTTATTCTTGGAGCTAGATTTCTGTTTCGCATGCAGAGTTAATCAATATTTTTAAACAACCTAATAGTTTGGGAATTATAATACATTCATTGAGTAAGGGTAACATACCTATTATTAAAAATTTGGTTGGTCGTGTAAGATCCTCATTTAGAAATAAACTTTGTTTTAACTCCCTAAAGTAGTACATAATACAACACTCTACTTACTGACAAAACCCTTTAACACTTCACACCTACCTGTTTTAAAACACCGTATCAATTTACCTCCGCCCACAGCGATAGAACAGCAACGATCAAAACGTTGTGATCATAACGCGATCCGCTCTACCTGTATCATTCACCGTGTCGTTACAGGTTGCTCCGCTACACAAAAAAATACTCCTTTCAAATGTAAATCAGCACAAACCGACAAAGCAAATTGTCACAAATAAACACTGTTACGTTTAAAGTTTTTTGTGAAAGTTTATAAAAACCCGGTCGCATCGGTAAAGGGTCAGGCAGGGCAATCAATCTAAGATAAAAATTTCTTTTATTGATTTTTTGCTGGGATGTCGCTTTAGTTATTCTTTGTGATTCTTGAAATGATTGTTATCCGTGCGACTTGATCAAATACAAATGTTCCATGTCAAATACTGAGATGTTGAAGATTTGTTTTAATTGTAACACAGGAAATGTATGTAGGTTTGATTGTGTTTTTGATCTCCCGGTGAGACTTTAGGATTTATTAGCTATTTGTAAGATCATTTGGGACAAGATCACTGCAAGCCTGTTTGCCATTCTATTCCCAATACACTGCAACATTTGAATGCCAAAATCAGCAGCGATGCCCACCAGAAAAGTGTCGAGACAATGAAGGTGAACGAAGTCTCCTGGAGGAACAATTTAACGGACTTAAATCCCACAGAAAAAATATTCGAAAAGAAAAGTGGAGGAGTAGGAAAAAAACAGATGAAACTTCATGTAACACACTGCGTAACTGTGGTGCTGAATTTGATAGATTAATTTTCCCATGTCAATACTGAGACTTAGCGTTATGAGGTAAAGTTAGCTCTTTTTTGTACAACTTTAACCTAGTTTAGCAGTAGACTTACCTTCAGGTATAGTAATAGAAAAGCCTGGTGCAGAAGAATTGTGCTAATATTTAAAACTGGGGAGGTATCATCAAATATTAATGTAACAAAAAATACATCAAAAATCATATCACTCTTGCTTCCACCTGACTCTTACTTTAACATAGAATGCATTTTTTATCAAACACACTCCCGACGTCTAATCTAATTCATAACAAAAAGACAAAAGATTTGAATACGTTAGTCCAAATATTGATTTAACCCTATCGGCGACGGAAGCAGGTGCCCTGCGCACGCGCTCCGCTTCGGAATCAATAAGCGTTTCCCAACTATGAAATTAAATGATAATCACGACTTTTTCATATTTATATAAGGAGTTAATCAGTTCATTTTGACTGTGAGCACAGAGGTCGTCAACATTTTCTTGAAGCAAAAAAAAAAGTTTTTAGTTGCTTAAAACGAAATAGTACCCACTTATGTTGAAAACGTATACCTTTACTTAAGGTCATGGGCTATATTTTAACTGTCATGTCTAACAACTATGCAGAAGACAATATTAGCCATGGCATAAAACGAGCATAAACTGATAATGAAATTACAATATAACGTCAAATTTATAGAGATATTTAATGGTAAAACATAATCTGCATTATCTTTAAAACAATTTATTATAGTAATAAAATGCTGAGGCGTATAAATAATAAAAGGGTAGGTAGGTTTTAAATACAAACGAGGTTAAATTGTTTTTAGCGGAAGATCATGGCTTTATATCGATTGTAAATCTTTGAAATTGACAGTGATCATACAATATACTTAGTGCATGCTTGATGAATGGTAGTCAGAAACCAGATCAAATGCAAAAAAAGTCCATTCGGAACGTTTTAAAATTACCTTCTAATGTAACGTCATTGAGATACTTTATTGCCGGCGGTGCGCGGCAGATTTCGGGAAGTTCTCGAATAATATTTTATTGAAACAAAAAATGTTTTTCCCATTTCCGTAATGCAAGCAAATCTTACCGCGGCGGCTATGTTCGTAGGTAGTCCGACAACTTCAACCGTACAACAACAGACGTCAAGCACTGTCCCTGATCAATCATAAAATGACTTCTCCCGCTCTAGGCGGAGTGAAAATTAGTGTCACACTTTCTTGTAATGACTTAAACCTATCCATGTTCCTTCTTTTGATCATTGTGATGCGAATAACGTTCATCGTTCTTTTCCCCCACAACCCTTTAAAATTACCATAAGGTTGGCAACTCCAGCCCCATCGCCGCCATTACTCATTTTAACGGTTAGCCAACAGTCCTGCACCCCGTCACTAGAACTGAGAGGGTTGCCGTGACGCGTCATGCTCCGATGTTACGGACTGATATCAAGCCTTTACGGGCAGATGCAAGCACCTCATAATTGGAGCGTATCAAAACATTAGTGGACTATCGTTAGAACATCGTAGGGTGGATCTGACGAATGCCGGTAATTATAGTTTGATGGCTGCGAAGATTTCTTGTTCACTTTCTTCAAAAAAACTTTTTGAATGTTGAATTTTGGTTTGGTTATGCTTGAGAGCTCGATGAACTGCCTTATTATTGACTAGCTTTTGCCCGCGGCTTCGCTCGCTAAATTCGGGGTAACACAGTTCCCTTTCCTGATTTACAGGTACTACCTGCGACCTGTAGTTTTTGCCCTAGCGCCTTATTTATTGTAATAGCAATGCTAAGTTTTCCCTATTCTCCCCTCTTTCTCCCTCATATCTTTTTTTTTAAAAACATAGTTGGGTACTTTGGTCTAACGCTGTCTTTAACTAGCGTGATGATGATAGAAAAAAAAATCTTCCCTCTTTCTCCCCCTTTTCTCGCTTTTTTAGTCCATGTCCGTCTGCAGGGTCCCAACTATCTCTGTACCAAAATTCATCAAAATCGGTTAAGCCATTTCGGCGTGAAGACGTAACAAACAAACTCACTTTCGCTTTTATAATATTCGTAAGGATATCCAATAATAACTGCAGTTACTTTAGCTTATGTCAACGTTTCTAGGAGTTCAGCATCATACCAAAAAAATATACACACATTATTAGAAAGTTTTTTCAAGTCTTGCAAATTTACCTTTCAAAATATTTTCCCAAAAGCAAAAAATCCTTATCTTTCGCGTCAAATCTTAAAAAATGGAGTAATTTGTCAGAGCTGAGCACTTTGCATATGAAATCGCGTAGGTATGGGGAGCGATTGATGACTTATGAATATATGACTCAAAGACACACGTTCAAATCCGTGTGAAGGAGATTATCAAAACATTTTCGCTGAGAATGAGGAGTTAAGGGACAAGAAATGCAATGATGTCTGCGAAGAAAGAAAGGCATGGCGAATTCAGGCATAGTTATTTTTGAGAATGAAATTATCTAATACTAGCTATTGCCCGCGGCTTCGCTCGCGTTAAATTCTGTATAACACAGTACGTGCTACCTGCAGTTTTTGCTCTTGCGTCTTATTGATTTGTAATAGCAACGCTAAGTTTTCCCTTTTCTTCCCTCGTTCTCGCTCATATCCCACTTTTTTTTAATAAAAATTAGCCTATGTCACCTGTTCCTCTTTCCTGATTTGCAGGTACCTGCTACCCGTAATTTTTGCCCTTGCGCCTATTATTATATGGAATAGCAAATATTATTGTAATAGCAAAGCTAAGTTTTCCCTTTTCTTCCCTCTTTCTTCATCTCATTTCATGCCTTATAGTCTATGTCCGTCTCCAGGGTCCCAACTATCTCTGTACCAAAATTTATCAAAATCGGTTTAGCCATTAAAGCGTGAAGAGGTAACAAACAAACAAACTCAATTTCGCTTTTATAATATTAGTAAGGAAGTAAGGATAAGGATTATAAGACACGACTGCCATGCAACCTCACACTTCTGCGTCGTGCAAAGTCGCTTGCTGTTAGTTGATAGGGTCCTACTTACACTCTGTTACACTTGTGTAACTGATTTCGATTACGTAAGTAAGCACTTATGAAATGATTTTGAAATTAACAGTGGTTAAGTATAATCCTTGTAATCTGAGAGAAGATTAAAAACACAAATGTAAACACGCTGTACCAATACTTATTGATTTGCTTAGGTACGCAAGTTTACAAATGATTAACAAACATATCCGCAAAGTTGCAAGCCTATCGGTTATACTACTCTGTCAAGAAAGTACCGGGAAAAGATCAATAATACACAAAATGTCTGTTATTTATTCATCCAAATTTATTTTATCACCTTCAAAGTATGCTCCTTTAGAAACGATACACTTGCGCCAACGAATAATCCATTCATCAAAACATTTTTTAAACGCTGCTTCCGGAATTGAGTTCAGTTCTCGCCGCGAATTCTCTTTTATGTCTTCTATCGATTGAAAACGGGTGCCACGAAGTGGTAATTTGAGTTTAGGAAAAAGAAAAAGTCAGCAGGAGCCATATCTGGTGAATATGGTGGTTGCTGGATGGTATTTGTTGAGTGTTTGGTCAAAAATTCGTTCACAATGATAGCCTTGTGCGAAGGCGCATTGTCGTGGTGCAAAATCCAAGAATTTTCTTTCCACAAATCTGGCCTTTTTCGTCGAATTTGCTCTCTTAAACGCCGCATAACGCTCAAATAATATTCTTTATTTACCGTTAGACCTTCCGGTAAGAGTTCAGAGTGCACAACACCGCGATAGTCAAAGAAAACAGTCAACATGACTTTGACTTTTGATCGACTTTGGCGTGGTTTTTTCGGTTTCGGTTCAGTTGGAAGGCGCCACGCCACTCCGAAGCTTGTTGACTAGTTTGCATGTCAAACTCGTAAACCCACGTCTCGTCACCAGTAACAATGCGTTTCATGAATGTTGGGTCCGAACTGACTCGTTCTAGCATGTCCTCAGCGACTTTCATGCGATTGAGTTTTTGGAGAAAATTCAGATCTTTTGGGACTAGCCGAGCAGCAACATGTTTCATACCCAAATGATTAGTTACAGTGGTACGGATCGACTCGTGAGATACAGAAAGTTCGGCGGCTATCTCTCTCAGAGTTGAATGGGGATTTTCAGTCACTATTTTCTTCACTTTTGCGATGTTAACTTCAGTTGCAGACGGTAACGGCCTACCAGAGCGAGGCAAATCTTCCATCACATCTCGACCGCTTTTGAACGCTTTGAACCACTCATAAGCACGAGTTTTTGATAAAGTCGATTCACCGTAAGCCTTCTGTAACATTTTCAGTGACTCCGAACACGAAATTCCATTGGCGATGCAAAATTTAAGACAAACTCTTTGTTCGATATTTTTGTCCATTATGAAATTCGCAATACACACTATATATGATATTACTAAAACCAGCACTGTATTTAATACTAGCTTCCGCCCGCGACTTCGTCCGCGTGGCATAGTTACTTTGGGCTAACGCTAACTTTAACCCGCGTGATGACCCGAAAAAATGTATCTTTCTCTCCCCTTTTCTTCCATCATTCTCCCCCTTTCCTCACTTTAAAAAAACTTGCCTATTTCCGTCACCAGGGCCCCAACTATCTCTGTACCAAAATGCATCAAAATCGGTTCGGTCATTTAGGCGTGAAGCCGTAACAAACACGACACGGTTGGCGTAGTGGCTGAGCGATCGACTGCTGCGCTGTGTGTCGCGGGTTCGATTCCCGCACGGAACAAATATTTGTATGACCTACAGATAGTTGTTCCGGGTCTGGCTGTTTGTGTATGTTAGATTGAATGTTTGTAAACGCACCCACGATACAGGAGAAATTCCTAGTGTGGGGTAACGTTTAAAAAAAAAAGAAAGAACAAACTCACTGTCGCTTTTATAATATTAGTAAGGATTTATGAAAATAACCGAAGGTAACTGAATGCCTATTCAGTTACCTAACGAAATAAGCTACGTTAGAGGTCCTAACTGTAGCTACCTTACACTTAAAAAAAGTGCCTACTTAAATAATAAAACTGATCCTAAATACACTACAGCTACAACTAAATAAAACTACAGCTAAATAAATTAAAAAATAATAATTTGAATTTATATTTAACCTGAAAATAATTTAAGTACTAAAATATATATTTTGTTTTTTTTTTAATATATCTAATTATGCCTATTATCTATAAGAACCTATTAATTACCAAATAAAGTAGGTACTAAAACTAAATAATTCTAATAGAATTATACCCAGAAATATGTAGGTAAGTACAACTTGTAACAAAAAAAGAAATTAAAATAAAGTTAAAACGCCTGTCCAATACTGGGTCCACCCTTTACAGCAGAACTTTTTATGTCATAATTTTATTTTGCACAACAACGAATAGCATAAACTTCATTTCGCAGAAAATTGTTTGGCAGACACTCATTTATCATACATTCAAAACACATAATTTTGTAAGTCAGAATCATCTCTAGACATAAATTTCATATCCATAATATTCAAAAAGCAGAAACATCATTTCGCAGAAAGTTCACAGTCAGAATCGTCTTTTGACATATATTTCATATCGATATCATTAAACGGCAGAATTGTCATATCGCAGAAAGTTTATAGTTAGAATCATCTTTATCATTATGTGTTGTCATTTATTTTAATTATTTATTTCTTTAAAATACTATCATTTATTTTAACTATTATTTAATTGAATTTGTAATAATGTCATTTAATTCCATAAGTAATTATTATTCTAATGTAAATAGCTCAGTTCCGGGTAAACTACTAAAAACAATCTCATTTTCTATCAATGCAAGTCGTTACTGGCACTCGCCGGCCGCTGCCGCGGCACCGCTCGCTCCGCTCGCTCGGCTCGTGCGTAGGGGGTCACAGTTTTAACCTAACCTAACCTACGCATTTTTTTTTTAACAAATTAACCTAATCTTAATAGTTGAGTACCGGGTAACCTACTAAAAACAATGTCTTTTTTTTCTATATAATTCCAAAAATATCTTATTTTTGCCTTAATATGTTTTATACAATTGTAACTCACTGTATTGGTTCACACCAAAATATTGGAAACTCAAAATAAATAACAAACATGGTAAATATCCCGTTTTAACCGTTAGTAATAATGTTAGAGACCATGTCAGTTTAAAGACTTATTAGGCATATAAGTCTTTAAACTTAAAGTTATTCCTAATTAAATTCTGCCATCTGCATAGTATGAAAAGTGAAATTATACCAAATACTCGTCGCTCTAAATGAACATTATGCTAAACGATATTATGCGAAATTTGAACTCTGCCAATCGTAATTATACTAAATGTAATTCTGCCATCTTAAAACTATGCAATTGTAAATTCGGAGTTTTAAACATTATGCCAAACGATAATTATATCAAATAATTTTTATGCCTTTAAAATGTTCGTTTAAAGAAAAATATGCTAAGTGTGTTATGCCAAATAAATTTCGGAGCATCAAGATTCTGCCAGATAGAGGGAACCCGTCCAATACTATCTACCTATGTATACCTACTTCACTTAAAAATAAAAACCTATAAATGCTTTAATTAATAATACCTATAACTATAATTAAGAATAAACTATATAACGCTATGGCGCTCATTACGGGAGGGATGTGTCCAGCAGTGGACTAATATAGCCTGATGATGATGATGATGATGATAACTATAATTAGTATAATTAACTACGCTTTTACCAATATAGTATAAAAAAAAACTGAACATAAATTAGCCGAAACTCGGTTTCTAAAAATCTATGCGTACCTACTACTACTTCATCTAAAAAGAAATAAAATGTAAACTATGAATAATTTGTAATTTGAACGAATATTTAAACACTACCAAAATAACTAATACCTATTTTATAAAATAACAACAAAAGAATCTAAAAAGAAATTATTTAAAGACTAAAAGTCTGGCTGAAAGCATTGTCTGTCAATAAGGTCGAACACTCTGAACGTCTATTCGCATCAACAGCCAAATATTACACAAAAATAATCCTTATAGCATGATTCAGTATTAACGCGTGATGGCTTATTAGCGTATTTCATGCATAACTTTGGTGTTTGTATACCGATTTATATGATTCTTTTTTTATTAAATACGTAATAATGTTAACTGTTTTTAATTAGAGATGAGTGGGAGTATTATAAACGTAAGAGTAGACAAATATAATCAGAGAGCTCCGAACTGCTAAGTTATCGGGAGTTACACGTGTTATTGTGAGTCAACCATAAAAGATAGACCTATGCTGTCGTAGGATATTTTTTTATATAATTTTAAGGAGAACATTTCCGTCATACATGATTTCTGAATAGCTTTAACCAACTTCTCCCGATTACCCAACATTTTCCTTCACTGCTCTGCTCCTATTGATCGTAGCGTGATGAAAAGTATACTATAACCTGCCCAGGAGTATGAAGAATAATTGTACCAAGTTTCGTTAAAATCCGTCGAGTAGTTTTTGTTTCTATAACGAACATACAGACATCCAGACAGACAGACAGACAGACAGACAGACAGACAGACAAAAATTTTACTGATTGCATTTTTGGCATCAGTATCGATCACTAATCACCCCCTGATAGTTATTTTGGAAATATATTTCATGTACAGAATTGACCTCTCTACAGATTTATTATAAGTATAGATAGATAGAAGAAGATAAATAACAGATGCAACTCAAACTCCGCGCCAAAATGGAAAACAGTTCTGCCAATCTAACAACTACAAAAAAAACAAAAATTTTAATTTGGAACCATAAACAAATCATCCATTCCCGATACTTTTTTGACTGAATGTATACATTTTTGTAAACGTTGTCCCATACTAGGAATTTCTTCTGTATCTTGGGTGCGTTTACAAACATTTGAACTCACATATACAAACAGCCAGACCCGAAACAACTATCTGTAGGCCATATTTACCTGATGTTTGTTCCGTGTTGGGAACAAACCCCGCGACACGCAGCGAAGCTGTCGATCGCTCAGCCACTACGCCAACCGTGTCGACAAGTACCTATAGGTACAGTGTGTTTACATTTCGGGGATGCTTTAGAATTGCACAATCTAATTTCTCCATCCCCTTTCTATTATAGGAAGAGCAGAGGATACGGCTAAGCTTCAACGTTAATTATTGAAGTTTCACGGACCCCAACAAAGCGATTTGCTTCCACGTTTATTGTACAAACCGTCAGTGTGTGGAACTTATTGACGGGTTCTGTGTTCCAATTTTATCATTTTAATATGGATCTCTTCAAAGTTCGAGTCAATCGGATCCTTATGAGAAGGGTGCTCGACCTACTCTAGGCTGCATCATCGCTTCACGTAAGGTGAGTTGCAGTCAAACATTTAGTAAAAAATAAAGTTGATTTTATCAGGACTAAAGACCTACCGAAACCACCGTCTTCGGCAAAGAACTTTAAATTCAATGCATTGAATTGGTAATAAAATTGTTTAATAGGTAATAAATCTTATTGGATCTTTGATCTTATTTCTCAAATTATTACTTCAACTTCAACTCTTCATTAATGGCTTTTGTGGACGAGAGATACAACAATTTTGCCAATATCACGTGTAAACTTGTAATAAACCTCAAATTATTACAGACAGTGTCTTATTCCAAGTTCTGAGAAGTTAACAGAAGGAATTGAACAAGTGTATCTGCCATATCTAGACATCATAGACCTCAAATATAAAGTAAAAGGTTTTATTCTCTAAATCCAGAGTTCCAGTTGCGTGGCAAAAATAATCCGTAGTATTTTTTGGACTTCAATTATCTGAAAATGTTAGTAGCGCCATCTATGCTGCAATATTTAAATTACGGCGGCAAAGGCGGCATAGGCTGGTACCTACCTCAGTATCTGCGTGCTTAGTTTACTACGGTAAAGTTAGATGGCGCTTCATGTACCGCCATCTATTATCAAATCATTGAGTTTCTTACGAACACGACTGGCTGACCACAGTTTGGCCTGGGGCAACAAGCCGGTTTGTGTTGTTTATCACAGATGGCGTTTATAAGTTTTTATAACTTTTCAAAAAGGGTAAAATCATAATCGACAATAGACACTTATTTTGAAACGTACCTATATAAAATATTCCACTTTGTTATTAACTTCGTAATTATTACTGTTTGAAATATTCTAGTAGGCTTCTACAGCGATCAGTCGAAAGTTTTTATGTGTGTGTGTATGTCTGTTACTCCTTCATGCTCAAACGTCTAAACAGATCTGGATGACATCTGAAATGTAGATAACTTATACATACTTTTTATCCCGGTCTACGCGGGTCAAACTAGTACTCAATAAACTAAAACTAATTGTGTAGGTACTCTCTCTTCCCGAACTCTCATAGTCAAATATTGCGGCAATGCGAGACGTCCAGAGTGAGATTAACGACACCCACGGTTGGCGCAGTGGCTGAGCGATCGACTGCTGCGCTGCGTGCTTCGATCTCCGCACGGAACAAATATTTTTGTAACCTACAAGTACTTGTATCGAGTCTGGCTGTTTGTGTATGTGAGTTTGAATGTTTGCAAACGCACCCATGATACAGGAGAAATTCTTAGTGTGGGGCAACGTTTCAGTTTACAGAAAGAAGAACAAAGAAAGTTCAGGCGTCGATCCGAGCGGGGAATCGTGCTTTCCGAAGTACGATGGTATTATACTACTAACTTCCAAACTACTGGCTGCGAGAAATCAAATGAAAAAAATACCCCATAACACTGCCCGACTCAGGAATCGAACGCAGAACCCAACGCTGACGACATTGCGCTTGCGATCGCGAGACTTACGGTACTGGACGACTTCGTCAAGCGGACTCCTACCTCCAAACCCAGGTTACAATATATCCCTGATTCCTGGTAGCTAATCTATTCTTATTTGTTCAGCCGATGTTTGGAAAATTATCAGAAAGACAGACAGAAACAAGAAGTCTCTTTGAGAATGTGAAGATTTTGAAGATTGTGGTGAAAGATTGGTTTGAGATCGCGTTCCATAGCTGTACCCCTTCAGGGATTACGGGAATAAGGGTAATTTTATTTACTTTTAGCGTTTTTCTTACAGCAACGTTTTTATTTGTTTCAGCATTTACGTAACTCTTGGGATAAAACCTTACGTAGTAAAATAACATTATAGCCTCTTCTTTAAAATACAATCACATAAAAACTCTAGAGGTGATTACGCTGACTACACCTGTTTAATATAAAACAGTTCAGCATCATTGGCAATGGAAATTCGCACATTATATTTGAATACTTGATCTGCAATCGCATCCCGAGGGATTGCTTCCAATATCTGTAGAACGATTTGCATTGCGTTCAAATTCTCTTTAAAACGCCGATTGGGCTGTGACTGGTGCAGGTCGATTAAACGATGTCTTGAATACCTAATAGGAGAGGAGAGGAGGTATGCTCGTTCTCAATTCACTCGCCGGCGCATAAATTAGCGGCGCGGCCACACAACCGCAGCTATTCCACAAAAACTCCAATCGTAGGGGAAAGTTTGGCGATTAAGCCGTGAGGCGTGGCGTGGCCAGGTCTGTTCGTGACAGTTAGTGCCGCCACTTGTTATAATCCGTTAAACTTTCGACCCTCGTCAAGGTACGCTGAGAATTAATGGAAATGCTTTCTTTCCCAGATTTATGATATTCTTTTTTGAATCCCCGATCCACCTTTGAGTTTGACCCTCCCGCGATAAAAGTGATAAAAAGCCTACGTCGCGCCAGCGTTATGTAATTACGTAGCGCATACAACGCTCATCTTAATAGAATTAATTTGCATCCTCTTTAATGCGAAACCCTCTTAACTAGTTTGCATAAAATCTCGTTTGTTTATGTAATTTTTAATCAGGTCAATTAACGCCCTGCACTTAGTCAATTTTGTTTATAGTTTTGATTCCATTGTAGGTTGTTGAAATTGTATTTGTCTCTATAGAAAACCAGAAAAAGTTATGATGTGTTAAAATGTTTCCAGAGTAGGTACTATTATTTTGATTGATTAAAATTTGATAGTACTTCGATGTTGTAAAATGATTTGTTGCCTTGCCAAGCCTCTTAAGGGGGAATAAAAAATGAAAGGAAAATTAACTTCCTTTCATTTTTTATTCCCCCTTAAGAGGAAGAAATATGTTCCTTAGATTTCAAACAATGTCATTAAAAGTAAATTATCTTTATACACTAAGCCATCGGCATCACTGATAGACAAAAGCAACGTCTTTACCTACATTTATCAAATTTTCATCGATACAAGCACCTCCCAAGAAATTCCTGAAATTGTCAACAAAATACTTGAAATAAATATCTGTCTATTTGAGACGCTTGTAATTTTCGGAATTCAGCCGAAGGGGACAGAAGTTGATACTTTTTAAATAATGTTAGTTGAATTTTATATTAAACAAAGTGTGATTTTCATGTCGAAAAAATCTTGATCCTAAGAATGTCTTTGTCTTAAAATTTAACATTTTTTTTTTATGAAATTTCAGATACAAGGGAACTGAAAGAAAATATTTATCAAAGAACTGTGAATAACATTTAATCCCCTCGTTAAATAAGGTTTAAAGGTTTATTATTATTAATAATTTTAACAAGAGTTTCTTAACAGCTAGTGATTGAAGCCTCCTTTTTAGCAAGGGAATGCTTGTATTAGGAAATCTTTCATTAATTTAACTTGTGGTTCATCCTTCTCTTAATGAATTACCTACTAAGTAATAATAATATCTGGTTGGAACACGCCAAGTCATGGACCACAAACTCATCTAGCTAATTGGTCGGTGTTACCGCACAAAGTAACAGCTAGTTGGTTATTCGGATTGCAACGTCCACCCAATTAAAATTGGTCAAATTCCTAGAACCTCGAGTCACAAAATTAGACCAAACTAGTCGCCAACATAAGCTGATTAAGTTACATCACGTGTTCGAGAATACTGAAACTTGTTTTACTGATAAACATAAAACCTTTGATTTACTAGCTGAAACTTTACCCAAAACAGATACAGAAATAATCAACGTGTATACGTAAAATCGAATTCACAAAATAGACATTATGATAATCACAGGTACGAGCGAAATCACAATAGGATCGGATATATATAAGAAAGGAGAATTCCCAAAGACGATAACATGGCGGGAAAAACGCTACCGTAAACCGTGCGCAATAAAGACTGGCAACAATTTATTTATATGATGCTTCAGGGAGAAGTTATCCGCGGATCCGGGGTACGAACGAGGTGGAATCAAGTTGATGCGTGCCGAAACACGAATGAGAAAATGGATGCTCCTGTACGGTATAGTAATCACAGCTAATCTTCTTATGCGGCCGATTGAGTCACAGACGAGGCAAATATTGACTTCGTTAGATTTCCAGACTAAATTATGATGTCTATCAATCAATTGGGGTCCAATTTTCTATGTACTAAGTAGCCTTTGGTTTATTCTAGTGGAGTCTTATCCAGATTTTTATCAGCCATCTTAAAGTAAGTCGACTCCAGTTCTTCATATTTGTTTCACATTAAGCCTATTTTTTGTTAAGTGTAATAAAACTTTTTAAGTTACAAAATTCAGTTACTTGATATTCCAAAATCCTAACAATTTAATTTGTTTAGATAACAGCTTCTCCACATTAAATATTTTAAAGTGGATAATCATACTACACACTTTGACTATTAACATTGCTTCAAAAAGTGCCATGTGAATGCAAAATGTTCGAAGCTAGCTGATGCAAAATTGTTAGAGTTTAAATTCTTCTTCAAAGACTTAAAAGTTGAAGAATCTCGAAGATTATTATTGTAAGCTCGATTGAAGCACAAAATACCTTTGAAGGAGACTTCGAAACTTAATTCATTCTTCGTCTTAATATTATTAACTTTACAATGATCAAATTCTGCTAATAATCCTGTTAGAAGATCAAACGCTAATAGTGGACTTTCTTCTTTTCTGAATGCAGCGTGTACATGAACTGTTAAATAAATAACTAAAGCATTGGGTTAAGAAATAAGGCATTCATTAAGGGGTCTACCAGGGCCACCGCCCACCCGTGATTGCGGGTTGTTCGAAAGAGATACCATGGCCCCGGAACATATAGAGCAAACTGGGTGAGAAAAACACGGGTGGGAAAAAGTCTGACATTCCTCTCGCTCCGCGCACAGTAGGGAGAGTAATTTATTTCATGATTACCCATCCGCTAAAAATGCATTAAGTTATTTCATCGCCGCATAATCTCATGTTGTTATTAGATATTTAAAAATGTTTCAAAAAATATTTAGTTTTTAAAGTGTTGATACAAAAATAATTAGGCACCGAACCAAACCTAATACTTCGTTAAAGTACCAGCGCAATAAAGCCAGTGCATGCACGCTGCGCTATACGAATGGTCTAATAAAAGTCGCGTGCACACACGCTGATGATGCGTGGCGTAGCGGCGGATTAAACAGTCAAACTGGAAATACCACAGGCTTTGCCTCCATGCCTCCATGGCTAGACATCAACGTACTGTCAGCGTTAACATTTAGAGAAGTCCCAGCACGAGTGTGCGTTGTGGACGTAAATGCGCGACCTCAGAGGAGCATGCAGATGAGCGTTCATATTTCAGCATCACATCAGATAGTGAGGAGGACCTTTACCATTTTCGGTTAAGGGCGGAGATAAGCGATCGGCGCGAGCGATGTTGTTGTACACAGGCACAGACACAGGTACAGTCTCTGTTCCTTTACTCTCGTAGTCCGAGGAAGCGGCTTTCCAAGACATGAAATATCATAACGTCAACTTCCGAACTCCGGTTTACTACTGCGAAATTTTTAATAAAAAAAAAGTGTGTGTGTCAGCTCCGACGCATGACTGGAGTTTACTCCTTAAGTACAATGACCTAAAACGTAACGAGGTAATTCAAGGTCATTCATAAGTAGATTTTACACCTCACATTTTTCTCATACCGGGCGCATTATAAAACGATTCTTAAGGAGTAAACTCCAAAAAAACCAATAGTATTTTTTGCTCGATCCGGGAATCAAACGCAGGACCCCAGCAGTGGCGATTGCAACCTCGAGACCAACGCAGCAGTAATACGATACATAAATTATATACAAAATCGAATCTTGGATTATTATTAAAATCGGCCGAGTTGATGCCACATTTGAACCGCTCACTCGTGCTAGTACTCACTTCGGATTTGCGAGGATTGGGGATATTAAACAAGCCGGCTGGTTCGCTCAATGCCCGTCAAAAACGTAGCAGATGCGTGGATAGCAAGTGAATAGACAGTCATGCAGGTTGACCAAAAAGTAATTTTGCACGCAGATTTGGTCCCCTGCCTATACCTGCGGTAGTCACGTTTGTGTCGGGCTTATTAATTTGAACTCCGTTGATTTTGGGCTTTGTAATTAAAACTGTTACTGAACTCTGTGACATATTGGATTTCATGGAAGTCAGTTTCATTACTGTACCTACTGCAGATTTTATTGGTTATGTTCTAAGTACTGGAAAGGAAACATTTTGCATGGTTCAATGTTAACCTATTGAAATAGAATTTGCATGTTGCTAGTCTGTTACCACCTTTCATAAAGCTTTGCTACTTCCGGGAGATGATACCTTATTCGGTAAACAGCTGATTTAACTTGTTAACTATACTCGTAGCTAAATAATAACAGGCGCTCGGCTCGATCTTCAGTTTAAGCCGTTTCCTGGGATGTGTGTATATGTGGATCTGTAACCCATTACATAACGAGTTTTCTCCATGTCTCAGAAAGCACGTTAAACCGCTGTCACGCTGTTAATTGTAGATCTTTGACAATAGTAACTGATAGTCAGTGTCCTGAAAGTCTGACAACCAGTTTTACTTACTGGAATCGTATTACCCAGTATTAACTGGATTGTGGAGGTTAGATGGGCAGTCACTCCATGTAAAATACTCATATTCTGCTGCACTATGTTGGGGTCAGCCGACCCCAACATAGTTGGGAAAAGTAACTTCAAAACGTTGTCTATGGATAATAATAAATCAGTTTAGAAAAAGGTTGTATTATTCGCCCACACTTCACAAAATAGCAAGTGTTTAACTGTTTAATAAGTTTGTTTATTAATAAATAGTTTTATTTAGCAGTTCTGTACATGTAGTATAGAAGAGCGAAGTATCCTACTACAGGCTATTTTCGCCTAAAAGGATGCTTCAAAAATTAGTTAAGCAGTGCAAAACTTGTAACACTAAATAAAGCATGTTGTACACTTTTTTTTGTAAATCAACATTTCTAAACTTTAAAATTATCAAGATAATATCGAATCAAATTATTTGTTTAGATCACTTCACTATTACCCTTTTAATAAAACACCTTGGAAAATGGGAAATATCAACTTCTTAGTTTCTGAAAAGCATCAAATTAATTGTTGAATTTTCAACAAGAAAACAAACGGTTCTTAATATAGAAGTTAACAAGGTAGCGATTACTCGGATTACTAAGATATTGTAGTAAAAACAATCTCAAGACAAAAGACAACTAAGTACTTCCCACTTTTTCAAGGAAAAAATCTCGTAGTAGGAATAGTGATAGTGAATAAACGGGCCATGAAATTAAAAATGCTCGATAGTTGGTTGTAACCGCATCCGGTGCGACAGACAGCAGGCAAATAGGAACTATTTGTTCCGAAACGTATCAGGTAGAGGGCACACGCACGACCGCGAAATGTCGTACCGACTCGACTAGACGAACGAGAATACACGGAAATCCAATTTTGGGTTTTAGACTTGATGTTAGTAGGAAGGCCTCGTCTGTTTCTGTCATTACAGAAATCAGATGACGTTACGGTCACATTTTACGGCGCTTTATGGCGCCCAACTGGGTCAGTTAACTGTGTTGAACACAACATTATTTTAAAAAACAAAAGTGTTGTATCAATAGTTCGATAAAAATGTTTTTTTATCTCAAGTATATTAATTTATTAATTAATATATACTAATTTAATTAAAATATATTTTTAGGTAAGGTTTTTTTTAGTAAAATATTAGGAAATCCTCGTCTGTATCTGTCTTAGATGAGGTTACGGTAACATTTCAAGAAACGTGATTTTACTAATGGCGCCGAATTGGGACAGGTGTGAAATCTGTAAAAACACATTATTTAAAAAAAACAAATTGTAAATCAATGTTTCAATAAAGTAGTTTTCTTAATCTTTTCTAATTTTATTAGCATACTAATATAGTTTTATTGCTCTGCTGTTTGGTTCAACTTTTTACAGCTAGATTTTCTTTTCATTGACGTCGTTGTTTTCAGTCTGTACATATGATAAGAGCATAAAAATCTCTGGAAGAAATTGTAACCTTTTGTTTTATCTAGATTATCTCCAGATTGCTACATAAGATACGCTTGCGAACGCTGTAAAAATGGCTTTCTTATTATATTAATATTATTATCAAAAGAAAGCAATAAGAAACCTCATTTCTTGGTTATGATTGTGTTTTCTCAGCGGGATTATGAAACGATATCCCTTTACCGTTAACGCGGAAAACTCATTAGCTCATTGACTTGGTGCGGTCAATTCTGCTTACGATAAGGGAGCAATCAAATGTTGTAGCGTAGGGTATTTATTTCCTAGGTTTTTTCCCAAAATAAACTATCCTCATCACTACGGATGAATCCTTACTTAATATTCTAAAAGCGAAAGTGAGTTTGTTTGTTTGTTACGTCTTCACTCCTAAATGGCTAAACCGACTTTGACAGATATAGTTGGGACCCTGGAGACGGATATAAGCTAAAAAAAGCGAGAAAAGGTGGAGAAAACGACGAGAGACAGATGTTTTTTTTTCGATCATCACGCGGGTTAAAGTTATCGTTAGCCCAAAGAACTTTGCCACGCGGACGAAGTCGGGCAAAAGCTAGTCTTTGACTTATAAATCTGAACGTGGTCAGCATTTCTATACGGCATTCAAAAGTCGTCTTCCATAGCAATGACAGTGGACACTTCTTGAATGCAGCTAAAACAAAAAATACTTTAACAGAATCGTTGAAATGTGGATGTACCTACTATCAGATACTTCCTCTGACTATCTATATCTCCCAAGGGCATCTTGGTGACAACAGACGTGAAAATATTAATTATGTTAATTCGCAAGAAACACGGTCATTATTCGTCACTTTTAATGTTTCAATAAAACTAATTGAAACAGAAGGCATCTATGCTTATGTATGTTAGAATTACTAAATCAATTGTAAGTTCACACAAAAGCTACAATTCTGTTCCATTACCAAGTACAGGAACAAAAAACCAATAGATACCTACAACCGAATGAAACTCATAGAAATCTCAAGTGTACGTTATGAATAATACACAGCCCAACCTACCCCCGTCCCATTTACCTCACTCACGTACAACAAAAACTGTGAACGAAATCAAAAAGAAGGTTAAAAATTGTCCGACTCAATTGTATGTAGGTGTCAGGTCACAGGCACGCGAGCCGAGTCCCGGAGTCTCTGCGGAGTTGCGAGTCCCGGGTCCCGGGTCCCGCGGTCACGTATAAATTACTCTGAGGGGAATGGCTCCTCTTTGTTGTCCCGGCAAACTTACTTTCTTCTAAGGTTTAAATCCTGACTTGAATTACGGGGGTCGCAGTTTAAAGAACTCTTTAGTGCGCATCCGTTAACGCCATTAGGGTAAATCTGTGGAGAAAGTCAATAAAACTTTAGGGAATTAACTTTAGTTTGCATAATTTATATTGAGCGTTTATTAAGAGGTTGGTTTTAAAGGTAAAGACTCGTGATGAAAATTGTCGCAATTTCGTGTAACTTTGTGTCGTGAAAATATTTCGTCCTCTTCTTGACACCTCGGTTTTAGCCCCCACCTTGATTTCCTGAAAATAGAAACAGTAATTAATGCTTTAGGTAGATTAATGTTCTAACCTAACACGCGAATATTCACGAAACCACGTATTGCTTTCGTAGAGCAGAAATTGTGATAAATATTTGTGATTTATTTCTCAAAGGAAATCAATGGCGACCGACTAACTCATATCACACACCAAACACACTGTCTGGGGAGCTCGAAAAAACATTAGCGTTGTAATTTGACACTAATTAACCATGGCCGTTATGAAAGCGATACATCAACAGTGTTGCCTCACCGCGCCTACCCACCTATTACCTACCATCATAACTTGAGCTGTAACGCCCCTCCAACAATACTTAAATCAGTTATAATGAGGGTAGACTGTGGGTCGGTCAGGGGTCTTGTGGAAGTGGTTGTGTGTCGCAGCGCATTCATCAGAGCAGTTAATTTGCGAGCAGATGAGTCACGACATCATCGCTCATCTTGTGTGCCTATGATACACTCATACGTCGGGAACATTTGGCGCGATTTTGTGTGACGATGACTTAGTGGCTGTTCCGTCTGGTGGAGTGTACTTAGTTGTGTGACATTGTAGTGCATATTGGCTGCGACCATGTTGCTTATTTAATTTGGCTACAAAATAGTATAACAGCTATATTATAAGTAGACCAAAAAAGGTTATTGATAAGTACACCATATAGAGAATCACCGATATATTGAGACATTGTAGTGACTCGAACTAACGGCTTTCACGGTGTTCTTACGACTTTCAATCATGATTGACATAAGTTTTTGTAATATCCAAAATCCAAAACAAAATATTGACTTATCACAATGGCTTAACTGGTCCTCTGAACATTATAAATATTTCTGCATTCAAGAAAATTTTGGGACAATTTCTTAGCTCAAAATCAACCTTGCTGCCTCGTTGCAATTTTATTCTAGAACGCGTTGCATTTCACCAACACCACACGTTTTACCGTATCAAGTACGAGTTTCAAAGGTTCAGTTTTCATTTACTGACCACCGTTTGATGGCAGGTAAAGTGTAGCTTCTATGCTTCATTAGTTGGCAAACACGCAATGGTGGTCACTGGTTGCCAAATTGTCGATACAACCAGCATATCCACAATAGAAATGACTTACAGACGACTGATCATGTAAATTGGACATGTTGGCCAATTACGACTACGGTTTTTAATTGATGAATTCATTAAAATGATTTGCTTGGCTGAACTAGAACTAAAATTGTTAGTGTAAGTCAATTTTTGACACTCAAAAGGAAAAAACGAAACCTCTTTTAGATCGCTTCGTTGTCTGTCTGTCTGTCTGTTTGTCTGTCTGTCAAGACCCTTTATTTCGGAAACGCCATGAAATAAAAACCATATACTCAAGCTTGTGATGCCTTAGAGCTGTGAAAAAATCAACCCTCTATGTCTACGCAGTCAAAAGATATGATTGTTTATGTCGCAAGCTTGTACGGAACCCTCGGTGCACGAGTCTGACTTGCTCTTGGTCGTTTTTTTTTTTTAAATTGATGTCAGGATTTTGAACTAAAAATTTTAAAAGACATCATAATTATGTCATTACTGATTTGATTGCCAAACGCCATGATGGAAGACCATGAGAACTTTCGAAACTTCATAGTCGACTTACCATAGACGCAGTTTACAAAAGTTTATAAAACGCCACAAGGGTTTACAAAACAAGAGCCATATTTAGCGAGCAGTGCCTTATAATAATAGAGTCATATTTAAGTCTTAACAAAGTTCTTAGATCTCTTATCTTCACAAGTTGTTCCAAGCTAAAATAGTTGCGGCTGTGGGTCAGCCGTATTACATAACCTAATGTTATTTGCATTGTCCATATGAAAAATTCAAAAGAATTAAGCAGCTGCGTCGGCTAGCATCGTAAACATTTCATAGTGTTTTTACGACAGTACCCAGCGGGCCTCGGTCTTGTAAACGGACATGCCTTTAGTTCGTGTACGAAACAACGTTTGTCTACATTTGTTTGTTGCTTTGGAACATGTACTTTTGTATGAAACAATAGTGTTGTGACAAGAAACGTGTAAGTTTTGTAATTTGTGGGGTAGTTACTGCGATTAGGGTCTGGTTGTTCTGTTGGCGGATAGCTGCGCGCGTATAAGTGGCGATATTAGAAAATAATCAACCTTATACATTTCAACTAAAATAAATTAAGTGCTTTCTGTTGAACGACAAAATGTTTCTTCTTTTTCCTCCAATTTCTGAAGGTTGGCCAATTTTTCTCCTATCTCTTGCGACACCACTCGCGATTCTGAATTTCATGTCCGTTTACGAATGTTTCTTTCTACTAAGTCCTTTTCTCCGGCACTGTATTTCCCATTTTCACAAATTGACAAGTCTTGAAAGGTATGTTGGCTCATTTGAATTACATAAATTATCACATAATTAGATTATTTTCTAAAGTTTTGCACAAGAAGACAAGGTTAGGCGTTTAGAATTCTCCCAACAATCATTTACGGGAATTTCAATTTCAATTTGGCACACAATTCTTTCAAAAATTCTAAATGGATTTCAATGGAATTCTTATTCGTGAAACTGTTTATAAAATATGAGGTATAAATTATCGTGCTGCGATGGGGATGAAATACAATGGGGGAGAGTAAAAAGACTCCCGATTCCATCCACGCGAGTGGAGACGCGGGCTAAACCTGGAAGCGGAATATAGTTGAAATAACTCAGCATTGTTTTATTTTCGTGCAAGATTTCAAAAGTTTTGTTTTTTGTTTACTTCCTCATTTGTATGGCAGTTTGAATTGTTATATTCATGTGTTGGTGTTTCTGAAATGCAATGTTTTTATTTTGGCTGAAAGCTACCAAGTCTGACCATAACATACGTATATCATATAAATATGATTATTAAGTACTCAAGAATTTAGTTAGCTTTTCATAAATAATTTAATAGAATAATAATTTAATAATATTTACTTGATGGCACGGTTGGCGTAGTGGCTGAGCGATCGACTGCCGCGTTGCGTGCTGTGGTTCGGTCCCTGCATGAAACAAATATTTTTATGACCTACAGATAATTGTTTCGAGTCTGGCTGTTTTTGTATGTGAGTTTAAATGTTTGTAAACGCACTCACGATACAGGTGAAATTCCTAGTGCGGGGTAACGTTTTTTTAAAAAAAGAAAAGAAAGAAAGAAACTGGGTTGTGAAAGGTCAGGTAGACAGTCGCTCCATGTAAAATATTGGTATCCAGCTGCATTCGGTTAGGCTGGAAGCCAACTCCAACATAGTTGGGAACTCCAACAGAGTCTGACCACTAGGGTCAGACTCTCAGGACACTGACTACCTTTAACGGCTGTTAAAGCTCTACTAATGGCAGCTGAGACCAACGCAAGGCACGGAGGAAACCATCCACGGACCAGCCTAGGCAAGCACGGGTTAACCAGTTCTGAATAATTTAGTAAATTATAATAATACTAGATTTTGCCCGCGGCTAAGCTCGCGTTAAATTTTGGTTAGCACAGTGCCCTTTTCCTGATTTTCAGGTACCTGCTACCTGCAGTTTTTGCCCTTGCGCCTTATTGATTGTAATTAGCAAAGCTAAGTTTTCCCTTTTCTTCCCTCTTTCTCTCTCATTTCCGAATTTTTTTAATTAAAAATTAGCCTATGTCCGTGTACAGGGTCCCAACTATCTCTGTACCAAAATTCATCAAAATCGGTTTAGCCATTTAGGCGTGAAGACGTAACAAACAAACTCACTTTCGCTTTTATAATATTAGTAAGGATTTACTTACGTAATTTTTGAGTACCTTCTTTCATATCGACAAGCTTATTAAATGAAATAACAAACCATAATTTGTATCTATTAAAATATCATCTTTTAATTTGGCACATTTTGCAAACGATACTCACACAACATTGACCTCGACAAAATGACAGACCTAATTAACTTAATGATGTATAAACATTAATTTGATCGCTTTTGTTAATGTACTGGATCGATATGCAAAGTTAACAAATAGCGGTGCCTACACAGTGTTTATTAAAGGCAAACAATGAGCTTGTAACTTGTAAACACGAAGAGGGAGTCCTTGCGGCGATTTGCAATAAGGGTGCGACCTCATATGGTTTACAACTAATGGAGGTAACCGGTGACATTAGCATACGGTAGGTGACAAATTCCCCTGCCGGGGTTGCGGGTTGTTCGAAAGACATACCGCGGCCCCGGAACATAAAGGGCAAAAGGAACATGTGTGAGTTTAAGTCAGTAAAAGTCTAACACTCTCCCCGCTCCGCCTAGAGCGGGAAAAGTTATTAATGAATTCCCATCAGAAAAAAAATGCATTTTATAATAGCTGTTTTAATTAATCTGTCACAGAGTTATTGTCAGCTAAAATTGCAATAAGATTTGGTTAAATCGGTACACAAATTGTGGACACCGGACACTGATACTTCAGAACAATATCTTTCAGTATCTGCTGCTGAGGGAAAGAGACAAAGCTTTACAGGGTTTCTAGTACCATCTCTTTCTCACACAGGAATAAGAACTGCTATAAGATGACATGGTAACCCTGCTGGTGTCCGACTCTGTCTGTTCGATTAAACCTTTATGAGAGTTTCATGCATTTTTTAAACCTTTTCCCCCTTTTCTCATCCTTCATATATTTGTACGTGCAGTTATTATGTATGCTTAAATAAAAATACTAAAGAGATCGCCATACTTCTAAATCGCCATCATTGAGACCGAAACGTATCAACTACACTACGAACAGAGGTAGTAACGAAAGTCTTTCTCATTAAAACTCCTGTTAATATTGTCATTATTTGAAAGGCTCATGCTTACTGTAGTTCCGTGTCATAGAAAGTCGTTCTCACTTTAATTTCAGTGCCTCAAAATGAATTCATGATAATAGTTACTAATGTCCGAGAGTACGGACATCTACCTGCCAAGTCTCTTTCCAAAAGCACCTGAAAGAGCTATTGGTCCATGAAAGACCCAAGGTTGGACAACAAGTGATAATGTTCAAATAACTGACCATATTAGAAACATCATAATATTGCCCCACCCTATGATTCCTGTATCGTGGGTACGTTAACAAACATTTGAACTAACATACACAGCCGCCCAGACCCGAAAAAACTACCTGTCGGTCACACAAATATTTGTTCCGTGCGTTTCGATTCCGTGACACGCGGTGCAGCAGTCAGTCGCTTAACCACTGCACCAACCGTGCCGTCATTGTCGTCAATTGAAGACGTAGCTTACAATGTTACGCTTCCTCGCAAATCGGCGAAAATAATTCAGAAGAAACTTATAGAGAAATTTTAGGAAATAAAGACTACTGCTAATTATGATTCAATGTATGTATCAAGCTTATAAGTTAAAATTTATAAATGCTAAGAATGGTCAGGATTAGTTGACCTGAAGAAAATGTTTCGAGCGCGCTACTAGTCCTTACGACTTGCAAAGTAGCAAGTCGTATATCGCCCGAAGCTGTGAACGGGGCCTAAGATCAATCGGGCCACAGCCTAATTTATATTTAATGCCGAGTTACAGTCGAGAGTGATGTAACCTCGGATATTATGCTAAGTGTACACGAAACGTAAGCGTGTGATTGTTTTAGAGAAGTTACGGTTTGAACACTCTGTGGCTTCCAGCGATAATATAAAGGTTCGAGTTTAATTTTAGCGAGTTATTTGGTGTATGCTAACATATTGTAGTTTTAAAGGTTAAAAAGTATTTAGTCTACATGAATTGTAAATGGTTCTCACGATCTGACCATAATATCTAAGCGTATCAACCAAAATCCTGCCTATAATAAATTCAGAAGCATTTAGTCTCAACGACTGAGAAAGTATTTGGCCTACAGACTGTTTTCTTCTACACTTGAAAAGGGAAAAGACAAATATTCCATTCCATTTTTATTGTCATTTTTTGTCTAAAAGTGATAGTTGTCAAGCTTCTTATAGTATCGGTATGATGATATGCAGCATTGAAAATGACCCTTTTTTCTATTTAAAGATTACCTATAGTAACTTATAATAAATACAAAACATGTATCCCTTGCTTATTTCACGGTCTATTTTTCACGGTTAGTTTGTAAGGCTGAGTATTGAACTCCGCTTGGAGTCCTCATTAATTTTCACTAGTATGTCCCGCGGCACGGCCTTCGTGCGGCCCTAACATAAATTCCGAGATAACTTGAACAAACAAGTGGAAGTCCAAATAAGTAGAGCCCTTTAGAATGCGCCCCAAGTGACGAACTCGTTTGTGAACTCAAATAAATAATTAAATTCTCTTTTCGTGTAGTGGAAAAACTTCAGGGATATTGTTTTTTGGGGCAAAAATGCTGGAAATGTACGAAAAACTTGTTAGACACATAGGTCATTGTATGTGTTTAGTTTAATAATTTCATTTATATTTTTCTCTGCTTTATTCTACATAACAATACTTCCAGGTTCTATTCAATGAAGCAAACATGAAGTTCCAATGCACAAAGTCAGTTCGGGAGCACAAGTGTTGAACCGAAACACTATTTACGTAAATAAACTCGTTTCAAAGGCGGTCTACGTCGACGAGCTTCGTTTAAACTTTTAATCGCTTTGGAGCCGTGATAAACAAATTTTAATTAAGTTTTAATATCACCACGTAATTGCCGAGCCGAACGGATATCACAATTATTTACGTTTATGAATATTTTAGTTGAGTTGTTATTCAATGTTTTGAGATTTTGAATAATAACAATTTGTTTAAGTTGATTTGCTTTAGATTACAGAGAGATGAGTTGGCTGTATTTTGTCATGTACAAGGTTGTGATATTCTTATGTTTGTGTTAAATATTTTTATAAGAAGTTTGTTTACACCAAAAGCTAGAATGTAAATGCCTTCTTGGTCTGGTGGTCGCAAGCAAGACTGCTGCACATGAAGTCTTGGGTTCTATTCACGGGTTGGAAAAATGTTATTTAGTTTTGCCATAAGGAATTTTGGAGTTTTGGTTCGTGCATTGTTAATGGCGATAGGCTAGCCCCCTATTATACAACATTATTTTTAGTTTATGCGAAAGCCGAAACACCTGTCCAGTATTTTTATATAAAGAATTTATGTACAAAATTTCAGAACTGTATCATGAAAAACCACAAAGTTATAAGCTTGTTATGTTACCTGGATATCCGTACAAATGCAATGTCACCAACGGCGCGCGGCCGGCGTCCCCGCGCCGCGCTCCTTGCGTTTATTGATAATAATAATTTCTCAGTTTGTATTGTAATTAACTGATGATAACATTTTCCATCACACTGTCTTGCAGGCTTTGGACTGTCGTAATGGTCAAGTGAAGGTAGATATTTTGTGCGCTTGCGAATAGGTAGTTATTGTCGCATGGTGTCCATATTATATTAATCTGTCATACAGGTCTCCTAGTACAGAAACCAGTCTCTCACATTTGAATTATGTCAGTTATTTCTTGTATATTTCCATAACTTTTTTGTATTGTAAAAAAAAAAAAATTATAAACTTTTTAAAATATATTTGGGAAAAAATATAACATGGTGTAAAAATGATAGTTACTTATTCTGAACAAACTATATTCAGGTTTCGCATATACTAAAAATAATGTTGTATAGGCCTTCAAATTATTCGGCGAAATGTGGGTATACACGTTTTTTTGTGGATGGGAAATCATCAAATAACTTCCCCCGATCTATGCGGAGCGAGACTTTTACTGACTAAAACCCACCCATGTTCCCTCTTTTGCCCTTTTTGTTCCGGGGCCGCGGTATCTCTTTCGAACAACCCACACCATCCCAATAGGCGATGGACCTGGCAGGCCCCTCTGCTTGTTCAGTACACCTCTGTCTAACCCTTCGAAGGTTATAAGACGTTATGTTATGTGCACATGTTAGGGGTATAGTATTGTTTGTTATAAAAGAGTTTATGCTTTTGTTTATTTCGAAGTGCGTAAAACAAAACAAAATAATAACGTTTCTAAATTAGTGTTCGCAAGATTTTAGTAACAAAACAGGCGGAAAGCCACAAAAATTACCGGGATTTTTGTAATTTTTGTACTTTCTCCCCTCCATTTGTCCCTTGGCATATTTTTTATTTATCAACTTAGGTGCTTTCTTTGTTTCGACCGAGCTTATTGTTAATTTCATTGTGTAACGGTCTCACTGAAGAAGTTTCCACGCTTTACATTGGCTTCCGTGCGAAATTGTTTATGGCTCGTAAAAATTGTGCTTTGTTATTTCATTTGCGTTGTTTCGGCGAACAATTTATTTGATAACCTTTTTTTATTTTAGAAATGTTGTATGGACCTGTTTGTAATCAAGTATTTAGTTTGATTGTGTTATGATTCATGTGTGCTATTTTTATGCATAGAATTGGTTTTGGTCACAAAATTTACAATAACCCAAAAAAAATGAATAGTTTATTATCATCACTCATAAACCATAATCCTTACTAATATTATAAAAGCGAAAGTGAGTTTGTTTGTAACGTCTTCACGCCTAAATGGCTTAACTAATTTTGATGAATTTTGGTACATCGATAGTTGTACCCTGAGGACAGACATAGGCTAATTTAAAAAAAAAGTGAGAAAAGGGGAGAGGAAGATATTTTTTTTTCGATCATCATGTGTGTTAAAGTTAGCGTTAGCGTTTTCAAAATAACTATGACATAGTTACTTTGGGCTAACTCTAACTTTAACGTGGACGAAGTCGCGGGCGAAAGCTAGTAATATTATAAAAGCGAAAGTGAGTTTGTTTGTTTTGCAAATCACAAAACGTAATTTTTCATTTTTTGAATTAGTATGTGTGTGTTATATTTTTTATCTACTATGTAAGCAAAAGTAACCATATAATCTTATGTAATAAAAGATTATTTTTCTACTACCTGTAACGATTGTCAATTATCACTTGACATTTATGGATACAAGCGGTGTAACGTGCCTTGGAAGGCACGGAGGGTACTCGGTATGTAGTATGGGTGGTCACCCATCCACGGACCAACCTAGGCAAGCACGGCTTAACCTCCAGGAGAACCCAAACGGCCGTTAAACTATTGAGTTCCTCGAAGATCTCTAGATAGCACAACTAAATAAGTAGTAGCTACAGTAAACGCTCTTTTTGTTCACTTGACAAGTGAAATCGAGATAATGCCACCATTTTTCATCTCGGTAGGAGTGTGGACGATGCGACGTTATTCTGAACGAATTGTACCTCGGGGTATGAATTTAATCTCAGACTTCAGCGTGTCAGATTCATAAGAAACGTCTCTTCGGCGATATTTTGAGTTTTATACGAACGTCTTGTTTTCGTATGAACATTTATTGAAGCAATAAAGAATATGAAGGTTTTATTGTTGTTTGTTTAGCTTGTTTTTTTATGTTACTATGGTTTAATACGGATCTACTTGTGATAAATGTTCATCTGTGATAGCAGTTAGGTATTGTAGGATATATACGCTAGATTACTACAATAAAAGCGCATATGATTATATTTTTATATTATATTTTAAAGATACATCTCACACTACCTATTCCATTTCTAGTCCCTGTTTTTGGAGTTCTTTATTTAAAACGACCTGTGTATTGAAACGTCATGGCCAACCAGCCAGCATTGGATGAGGTATTTAGCCTCTAGCAGTACCTTCTTTATAAAAGCCAGCATGGCTCTATTTACACAAAAATGTGAGCAAGTTCTACTAACTATTACGAGGATTGCTAGTCGCTCATGGGACGCCCAGTGCAATCACAATGTGGATAAAAGCAGCTGTATGTGTTACGTAGCCTCTTACTTATAGTTGTACCTTTCAAATGAATCTCTTGACTAGCAATAGCTTACTGGCCACAGGAAATCAGACATCCTAAAATGCAAAAAAATATACACATTTTTACTTCTCTTTATTCAGATAATTCATTTCATTTTAAATGTAAATCACAATATTTAAAATAAATTTTAAATAGCAAACGACATGAATGTTTTTCATTCCTTGATTATACACAAATCCACTCGTCTCTAATCCTACCACAGGAACATCCTTCAATCCCATAGGACCTCGCTTCTGTGCCTTGCTTACACAAGTCAAGTAAAATAACAGCAAAAATATTAAAAATGCCGGCGCAGCGAGATTCTGATGCAATAAATCATAAGTGCATTATAAGGCAACTTCTCCGACGCTTCGTTAAGAAAAACAAACCTGCCTGTGACTGGGGGCCTACCACCGTCGCCTATAGCAGTATTAATTCGATATATTTCATCAAAGAAATGCTGGAATAAGAAGCGGTGTTGTGGTAGCCCCCCACGTGTTGTAGTGAATTAATTTTGTATCAACGTACCATAAAGTGGTATGTTTGTTTTACACTATTGCTTTAGCACAGCTAAATTAACTTAGTGTACAAACAAACATGTTTTGAGACCATTTATTCATTAATTTGGTGATGTTTTGGCTCTAGCTAAATTGTTAGAGTCAGTCCTTACTTAGTGGGAAATAGTAATAATATAATCTATGAAAGGCAGTGAGCTTGAAAAAACAGAGAAAAGAGAATACAATTGGAACCCAGGACTCCAGAAACAACCGCCGCGGAAGACGCTCCGTACGTCGCGTTCCGCGAGATTACTCCCGGCCACAGTAGACGCGGGTCGGTGGATGGTTAGCAATGGGAAGCTCACCTTCCTTCCGTCTTGTTACAATAGGCCGTGTCGACTGCGCGTTCGTATTCCACGCGGGCCCCAAAGATATATCACCAAAGCGGAGGGACCAGCCATGTTCACTGCCTGCCAGGGTAGCGGATTTTTCGAAAGAGATACCGCGGCCCCAGTAAAGAGTCACAGGGATGATGATGATAATATTGGGAAATTTTTAAACGCCTTGTTGACACTTCCCGTAACTTAAGGGCTTGCTTTTACCGAGGCCAGAGGCTAAATGTTGACGCACAACGCCGTTAGTCTCTTGAGCCCATTACCAGCTGACAGCGTTGAAGATAATTCGTTGATGCCCTAATTTATAATCCTTACTATATCCTTACTAATATTATAAAAGCGAAAGTGAGTTTGTTTGTATGTATGTTTCGTCTTCACGCCTACATGGCAAAATCGATTTTGATGGATTTTGGTACGGAGACAGTTGGGACCCTGGAGACAGACATATCGTAAAAAAATGTAAGAAACGAGTGGGAAAAGTTATTTTTTTTCGATCATCACGCGTGTTAAAATTAGCGTTAGTCCAAAGTAACTAGGCCACGCGGACGAAGTCGCGGGTGAAAACTACTTGATTTATAATTTTTTTTTTTTATTTATAATGAACTCACTCTTGACCTCGATCTCGCCTGATGGTAAGCGACAGATGAGGTCTACGATGGAGCGAGCGAGCCCAGAAGATGCCTATTAACTCTTGTTTTGAAGGCAGACGGGTCGTATGTGGTAGGGAACACAGAAGCTGGCAGAGAGTTCCACACCTTGGCCGTGCGCACAATAAAAGTTGAGGAAAAGCGCTTAGTACGACAAGACGGTATATCGACCAAGTGCGGGTGGTACCCTGCCGTTCGTCTGGTAGCCCGGTAGTAAAACGGAGATGGTAAGATCAGGTCATGGAGCTCCAGCGCACACTCTCCGAAGTACAATCTGTAGAAAACCGACAAGCTGGCAACGTTACGCCTATGTGCCAGGCTGTGAAGCTTGGACACAAGCATCTCATCGCCTATGAGCCTTTTGGCCCTGCGTTCCACCGAGTCGAGTGCAGCGAGCTGGTATTTTGCCGAGCCATCCCATAGGTGGCTGCAATACTCCATACAGGAACGGACCTGTGCTTTATACAAGTTACAAAGCTGTCCCGGCGTGAAGTATCGCCTCACCTTATTTAGGATGCCCAGCTTTTTAGCTGCAGTCTGTGCTTTTGACTCGATGTTAATTGTTAGTTTAGTTTATTTAATTTGAATATAAAATAAATGATTGTTTACCTATTAATGTTGAATAATTTAACATAAACCTTGTCAAAGAACGCCGATAACTGTTTAGTTTTGAATTCAAAATTAGAGCCAAAACAGTAACCTTAACCGCTTGGCACATATCTGTGCCAACCGCGGTTGCTGGATTAAAAGTTGATGCTGTAGCAGATAACCGCACTGACTAATGAAAGGTTGCCAAGCCATTACAACAACCAGTACATTACATCAACACAGCAGTTCACAGCTGGAAATACCTACCCTAGTCATAATGCCCTGCCAATTTGTGATCTCTAAAATAAACTCTTTTTATTATTAATCGATAATCATAAGTCAACTGCAGCACTACTAGGCCTAGGCCTCTACGTTTTCCATTGCAACCCTGCAAAAATCGTCACGAGACGAACTTAGCGGACATTAGTTCTTCTGTAAATGTGGTCAGCTCCATCGATAATTAAGACCATCTAATTCTATCAAAGACATTAACTAGCAAGTGCTCACCAAAAGATAAACGTTTTTCTGCCAATTCAGCTTCTGTATCACAAAGTTATTTAAGAAGTTATTTAAGACCTGTATTATGTGCAAACCTATGGTCCACAATAAATATATTGAATTGAAAGTCAACGAACCTCAAACGTTTCGTCGTGAACCCTATAAAATCAGAAACTTGCAGCAAACAGTTTATATTTGTACCATATCCGCTAGCATAGTGCGGACAGCCAGATTATAAGTTGCAGTTACACTAATGAATGCGGGATTACCTCCACAGTCGAGGGCCAATTACATAAAAGTTGGCTGACATTTTGAGTCCAACGCGATACATTATATCCCACTTTCAACACTTTGGCCTTTGAGCGCTTTTAATATTGATAGCCAAATTAATTGTCACTTAGCTGCATGGTGGAAAAGGATTGCGCTTCATTTTGTATTAAAGAGGTGGCAAAAAGTTGTATTATGAAAATGCGTTTGTGAACCTGTAATAATTATTGTTTTACAACTTTGTAGGAAAAATCTGCTTCAAAAAAGAAAAATAAAGTCAGTAATAAAAGTGGTCGATTCAAAAGAGGATTTTCGATCTTTTGTTAACCGACTTTTAAAAAAGGAGGAGGTTCTCAATTTGAGCCTATGTTTTTTATGTTTGTTTCCTCATAATGTTTGGCCTATGTTTGGTCTGGGTGAACCGATTTTGATAATTCTTTTTTTTTATTCGGTTGTCGTTTGGTCCCTTAAAAAAAACTAAAAAGTGGAAAATAACTTAATTTCCGGATATCGGTGGCAAAAAAGTCAACGAAACTAACAAAAGTCACTGACTTCTGGAAATAAAGTTATTTATCACTTTTTAGTTTTTTTTTGGAAGTCGGTTTTATTTTTTTACAAAAAAGTTTTTTATTGTTTCTGCGATTAAAGTATTTGTAACGGTATAAAAACAGCGCTGGTATCAACTGTAAAAGAAAGCAACGTTTACTTAGATATGAGTGATTAATATGGAATAGATCTGACACGGCTAGAGACATTATTTTTCTGCCTTAAAACATTTTCATGATTGTAGGGTTCAATAGGAAAGCTAGATGTTGGTGCCATGCTTTTTAAGCCGTAATGGGCCAACGAGGCAGGTATGTGGTAAACATTCTTTGTGGTAATCATTTCATCGCCGTTGTTCAAAAAAAGGTGAATGAAAACATCATTACGATACATGGTTATTCACCCAAAAATACTAAGGCATTTGACATTCATCAACTTTCACTGGACTCGGATTAGGATACGATTTTTAGACATCCAGCTCCATAGAGAGGAACCGTAAGTTTAGACAATGGGAATAGCATACGCTAAAATGCTAAATAACTTTGGTCGTCCCCTATTTATGTTTTTTTTTGTATGCTTGTAGTTACTGCGACTTTTTTTTTCTTTCCGTCTTTTATTGGCTATTAAAAAAAGCTAACAAGCCAAGCTACCTTGCTGAATTCTTACCTTCTTACTGGCTATTTGCTCTCTGTTTCTCTTCCTTACCTCACGGTTGTCAACACTGGGTTAAAATATGCCATGAAAAACCTTAACAAAAACATGACAGCCCTAGTTTACACTCGATACTTGTATGCGTACGGTTACCGTTCCCAGCAGATATCGTTATTTCTGTAGGGCCACTAAAAGCTTTTTCCGTCGACATGTTATATTGTACACATGACCTCGCTGTCCTGTTTACTTGCGTCGTTCTATACTGTTGAATATGGTTCTGGAATACTCGTATTATAAGAACAATATAGGTATTGTAAAAAAAATTGTTTACAAGGGAGAGATAATTACTATGCAGTTCTTCCTATCTATATAGGGAGGACTAGTCCTAATGACCGTTTTCGGCCAGGCGCTACGCAGCCATATACGCGGAAGATATTATAGTACTCAAGTGAGTGCGCAGGCACCGGTGCACTCTCTTTTCCCTTACTCTCATAGTGCGATGGGAGAGAGATCAGGCGCAGTACCAACGGTTTAACGTGCTTTCCGAGGCACGGAGGTATATATATTACCGCCAATTTCCAAATTCCGGGCTGCTCCTGTAAAATTCCTAATAAAAAACCTAATAACACAAGCAAAGTTAAGAAACCGCAATACAACACAATATTAAAAATAGAAACGTCATATATTTTTGAATTTAGAACATAAGGATGTATTAATATGTCGATAAAAGCAAATAATTTTATTAAATAATTTTAAATATTCGTAAAATACATATTAAGGCTATTTAGGCATGACCACCTGACTGAAAATAAACACAATCACTAATTATAGGAAATAAATAAAATGGCCTTAAATAAAAAAATATGAATAAACACGAATGTGAAATACACTGCATTCTGAAACTAATAGTACTGCGATAGGATCCAGTATTCAAGGAAGTGTTATTTAAAAGATTTTACAAAAAGCAACCATTTGTGAATAGATCAGAGATACAATCAAAAGGGACCACGGAATAAGATAACGTCAAAGCTATAAAATATTCAATCAAAGTCTGAATCAGATAATAATTTATTCCTTGGCCAAATTATATTGAAAAGAAAACCGCACAAAGAGTCATTTGATAATATTTTCCTAGCAATGTTGATGATAAACCTAGAATTGGTCAAACAAAGATAAAAATAATCTTCTATGTAAGTACATAATAATTGTAGAGCCGACATCATGTGACTGATTACGAGTAATTGGCTTAGTTTTGTGACCCTTCAAATATTGATGAAAACTAGACATATTGACCTTTTTTTTAAAAAAAAAACGCTGCCCCACACTAGAATATTCTCCTGTATCGTGGGTGCGTTTACAAACATTTTAAGTCACATACACAAACAATCAGACCCAGAACAACTATCTGTAGGCCATACAAATATTTGTTCTGTGCGGGGATCGAACCCGCGACACGCAGCACAGCAGTCTATCGCTTAGACACTGTGACAACCGTGTCGCCAATTTATATCAGTTAGACCTTCAGGTCAGCGTATTGAGGGATATTCAGAAATCATTGACTATGTTTTCTGAATGGAATGAAACTTGATATCTGAGCAGGTAAGGAGTGATGCGCGAGGCGAGAACGCTAAAACTATTCTATGAAATATTTCAGATAGGAACACTTTGGACTAGGAAAGGTCACAATATCTCCGAGAAGTGGTGTTTGTTTGACCGGTCCCGTACAATGACATGTAAATCAATGTTGCTCCACACCCTTTTTTTGCAGATGTGAAATGCTGTCAGCATTTGGTCCTATTGACAACTGAAAGTTCTCACTTCAGGAACTTCAGTTTAACTTTACTTTTTTTTTTGCTTCAGGCCGAAAGGCTTCTGTCTGAAAGTTTTCATTGTATAGCTTAAGCGTTCTTTTCATGTTGGATATGGTTGCTGAAAAAAAACCATAAGTACAACCTCTACAAATAAAAACCAAAACTATAATCTTCTACAAACCACAAATTAACAGTGTTTTTTTTTTCCCTAATAAATAAACTTCAAACATATCCTTAAAAATAAAACCGCCACAATTAATCTTATCCCAGTTACTTCCCCGTGCCCCCACGCGGCCACATTTCACGCTGTGCCAGCTCTGACCACGCTTCACACACCTGAGACAATGGCCGCCATCTGGAAGTGACGTAAGCCGAAGCTTCCTTGTGACGTCACCTCGTATTGCATTACCTGAGCTAGTTAGCCGTGGCTGGCTTTAATTAATTTCTTGGTGAGTCATGATTTTGGAGGAATGTTGGTTGTAGTTGTAATAATAACTTAGTGAATATTCTTGCTAGATATAGTACTGCTGCATGTCGAAGATACTTATAAAGAAACTAGCTGTGCCCAGCGGTTTCACCCGCTGCTCATTTAAATGGGCATGAAAAATAGATGTTAGCCGATTCTCAGACTTACCCGATATGCACACAAAATTTCGTTCAAATCGGTCCAGCCGTTTTGGAGGAGTATGGGAACGAAAATTGTGACACGAGAATTTTATATATTAGTAAAGAAGTGGAGAGGAAAGCGGTCAGGTTATGCAGGGTATTAACTGTAAAGCGATTACTTTGCGATCAAAGTTCAATTTTATCAGCATCGTTATTCAACATCTGTCAAAAATTGACAGATCGGGGTTTGCCATCGACTCTCTCGGGCGCTTAGGGTTTCGTACCTCAAAAGAAAATAAAACGGAACCCTTGTGGGATCACTTAGTTGTCCGTCTGTCTGTTTGCCCTTTTAAACGTGGAGGTATCAGGTTGAAATTAATACCATATAGGTACTTAAGTCTGTAGTCCCTTGGATCTGTAAAAAAATCAAACCTCTGAATAATATCGCAAGTTTGTACAAAACCTTCGGTGCGCAAGTCCGACTCGCACTTGGCCGGTTTTTTTTTCTTTTTCTCCGCTATTATTTTCTGATTAATTTGGATGCGGGATCCAAGACAGTTGAATTGTTTCTCTAGGACTTCGTGGAGCTTCATTGTCTCGGAGCTTTTCCATTGGTTGAATTGTTGCCACTGTTGATTCTGGCTTGCAGGAATTGCAATGGTTTTTGAATAGTTTGGTGGACTTGTCCCAATAAAAAGAAGATTACGTCTCCCAATTAAGCTGCCTTCCAATCAAAATAACCTGAAACGTCTATGACCCATGTTTAGTGTGTATGTTTAATGAGAGCTTAGCGATGTCTAATCAGCACTTGAACGTCGAACACAACACAATTAGTTCCGATTCCAAGGGACCACTAAGTGAAACCCTAAGTAGAGAGAACTGTACAGCTAAGTAGTTATTATGTAGAGGCCCTAGCACGAGTTCGCGATGTAAACGGTAAGTAAATCCATCGTATTTTTTTTAAATCGAAAATACAGTTATTTTATAATGTATTTTAAATTTAGTTAAATTTTTAATCTGGAAATTATACCTGGAATAGACAGCTATGCTATGTGTTGTGTATGTATAGGTGAATATCATATCAATTGTACTTCAGTTGTATAAATGACGTATGGTATAAATGAGAGCATTTAAAAAGTAGCATTAATAAATACCTTTCCTTCTACAATTTTGTATGGGTGGATCTGAGTAAATATAGCACAGCATAAATGATACAATATTGATTCCAGTAAAAATAAAGTAGGCATTAATGCAATAAAACCCTTTAATACCATCCGTCTATACATTAAATTCAAAAGAAAATCGATAGCAGACAAGTTAAAATTTAAAAGTACGGCTATCCGAATCCTAAGTTCCATATTATCTGCATCAAATCCCGTCTACGTGCTTTCGTATAATCAGCCGGATAAAAGAGGCGTGCTCACCTTATCTCGACCAAGTTTATCTACGATCATTTCATAACACAATCATATTCATTCGTATAGTCTCAAAACTATGTGAACAACAGCTGGCCGAATGGAAAAAGCAAGTCCGAAATGTCACCGGAACTGAAATAAGGTTGAAAGCACAATTTCGAATGATTTAACACGTTTTTACTACGACATATTGCGCGAATGAATTTATTTGTGCGTGTGTTACCTACGTCAATAAAACATACACATTTGCATTATGTTTTTGCATTTTTTTAAAGTTAGAAGTGATTTAAGAAATAGGTGGTTTTCCAAAATATATTTTCGCATAAAAAGTCACCTCTAGCTATCCTTGAAACTATTGGATTGAAGCCCAAACAATGTTTTAGTTAGGTTTTGATAAAGCCGTAACTTTGTATTTATTATTTTATACCTTTCAAACAAAAAGTCTCGGCTCAGCAGCTTTTAGGTCTAAAATTGTGAAAGGCTAGGATTTCATACGTATAAAACCAAAATTACATAATATAAAGATTCAGATAGTTTATTTTCTAATCTATACGAATCCTTACTATATTATCATAAAAGCGAAAGTGAGTTTGTTTGGTTTTTCATTTCACGCCTAAATGGCCCAACCAATTTTGATGAATTTTGGTACAGAGATAGTTGAGAACCTGGAGACGGACATAGGCTATATACATATATTTTTTTAAAGTGAGAAATTTGGGAGAAAGAGGGAAGAAAATGAAAAACTTAGTTTTGCTATTACAATAAATAAGGCGCAAGGGCAAAAACTACAGGTAGCAGGTACCTGCAAAACAGGAAAGGAGAACTGTGTTACCCCGAATTTAACGCGAGCGAAGCTGTAGGCAAAAGCTAGTAATATTATAAAGCTGAAGAGTTTGTTTGCAGAACGCAAGCTAGTGAACTTTAAAAAAAATAGTGTCTAACTGGTCATACCGCTTACATATTCTACCAGGTAAACTATTCAACATAATGTGTAGTTAAAATCAAGCACTTTATCATACTTCTAATAGTAACCGTTCCAGCTTGTATAAATGTAAGGGTATTTCCAGAGATTCCGCCATGTGTTCCGTTCCGTTCTGTGTGTGATCGGAACGGATCGGTTACGGGCTGGGGGAAATTGGCGTGTTATGTCTCAATGGGGTCTCGCGACGTCAACTGTTGCTCTTATCGATTATTATGTATCTTCCTGGTGAGATATTGCTAACGTTCAAGCGTAACAATATTGCTGTATTTTGTTTGGTTTGAATTGCTATTTAAATCTTATTTTGAGAATATTTATTTAAAACTTTAAGCACACGATTAGACAGAATTGGGTTTAGATTCTTAACATTTTTGAACCCGACAAACTGTGATAGGTGTCATTTTAAAACCTTGATATGGCTACCATTTTAGACAAATTCTTTGACATGACCGCATTTTAGTATTAGCTTTCGAATCTGTCTTTTCTTAATGATTGTTGTATTTATCTGCAATCAAAGAATAATCGAAATCTGGAAAAACTTAAAATAAAAAGCTAAATATTAAGTACGATTATATTCATTACCCTGATTGTTTAATTTATTATCACTACCATTAGGTCTAAATTCCTTCAAACAATGCTTTGCGTTCATTCTTCGACCTTTTCAATGTGCTTCATGGTTCTATTCAGGGTTGTCATATGTACTTGGATTGATTGATTTTAAAATAGCATTTTTCAAAAAACACTGACATTCGAAAAATTTAATATATTTTTTATGAATTAACACTTTTATACTATTATGATAAAGTGGTAAATTGTAAGTTGGGATGTAGGGGATAATCTCCGGAACTACTTTTTTTTTAAACGCTCCTCACACTAGGAATTTCTCATGTATCGTGGGTACGTTTACAAACATTTAAACTTACATACACGAACAGCCAGACCCGAAACAACTACATGTAGGTCATAAAAACATTCGTTCCGTGCGGGGATCGAACCCGCGACACGTAGCGCAGCAGTCGATCGTATAGCCACTGTGACAACCGTGCCGTCAATGATCCACTAATGAAAATTCTTTCACTAATAGAAAGCTATATTACCTTCGGGTGTTACAAGCTATTACCTAAAACGTTCTACAGGGATAATCTCTAACCACAGCAGCGTCAAACCGGCGGGTAAAAGGTATAATAAAAATAAATATGGTCGATGATGTTCAAATATCGGTTGGACAAATATCTTTACCTACGTAAACTCAGATTTACGTGGTTGATGTTGTTAGGTTTCCGAACTTAGTTTTGAACTTCGTTGAGAAACAAACTTTCTTGCTTTAATGGTTTCAAAAGTTATATTAAAGCTGTTATTCTTTAGTATTGAAATATCCTCGGTTTTAAAATTGACCTTTCATGATTGTTGAGTAACAAAATATTGTTTTTAAAAATTGTGCCGTTCTGTTTAAACATAAAAGGGTTTAGAAAAAAAGAGAGGTATCGTCATAAAAGTAATGTGATCTTATGAATATCTGTCTTTTTTTTCTTTCTGCCTGGATTGCAGGTTGTACAAGTGATACAGCGACCCTGAAACACAAGGGGTGGATTAAAAACATGGATGGGTCTTAATTCCGAGTCTGATACTCCGTTCCGCTCCACCCAGTGCGGGAGAAATCGTTTTGGGGATTTTACATGCTAAAAGAATGTGGTCATTATGAATAAACACAAAATCTTTTCAATTTAACTGGTTCCTCCGCATTTACAACGATCTGACACCCCTGATCGTTTGTGTACTTACATTCTTGTCTTATAGTGAGTATTAATTCATTAAATGTTAATGAGTTTGGGCGAGTGCCTGCTCTCACCCTTGTCAAATTATCGCACAATAGATGAATCCTCATAAAGACATTCCACACTTTTGTTTGTTTGTTTTCCAACGGACATGTTTGTGATTTAATTGTTTTGTGAAAAAAGATTATTGCTAACGAGGTTGTATTGATTGGATAATTGTATCACGCCATTGTGTAATTTTAATAAACGTTGTGTTTCATGGCAATCAGTTTTCTATGTAACTACTATGCTTATTATTCTTCATGAGAATCATTAATCTGCATAATTCACGTGTCAATACACAGATTAGTTCAGGACTTTAAAGACACTAGGATCTCTGAGTTTGTTTCGACAGTATCTTTTCAGATTAGTCAGGTATACAAAACACCGGCCTTAACTAGTTTAAGTGTATAATACTGTGTGTAAAATTGTTTGTAAAAATTCATTTATGAATTAAACATCATTTCATTTAATTTCATCGCAAAAAAAGGATTATAAAACAAACGTAGACGTAGATAAGCGATAAAAATTGTAATTTTAAAATTTGTGTCTTCTTGATTCTAATCGTTTATCCAAGAAGAACGTACAATAAGTTGTCTTAAAGTTCAGCCCTTCATAAAACAGTTTATTTTCGGCTGATGCACATTAGTATTGAATGAACACATTACATTTTCAAAAGATCGTTCAACCCATTGTTCGAGAAAACCGATCATGTGCTCAAACCCTTAGTATCGATTCAGATTCGCGAGGGTAACCCTTCAATGAGTTACGCACTGCACGGGGGAGTTGACTCGTGAACCAAAACGACTATGTTATTTACATGTTGATATGAATGTAAGAAAATATTCGTCGGATCAGCTGTGAGAGCATCTTTTCTTCTCTTTTGAAGGTGTCAATGCCAATCTAAATTGATTAGATCCAGAACTTATCTAAGAAGTAATCTGGTTTAAAGGTGTAACAAGAATCCATCAATTTCTTTGAGGTGCCAACAATAAGGCACGAACGACACAATTTATGAATCCTAGGAATCCAAACACAAAAACTTAAGAAAAAACATTATTTTGCTATGTAAAGTGGATACGACATTATTTTTAAACCATAACAAACGCTTATAGCCAGAAGCTAACAGACAAGAAAACTCTCTAATACATGCCAAAGGTTACTTAAACAAAACTTTTAATATCTTTAACGAGAACAACAAAGATATTTCAGCAATAATCCCAAAATACCCAAACACTAACACCAGAACAAATACCACATAATTATTTACAATTCAGCGTGAAACATGCGAGCACTGTAAAGATACGTCCGACATTAACTATTGAAGGTGAAAACACACATTCTGGACTAATGTCCATTGTAAAGGCAACAAACTACCCCCAATCAAACTAACGCCCGACCGCAATTTGTTTGAAGGCGAGAAATATTGTGTTCCTTAGTGTTAGCGGACTTGTGGGGTTACACGTTACACACGCTAATGTTGCCCACCTGGAGATAAAGCGAGCTGGGTATTTGTGCATCCGAAATAGGAAGGGAATATGTTCTAACTAGAAGATATAACAATCTAAAATTTCAACGAACGGTTAGACTTCCCGTGACCCAAAGGTCGGTTGTGACTAGGCCGGAATCTATGCATTGCCCTACAACATGGTAATGACGCCAGTTTCTTAGGCGAATTACCGTTTGGCGTTGAGGAGGAATTTTTGATACTACATTCTTTAAGTTTGTTGTAAATATTGCTCAAATTCCTTTATCAATACCACCAACAATCAATTCAGGGTCATTCATACAACTTCTTTTTCAAATAAAAAAAGCCATCAGGCTTTTTGTTTAGAAGAAAAAAAAGGGATGATTTTAAAACACGAATTATATGAAACAATTTTTTTTTAAATAACGGACAGTTATATGTTTACAGCAAACTTACCTTTAAACTGTTTACATAAAACGTGGGGTGTACTTTCGCTTTAAGTTATTATTCTGCTTACAATTTATTCAATTTCTAGGGCAAGAAAGGTTCTTGTTGACTTAGAAATTAATAGTTGATATTGTTATTTTGTTATACATCGTAGTTTGACCAAGAATAACTATTAAGATTGAATTTTTCGTACTCATAAATGTTATATTTAGAAAAGAAGCTTTGATCTTATTTGACAGATAGTAGATGGGCTTTTTAATAATATTTTCTGAAATAAACGTTATTATAAACTATTCATATACGAAACGTAAAGTAACTATTTTAGTAACAGGCACATTTAACATCAAAATAAAAAGTCATTTATAAATTCAAAATAGGCTGTTAATCAACACTTTTTGAAAGTCAAAATTTGCAAGGGACAGACTCTCAAAACGCCCACCCTTCGCTAATTCCTAGTATTTAGCCGGGAAGAAGTGGTGAAAAAATCTCCCTAACAATCAATCAAAGAAATTGCTTTTTTTGAGAACGAATATTGTAATTTTCATGTCTGAATTTACGTTAAGTTTTTCTTACATGTTGAAGCTATCATCATTACCATCATCGTTCTCCTGACCTTATCCCAATTTATTTGAGGTGGGCTCAGCATGTGCTTTACTTCGATACTTCTCTATTACTCGTAATCTCAGCAGTTACCTCCTTACTAGCTATATTATCCTTCCCACAATCATCGTTTCTTTGGTCTTCTCCTACTTTTATAGTACTAGCTTTTGTCCGCAGCTTCACTCGCGTTAAATTCGGGTTAACACAGTTCCCCTTTTGATGATTTGCAGGTACCTGCTACCTGTTGTTTTTGCCCTTGCGCCTTATTGATTGTAATAGCAAAGCTTAGCTTTGCTATTACAATCAATTTCAAGCCTTTTCTACCCTCTTTCTCCCTAATCTCTCACTTTAAAAAAATGCCTATGTCCGTCTCCAGGGTCTCAACTATCTCTGTACCAAAATTCATCAAAATCGGTTTAGCCACTTAGGCGTGAAGACGTAACAAACAAACTCACTGTGGCTTTTATAATAATAATATTTCATAAATGGTGTTGCAGTAAATGCAATATAAAAGTTGCACTCAACAAATAAACACTAATATGCTACAATAAAAGGTTGGGGTTACTGTCCTCTTAAATAGGCTACACAGTAGCCTGTAGTAAAGAGAAACAGTGCCTGAATATTAAAAACTACCACATTCAAAACTATGCTCGCTACATATTTCTTACGTACGTTCCACGTATTGAGTAATAACAAATCATCACAAACCCTCTTTCCAAACATTCTTCACCAAGTCTGAATCATAATTAAAGTAAACAGCTATAACGGATCACGAATAAACAGCAATCAAAATATAATCTTTGGCGGCGGGAACTCACCAGGGTTGCCACTCTCCAACTCTCGGAAAGTTCAATCGTACTTTAAACGAGTTAATCCCCTTTTATTAAATGTTGATGCTCTTTGCGGCCGAGTCGAGATCTCGTTCCTTTGTAACTAGTTAAAATTCGACTTGGTATTGCTAGCTTTTTGGCAATTGTGGGCGATGAGATTAATATTAAGTGTACCTACAAAAATGTTGTTACTTATTTTATTTTTTTAGAGGCCAGGTTTTTTACTGCTGTTTAGATGCTAGCTTTTCATATTTAAGTCAAATAATACTATTCTGACGGGTAGGTGCGTTAATATGTAATCCTTACTAATATTATAAAAGCGAAAGTGAGTTTGTTTGTGTGTTACGTCTTCACGCCTTAATGGCTTAACCGATTTTGATGATTTTTGGTACAGAGATAGTTGGGACCCTGGAGCCGTCTCCAGGGTCCCAACTATCTCTGTACCACATTAAAAAAAATAGCCTATGTCCGTACATAGGCTATTTTTTTTAATGTGGGAAATGAGGGAGCAAGAGGGAAGAAAAGGGAAAACTTAGCTTTGCTATTACAATAAATAAGGCGCAAGGGCCAAAACTACAGGTAGCAGGTACCTGCAAATCAGGAAAGGGGAACTGTGTTACCCTGAATTTAACGCGAGCGAAGCTGCAGGCAAACGCTAGTATGTAACAATGTAAAGACACTTAATCAAGTTACATAATTGACACTGCTATCGATTTAGCCGGAGCTGCTACACTGCTTAAATTGGTTACAGCACTAAAGGCATTACAAAAATCCCATACAAACATGTACAAGACTCAGGTAAGGCTCATAGGTACATATAAAAAAATAATCCAATCTTGTAAAAGCAATCTTCCTCTATGCTTTCCGTACGGAAAAAAATGTCAGTGAAACTCCACATATGAATTTACACGGGTATGATAACTACTGTCTAGGCGCACATGCATATACCTACGTAAGCCTGTAAAAGAAAATGTAATCTATCGGGTCCACAACCGCTCGTATAGCGTTTAGTAAAGCCGTCTACATCATAAGCGAAGCGTGTTTTTTGCGAATGTGGCCGATCGGATTAATTTTCACGAAATCGTTTTACGGATTTCCCCACTTGCTGTTACTCTTTATTTTACCCCACGGTATCATCTCTAGGAAATTGTTTCCATGGATCCTTTTGGGCTTTGAGCAAACAAAAAGCTTGTTGGCTGTCGTGTTTATAGTTATTTGTTTTAGGAGCTGATGAAATTGTTTCAAATTGGATTAGTATGCGTTTCTTTTATAAATGTCACGCAGTGCTTTATTTAGAAGATTATTAATGTAGAAAAGAACGATGTGGTGCAATGGTACAGGCTGGAAAAAAAGCTGTAGGTATTCTACAAACATAACCGGACTACTTCTGGAAGTCGGTGACTTTTTTAAGTTTCTTGACTTTTTTGCCACCGACTTTCGAAAGTATAGATATTTTCCAGTCTTTTACTTTTTTTTAAGTCGTTTGGGCTTTTTTATAAAAAGTTTTTTTATTTCATCAATTTTAGTTATGGTGTGAAGATATCACACACAATTTTTTATCGACTATTCATTTTACATTGTTGCTAAAATATATAACCAAATCATCCATATAGACTTAAAGAAAAAATATGTATTATAGACGATAAGTCATCATAAACTAACCAAGCAATACAAATAAAATTGATACATGACCACCTCGGAACTTTACTCTTTCGAAAAAAGGATACAGTTATGAAAATCGGTCCACAGTTGGCGGAGTCATCGCTGAACATAGAACCTCCTCTTTTTTTGAAGTCGGTAAAAAAGGCAATATTTACACGGTCAACGATTGTTTGCAATGATGTAATTAATATATTGTTACTGTTTTTGCATCGATACCTATCTACATAAAAATCAAAGCCTTATTTTTAATGTCAAACTGTGTTCACCAAAAATACTGATCGTGCACCAAATATTCTTTCCTGAATGTTAAAAAAATGCGTAGGTTAGGTTAGGTTAAAACTGTGACCCCCTACCCCAGTAACGACTTGCATTAATAGAAAATGGATAAAGATAATATAACACTTTTTTATTATAGTGCGATGATGACATATTTTAATTAACATATTTTGGTGCACATTCAGTATATTTGGTGGAACACGGGCAAAATTAGGTAAACGAAATGGGAATAAATTGAAGTACTTTTAAATACCTTCCATAAAATAAGTGTAAACATTAAAGCGCAAAACTAAAAGCTATACAAGTTTTGAGTACCTAACTACCTACAATAACGTGCTGGAATGTTTGTTGGTTACGTCGACTACTCAAATTGCTGTTACCGCTTCAAAATTTGGTTTCCATTCTAAAACTTGTAATAGAGCGGTTCATACATAAATAATTGATCGAGCGACCAAACTTATTCGAGTACTAAACAAATTTGTTTAACTGCGTGGGTATGTTTTGTTCACACAAGTAAATAGCAGACCGCGTTGTTTACGGTATCACGTATAAATATCAAATATACTGAACAAATGAGAGGGTATTACCTTTTGAGAGATAGCGCCGGCGCCGGCGGCGGGCGAAATCATTTCCGTTGCGTCAATCACGTGTCGCTCTCGTCCTGTCCGTCTACATACGTCCACTAATGAGTTCGCGAGCCAGTTCACATCGCATCTAGATTGAGAACTCGCCGCTTAATTATTTTTTGTCTGGTACTTAGGAGTAGCGTAAATCGATCCAGAATTGCGTGCTGTGGTAAATAAAGTTTGAAATAGTTTCAGCGTTAATAAAGTTCTTGAGTGTGGTTAATCGAAGTTTCTTGTACTCGGTAACTTAAGTCATAAACCTGATCTTCAAAGAAGTGGTTTTCTCATCATATTCCCAAAAAAAACATCTAAGAACAACATGAATTCATAAAATCTAAATTACTCAAACTTTAAACGTCCACAAAGATACACTGTAGCAGAGCATTACATCACATCACTATATATTTATTGGGGCAAGTTTTATAGGCATTGAAGGCTGTCGCTGCTGACCGCAAGTAGCGGGGCCAAGTCGGAAACATTAGGGTGCCATCAGCGTCCATATTTTCCGGCGGACGCTGAATTTTCACGGAGCGGAGGCCGGTCGGCATCTCGACACGCCTTTGCACTCAGACACTGGCGTCGGATGAAGTGGAATTGTGTACCCTAGTGCCTCTCTTCGCCAATATTTTTACACACTTTTACAGTTTAAGATGTGGATTTTGTCCAGCAGTTACTTTGGATCTTATGTAGGTAGGTCTAATGTTACGAAAGGTTTAAATTTTCGTGTTTCTGAGTTTATTTTTAGTCTTAACTTTGTAAATCTATTTTTAGAAAATAGTAATGTTAGTATCTAAAAATAACTTCTTTCATTTAATATAACAATATCCACAAACCGTGTCATCAATCTAGCAGACCGCGTAATTTACTTACAACATAGACTGGAAAAGAAAACTTTGCGCACGGCCATAAAAAATAAACATCTTATCTCATAAGTTCGGGCAGCTCTCTGTGAAATGACACCTTTGGGTATCTTTGTCGCCCAACAAACGCCGCGTGAAATTGAAACAGTCCGGTCCATACTCCAGAAAATTTCACGATGGCAAATACCTCCCTTTTGATTCTTTTTAATCCTGGTAAAACATTGTAACGCTTTAGGGACAAAATGTTCAGTTTGTGTTCATATACCTTTTGTTTTGTTTGTTTTAAGTGCCGACACATTGATAAGCCACCTTTATTTAAGCGTTACTATTTGAAACAAATATAATGAACAACAGTCTCACTTTTTTTTGCGGTTTGGAAATCATCAAATAACTTCCCCCGCTCTGGGCGGAGCGGGGGGGGGAGTGTCAGACTTGTAGTGACTAAAACCCCCCCACGTTTCTTCTACTGCCCCTTATGTTCCGGGGCCGTGGTATCTCTTTCGAACAACCCGCAACCTCGGATTAAACCTCACTAATGGATAAATTACGAATTTTACAGCAAAACGTTGGCAAATATTTAATCAAATCATCAGTATTCGATAAAGCTGCACAAATTCAAGTAAGCATGCTGGCTGAGCCAACAAGCAGACAACTTTTTATTTCTTTGCAAGCCTTCAGCAAGCTTAACAGCTTAATAAACACAACTTAAACCCTGAACTTAGTAAGTAAACCGTACCTGCAACTAAAAAACAACCTTCAAGAAACACTGCACTCTAAACCCACTCAATAAAGTGCATAAAGCAGCGTCCCACAACGCTAAACAAATTACGAGGTCGCGTGTAATGAATACGTCTACGATCTATCAGAATTAGAAGACCCTTTCGCTGTCACTCGTATGATCGATGTGCGGAAATGAACACCATCTTTTTCTAAGAGTATGTAATATAGCGCGGAATCGTACACACTTCATCACCACGAACAGACGTATGTACAAGTTTTATTAGTATGTTTTACAAGTACTTTTAGTTGTTGTAATAAGGAATCGCATTGGGTGCGATACTCCCAGAGATAACTTTTGAAAGAAGAGTGTGTCTTACAACACAGTGAGTGTGTTAGAATAAAAAGTGACAAATCTTCAGATAATCCTCCTGCTTCTGTGAATAAAACAAAATTTTATGTACCCTCGAAATACGGTTGTATAAGACAGTAGTTAATGCCCACAAAGAGCAAACTGTCCCACATGTGATAAGTGGCAAAAAAATCCGACAAATGCATCCGCCACCGACGCTCAGAATAATTTATTACGGAAAGGATTTTAAAAACACACATCGCCCGAATCCTCGGATAAAGCTGTTTTAAGAATATGTGGGAATTCTTTCAGGTGATCCTGGGGAAAATATAAATCATTTCTACAAGCTGGGAATAAGAATTCATTTGAATTTATTTTAGCGATGAGCTTATTTTATATTGAGGTGAAATTAACATTTACAAATTTTCATATTTCAATTTCAGGAGTTTGTTGTAGTTGATCATGGGTTTGTAAGGAAATGGCAACACAGATTGTTTTATTAAAAACTTTTTGCACAAGTTAAAAAAAAATGCATTTCTACCGGTCAACATCAAGGCGATGCAGGGACGATGGTATAAAAATAGTAACACGTGCCCCTAAACAAAATTAAACAATAAACCTTAATACCATTTTGACCATTGTCATAACATAACATCAGAAAGCGTTCCGAACGTAATATTAGCAAGAACTAAGAAAACGATATCATCCCGATAAACATCACAAAGAGAGCAACAAAATATTGTTTACTCGTCTCTCATCTTTCCACTCGCAGTACAATCGGCCCCATTCAAGTTCCATTGCAATAGCTATTGTATTTGCTGAAGGCTCTACTGCTCATGTCGATTGCCAATCGAACGGTTGGCGAACGCCATTTGCCAGGAATGAAAAGCTGCTTGATTATTTGCTAATCTTGCCCCGACTGTACCTCGACTATACGGGTTCACAAGTGCTTCGCTAAACTCATGCAAAACCATTTTCATTTACATAGCTAGGAGGTGGTACTACTTATATATAATTTAAAAGTGCAGACGACGTCCTATGAGAATACACCGTGACTACTGGCAGAGTAATTGCCGTCCCGTCGTGTAGGATATCTACGTCGGATTAATTAGCTGGCTCCCAGCACGAAACTTTTAATCTTTATAATGTGTGCATACCTGTGTATATTTTGTATGCATGCCACGGAATATACAACGACATTTTTCAATCTACTATTCGAATGGAAAACCGAAACATATCGGATATTTGGTCATCGGACTGCCACCGCGAACGCCGCATGTAATCGAATCCGTTATTGAAACGATCACTGTCTCTGTTTGTATAGAATAACTAAATGATTTGTGTTGCTGTCATAACGTAGAAATAGTAATGTAATAGCCGTCGTTGAATTTGTAAGTCAAATGCTTGAAATAGATCGCACTGTAATGAAGTTATTAATATCTTCTAACTAATTTACAGTCTCTATTAAATTGAGACATTGTGAATATAATATTTCAAATAACCAACTGTGATGTCTATAATTGGAATGTTATATTAACAAACAGTTTTATTTTGATAGTAATAAACATTTACGTAAAGCTGTAAATATAATATTTATTGGCATCATTCATTCCCTAGGCTAGATTTACTCGAAGTGGTTTCGCAATATGCCTAATGATTCCCATACGGACAATGAGGAGGGGAGCTGTATCATTGCGAGAGAGGGGTATCTGTATTAGTTATCGATTGTTACTTATAACTACATTATTTGCCATAAGGTTAATTTCACTTTTTTTCAGCGTGTCGATGGCAACTTTAATTGTTTTAGCCTGAATACTGGCAACTCGTTTGGAATATTCAGTAGCGTCCATCAGATCCTGTGATCTGCAAACAACAGGACTGTCAGGACATCTTAAAACTCACCTGACTGCGTATGTAAGTCACTGTTGAAGAACCTACAATGACATGAACCCTTTTGCATTTGTCAAAACGTCTATCTAGCTCTCACTTAGTCAAACTTATAGATCTTCTGCTAGCTAACAAAATCTAGCGCAAGATCAGTCACACCAGTATGGACAAATTAGGAACCTCGCTGTGGAAAAATAAGTGAAGACATAAAAAGACCGAACTCAGACAGATCAAGCACCTATCTATTGAACGTAGTGCCCACAGTGTTCAGTGTCACTAACAGGTCCACAATCTGTCCGTACCGGTATGTCTGAAAACCGTCAAACATAAGTCAAACTGATAAATTCTCAACTACGAGTGGTCTATGAATACTAAACTCTCAATAAAAGCTACGAACACAAATATATTCAAAGTGGAACAACTCTAGCAGCATATTCACCTTTACGTGAAGTTTCTAAAAGATCCACTAGTATTTCTTTTCTTACAGTCGAGCAGGAGAGATAAAGTAAGTAATTTATACAAAGGAAGAGCTCTAGTTTGGAAGACGCAACAACTAGCGCCCCCTACGTCTCCCCCCGGAGGCTTCTCGGACATAAATCGTGGATACTGCCCTCTGCGGTGCTCGGCTAACTACCACCATTTATTTGCAGCATCTCTGATTACACACCTACGGAAGAAAAGTAAGCTTTAGGTACTAGTCGACTCAAATACACTCTTCTGGCAATGTAAATGTATTTAAAATTGATAATATTTATTATTTAACAAAATAACTGTCGCGGAGAAGATCTATATGAAAATTGGACAACTAGGGAAGCAAGAAACAAAAGGTGTGATGAGTCTGGCTTCCAAATTGGCTGAAAAAAAGAATTTTAATGTTTGAAAGTAAGGACGCGAAAAAAGAACTAAATAATGATCATCAATATTTTCAGCTCTAATAAGATCTGATTCGACCAAAACTACCAGGCATTGGAAATAGATCAGTCAAAAAAATGTTCTAGTAAAGCAAATGATCTTGTCAAAAAAGTTATAAACGTAACAGCCTTGTTGTTTTGGTCTAGTGGTGCCAATACGATTGTTGAGCATGAAGTCTTCCAGAGTTAGACTCCTAGGTCAGGCAAAGTGTTTTTGGGTTGGTTGTAGTTTTTTTTTCAGTATGAGTCCGTTACTGGGATTATTGACCGGTTAATAGCTATAAGCTCTCTCCCTACTACAATAGAACTGAAATGCGACTGGCGAATCGTGGGTGTAGGTACTTTAGGTACCTACATCTGTATCTAGTCCTTCGGGATTACTGGTTTGATGTTATGTATCCTACTAATTTTATAAATGCCAATGTTTGTGAGGATGGATGGATGTATGGATGTTAGTTACTATTTCACGTCAAAACGGCTGAACGGATCTTGATGAAATTTGCCACAGCGGAGAGATTACAGCCCGAATAGTACATAGGATACTTTTTTTCCGATAACACGCGGGCAAAACCGCTGGCGCCAGCTAGTCTAACATACATTACTTACTAGACTGTCTCATGCGTCTAGTGGTAAGCACGACTACTTAGCTTGAGCTCCTGGGTTCGAGTCCCAGCTCAATCAAAGTGCTATTAGATTTTTCCATCAGGAATTTTTCTGTGGCAACCACGAAGTATAGATTTGTGTCCGGTTAATGGCAATGGGCTCGCCCCTATTACATGGGACTTATAACTGGTTAAATGTGGGTGTACTATTACGTACTTACATTTCGGACGACGGCAAGGTTGATGCAGTGGTTGAGCGATCGACTGCCGCGCTGCGTGTCGCAAGTTCGATCCCCGCACATGGCCTACCAGGTCCACAGTACAGTTGTTTCGGGTCTGGCTATTTGTGTTTGTGAGTTTAAATATTTTTAAACGCACCCACGACACAGAAAAAATACTAGTGTGGGGTAACGTTTAAAAATATAAAATAACTTCTGTCTAACTCAGACACCACATTCGTGTTGTTATATTCATCACTTGTAAAACAAAATATTAGTTAGACTGGTTTACTAGTTTTTCAGATAATCCTCTGTTTTCAAATAAACAAATATTTTTACCTTTCAAAGGTTTTTGTACACCAGATTTTTTGAATAAATAGTTTGCAAGTTACGAGAGCATTTGATTACGCTCAGTGCTACCGCTGGGCTTTGCAGCGGATTATGCTATTTGAACCGTAAAAAACGAGGATTTTAGGAAATCTTATTAATCAGCGACAAACCGAATATATTTTTTTTATTTATTGTTTCTAGAATTTAGGCCAGAACTGGGATGTAGGATTTTTGTTATGTTAGAAAAACAGGGTTTACTTTTAAACCATTATCATTTTCTCTGAAAACTTTTAAAATTTGGTTTTTTAGCATGTGCAGCATTATTTTATTTTTTACTAAACGGCTTTTTCGCAAATAAATCTTTAACTTTACTCAACCCTAAAAAAAAACATAATTCCGCTTAATACCCAAACGAAACCCACTCAAAAATGCACTAAAGTAAATAGTGATTAATTAATCAAAATGTGTCTTTGTTTGTCCTCCAACTGAAGTTAACCTTTCAGAATGGAGCGTTCAAATAGAGAGCGGTTGGGGGTTGACTTAGCTCTTGATTCCCCGTGTAGCAAATGCAGGCCGCTCTCTCGACGTTTGTCCTTAGCCCCGCATGCGGGGAAAAATTAGAACTTCATTGATGTTTGTGTATGAAATGGGTGGAGCTATCAACATTGGGAACTTGCCTTTACTATCAAGAAAAAATAATTTTTGTTTGAATATTTCGACTACAGGAAAAACTTGTGCAGCAGTCTAATTATTTGGTTAATTGAAATACTTACTTCTTCGTATTTCGAAATATTAATGTAATGCATTTTATGTGCTTGCCAGGGCCACTGCCAGCCGGCGTTGGGCGTTGTCCGAAAGAGAACATGGATGGGTTTTAGTCAGTAAGAGTCTCACATTCCCACTCTGGATGGAGCGGGGGGGGATATTTGTGGGAGCGGGGGGGGGATATTTGCGGGAGCGAGAGAGGGAGTTTTTTTTTTTTTAAACATTGCCCCACTCTAGGAATTCCTGTATCGTGGGTGCGTTTACAAACATTTAAACTTACATACACAAACAGCCAGACCCGAAACAACTATCTGCAGGGCATACAAATAATTGTTACGTGCGGGAATCGAACCCGCGACACGTAGCGCAGCAGTCAAACGCTTAGCCACTGCACCAATCGTGTCGCCAGTTATTTGATTAATTCCCATACTTAATAAAAATGCATTTTATATTTTATTTTATATACGGATACCTATTTGTTCCATGCGGAGCTCGAACTCGAGATACGCAGCGTAGCAGCCAATCGCTCAGCCACTGCGCCAACCGAACCTCATCCTTTTCCTTACTGTTTGTTTATCAAATAAAACTATTCAGCACTTACAAGAAACAAGCTCAAAAAAAACCAAATAAGATCTACCTTTTGTTTCGACATACAGATATTACTGTTACCCCACTCATCCTTCAAGAATATCAATATAATCGTGATCTCGTCACTACATATTAATATTTATTTCGTTCTGAATTTATCGTTACAAAATTCAATTTAGTCGACGACAGTCGAAGGTCCTTTATCTATGCACAGAAGGGCCTTTAATTTGATAGGCTCTTCGGAATACCGTGTCCCTGTGAACTATGGGAAATAGTAAAAGTATGGACATCCTTTTTGTAACAGGAATGTCTTTATTTTCCATGTATTTCACGACTTCATTATGGTGTATTTCACATTTAACTGATACAAAAACGCTTTTGTTTTATCTATCTAAATATTCTCCGAAAAAAAAAACTACAAAACATAGAAAAAAAAAATCGTTTATTCAGCATTATTAAAAAAAAAATCAGGAAAACCTTAACATTAAACTAAATAAAACAAATAATGCCAAAAGGGCCTCAGAAGTATATCTCATAGTGCACCCATATTTCGTCAGTCTTGTTTACGAGACGAGCCTATTGCCATTAAATGGGCACTCATACAAACTCCTTCTCCTCCTGATTTTCCAAAATTCCTGATGGGAAGACTAATACCGAACGAATAAAACCCAAGACCTCATACAGAGCAATAGCGAATAGACCTAACGAATAAAAATGACAAATTCTGACAAAAAAAATATCAATCTTCCTTCCTTAATCTATTATTTTTATTTAAAAACTTAGATTACAGAAAAAAAACTAAAAATTTTCTCTTTCAAATTATTTAAGCGAAGTAATACAAATCTTAAAACGATGTTATCAGGTTTCTCGTTGTTAGTTTGTTTTTTTACTAAAAACTTGAGAATCCATGAATCACTTTCTTTTCGCACCCATTGAAAATTTATTTATATAACAAATTTATTTCCAAATAAAAATCAAAAGAAAGCTTTATATATTATCACTATCGTAAATAACTTTTACTTTCAGAAAGCAGTCCCTAATTTCAAAATAAGAACTAATTAAAAACATAATATAAAGCAACTGTATTTGAGATCGTATCTCTCATAAACCAACGTTGAATATTCATCACATTTAGATAGAACCGGCCGATAGACCCACATCAGAAAAACATCAAAAATGCATCAAGCGGAAATATCCGTCGACATTGTAGGAACAATATTGCGTCTCACGCGCCGCCAGGGTAAGCCTGAGATCTCTAACTTAGTACGGTAAAATCACCCCAGGTCATAATGGAAAAACCACGTTAGTAATCTATAATTTTAGATCTATCATGATATTAATTTTATATCATGCTTGTACCGCAATCCTTTTATTTGTACCCCGCCAATTAACTTTGTTTCATCACGAATATTTCAGAAGCACGCTACAAACTGCATTCACATTTTCCATGTAAACATTCATGAAATTGCCCGCAATAAAATAGCGTCCTAACTCTCGGCTCTCATTTACATGGTAACATTCATAACACAATGAGGGAAAATAAAATTAATTTTATGAAAAACATAACTTTGGCGAATTCGTTAAGGGCGAACAAATTGCCGGGCCCGGGCCGCGACGTGACAACGAGCGTTCAGTCACAGTTAATGAGAGGTCACCGCAGACGCGACGTGAAGCCCCTCACCTACCCCTCGCCCCCCCCCTTCCCCTCAGCAGCCTTGTTTGCTACCATATTGTTTGAAATGGCGACCCGTCTGGCCCTCTGAAATATTATCGGCACTTCGCCAACTTTTTAATTATGATCCCTAACGCAAGGTGTGATTTTGTCGTCTTTTAACCGCTTCAACGTTACTCCTGTAGCAAGCAAGGTCCTGAAAAGTTACATAATATTATTTTCTAGAAACAAACAAAACCATTCACGATCCATTTTACAATGTACAACTTACACACGATTGTATAAAAAAAGAAATGTTCTATTTTTAATCATACAGAATCCGTTTTATTTTCTGTTTTGAATATGTATTCATGTTTCTGCTCTCAATATTGTTTCGCGGGGCAGCATACACAATCTCATCCTGCTACCCGACGGCGGTGTACTATTCGAAGCATTTTCTACGAAACACGTGTGCACGCCCCAATGATTATTACTTCTTATACAGATTCGTATAAGTTGGGTATACTCGTGTACTCGTGGTCTGAACAAATTCCATGCCGTGAGTAAACGTACTTGTTCATAAAACGTTGCAGTTTTCCAATATGTAGTATGAAAGCTCCAAATAACAATATTGTATGGAAGACTTAATGTAGTGGTTTGAATATCTTAGTAAGGTAATATCTTACCTTGAAACTTGTGTACAAGCCGCAGCATTTACGTAATTCCCACCTCGCATAGGTCAGATAAGCAAAACACTTGAGTAATAGTCTCAAGCAGGTACCTATCTGTAAATCTTGTACACAATGTGGCGAGAGGGTTGATAAACTAATATTAACAAGCACGTATCACAAACCGCAAGATCATGAAAATTTAGCCCGATCCCTCTCGGCATGGCATGGATAACTTCCATGTTTGGCCTCCATACATTATTTATTACATTAGGTTATACCTTGTTTACATTTGTTGCCTTTTGGCAAACTACCCGACCCACCGCAGCTAATACGGACAAATTAATTTCCATTCAGTGTTTACCTATTGATGTGCTTGTGTAATTTGTGTCAATGCTCCTTTGTGCATTTATAACGAATTGTATGCTTGAATGCTTATGTTTAGCTAATATTGATGCCAAGTTTGCTTGAAGCCTTGTTTGAAGACCAAGAGCGGTGTTGCAGTACTGCTATATAGTACCTACGGCTTTATACGTCTACCTACAAAATTACATAAAACCACCATAAAAGCTTAGGCAGAGGCCCATTTTGAGTCCCATGTTGTAAAAGAAGGCAAGCTTCTTGCCGACTCCGACTCCATGGTTGTTACTGAAAAATTCTTAATAAGGAAAAAGTCAGTAAAACTTTAAACTTTACTTGTCCTGGAAATCGGACCTGGGTTCGATTTCCGGGACATGTATGTATAATCTCAACATAAATGATGTATCCATGATTTTGTAAACATATCTGTCTGAGTGTCTATGGAGTTTCTTGCCCATTCTTCTCCATAAAGATCTACGCTTTGGAATGGGCAACTATAGTACTTTCACAAGTAATTATGTCTTGTGACTGGGACTGTAACAGCATCTGTTTCATGACATTCAAAGGTGCCTGTAATGGTCTCATTTAAATAAATGCTTTGAGTTTGAGCTTGGACCACATGCCCAGCAGTCGCGTTCACGATCACAACTTTCAAAATCTTAAGCAAAAATGATGCTGGCTGAATAGACAATCTACTTCTAACATAGTAGTTCGTTAAATATAATAAGTTCTTGCTACAGTTTTCATTTATTTCACGCACTAAAGTATTTTAAGCAAGATGTAGATAAAACTGCAATCGCTGCAGCTGTTAAAAACTTCGCTTTCGTCGCTTAGAGGGAAAACGTAAACGCGCTTAGCGAGAAACGCCCATTGCACTTTTATAGCTCTTTACACACGATTAAACCAACACACATTTAGAGATAAAGCTTTTCGATGTAAACTCTCTCCCCACATAAATGTATAGGAAAAATCAGCTTCCAGGATTCCAGTAATTAAAAGTCATTTGTTTGTTTTGGCAAGAAACAGTAGAGGAATTCTGATGCAATATTTTGGGGTTGCGGATTGTTTGAAAGAGATACTGTGGCCCGAAACATACAGAGCATAAGAAGAAACATGGCTGGGTTTCGTCAGTACATGTCTGACACTCCCCGCTGTTCCGCCCAAAGCAGGGGCAGCAAGTTATTTGATGAATTCCGATCCGCAAAAAAAAGATGCCTCCACAGGGAGTCACAAAGACTTTGGTATTCCTACCTGTTTAAATGTATTTTCTATGAATCATGAAGGTTATGGGTGTGAAGGCCATATCACATCCATAACCTTCATACTATATGCCAACTATTCAACCTTCGCTAGAATATTTCAGATTCTAAATCATAATAACAGTATTTCACGTTGGTGTGACAAAAGCAAAGATATAAATATGAAAATTTAGTCAGTAAATCATTTCAGTAACGAACACGGCTAGCTCTAAATAGACCAATACGTATAATTTAGGGGGTCGTATGAAGTGATTAAAGTTACATTTCCAACTAGTTGTTGGTGTTGGAGAGAATTATAATGTTGTTATCGGTCAAAACAGCGGACTCTGCAAATTACTACCGAATTGGTGACAAAACTTCGTGGAACTAGTTCAAGTTCAAAAGGGCAATTATATTCGCGTAAACTTCAATAGTTCAGATCATTACGAGGTGAAATTACATTTGGAACTTAGTTTGTTTAAATTCAACTCGATTGCTTTACTTTTCATCATGATTCAAGGTTGTCCATGCCTACCTAACTTTTGTTTTGGCTTTTTATTATGTTGGTAAGTGACTTATAGAGTGAATGTGCATTGTTTGATTTAAAAGTATATCATACACTCAACACGTTGAAAAAACCTCAAAGTCATCAGATACAGCAAAAACCAGGACACAGATATTTTAATTTATTAGAGTGTTGTTCTCCATCGACACGCAGTCACCGTTCTTTTCACAAAAACAAAAGGTATTTTATTTATCATATTTATTCCTGGCAACAGGGAATATTTCACTTGCTAAATACAATACGCCTGTAATGTTCACTTTTATATGTATTTACAAAACAAAGCTGGAACTAAGGCAACGAACAAGGCAGCATTAAATTTATGGAGGAGTGAGGAGGTAAAACTCGTAAAAGTGCCTCATATGTCAATACCTTTTGAAATACGGTAATGGAAATACGAAATAAAACAGAAAGCAAAGTATGATTAGTGAGTGCCATATGTCCCATTGGCGCACTTTACGGCGCGCGCTCCTGCAATATCCATTTCAATACGATATATATTTAAATTTTCAACTCTATGGAAATTTCGTGTAAAAGTTAGTTTTATGGGTTCACTGGTTAAATACTCCGGCATTTGGGTATTGTTGTTCAAATGCTTAGTTTAGTGTTGGATTTATTTTTAGTATCTACCTACCTACCTTGAAGTAAAAATATAGACATTTTGTAAGTTCATAAAATCTTGTGATAGCAGACAGCTTCACGCACAGTTCCGTAAATAGACTTAACGTAACATCAGCCCTTAACTCCCAAAGATTTAGGCAGAAGTATACTTAGTAGCTTAAAACACCAATATTTTGCTAGATAGTTTAAGTCCTATACGAGAATAACAGGCGCGAGTCCAATGAAACTGTTCACAAATCTAAATTTATTAACAATATGAATAGTATATATTGGTTTCAACGCATAAAGTTCATATTATAAACAATTTAGTTGAATGAATACTCAAAATTATTAATCATCGCGATTCCACAACGATCCCAAACAACTGTATAAATAAATTGTTATTGTCCTAGGAATGAATATGGATTAGTAGATTCAGCAACCTTCCCGTGCAGCGTTCAGTCAGTGTGATCGTTGGAAACAAACGAGGCTCCAAGTACGGCCCGGCCACAATTGTAATCGAATAGGAAATAGGAAATGTCTAGTTACTGTTATCTGCTGCTTCAATCTGTTTGATCACGCAGGAATGAAGATATTTCACAATCTTGTGTTTTGTTTACTCAGTGCGACGTGTAAGCATAGTACCTAAATATTTACTGGTCTGTACCTTTAACTTGACTGATGTATGCACATCCATGAAACACCTTGGTTTGGCAACGGTTAAAACGATCTACAAGTTTGACTCTTCAGAAGATTAAAAGCCATTAATTACTTAAAAGCGCGTAGTGTGATTCTGACAATAGTCCAACATCGACACTTTATCTAGACCGCAGGACTCCCATCACATTCCAAAGCCTTGCAGAACAATTTCTCGTGTAAGATTTGCAGAAAAGAAATAAAAAATCGTTTATTAAACTGCCCATTAAGAGCAGATTTATACTTGAGATTACATATTTCAATTTATTTAGACTTAAATGAAAGGATACTACATAATTGCTGTATTTTCTTAATGTAAGTGCAGTGTAAACATTACAAGGGGAAGTCGGGGGAGCGTGTGATCACGGACGTAACCGCGGCGGTGCCCGTTCGGTGCTCAGGTGAGATTAAAAGTCCGGAGCAGTTGTTTGCGGTGGCGTGGGGTCGGCTCTCAATGCACATGCACTCGCTACACTGACGCCAGTGCTCGCTATGATTAATGTGCACACCATTCACCTACAAATAAATGTAGCCCACACCAAGGATATATTGCTCCGTAATTTTCAGGTTTCATATTCATTTGTCCGTTTTGTGCAGGATCAAAGCGTGCGAGCGCTTTTGCGTCAGACGTGGGATTGCAATTTGTTGTATTGTATCTTGGTATACAGTAATGGTATTAGTTGTGTGGAAATATATTGTGTAATCGTTATATTATCACAAAATTTCCAGTTTAAAGCTGTAGAGTTATTGTTTAATTTCTGTAGCATGAATAATTCCGTTTAGAATTTAAGTAACCGCGGGCAAAATGGGTCTTCCCAGTGTGGCTAATAATTTCTTGAATGGCGACCACGTACCGGATGGCGCAACGTTGAAAGACGTCCCGAAATGTAATCCGATGCACTGGTGAAGGCTGTACTGGTTGCGAGGAACACAGGAACTGGTGGTTTGACGAAACTCTGGTAAAGTTTATGTTGTTTATGTTACCTATGTTGAAACTGTTTGACATTATATTTCAATTTAAACCAATAATTCATAGATGTATTTTTTTGTAAATAGAATGAATATCTGGATTCGATGAAATGTCAATGGTTTATGATTAAATGAAATGATTATGGCACTAATAGCAAAGAAGAAAAGTACGAAATAAATATGCAATCTATTAAATTTACTTTGAGATCTAAATCGACATGTAGTGATCGGTAGTTCCAAACGAGTTCCTTACAGTTAACTTAATAAGTTATACATAGTTAGCGCAAGCAATCGGCGAAGGTTCTCAAGGTGGCGCAGAGATTTATCGCGTAGGCTTCGACCACAAACGAGCGCACGCGGCAAGACGGAGCTGCCGCGCCTAGCTGACGGATGCCTTACATTTGTTTCAGTTGATTTAGTTTGCAAACACACGTTTGCACGACACTGATTTGTTTTGTTTAGTTTTTTAAAGTCTTTTGATGACGTCATTGCTGCATTGGTATGCATGGAATCGTGGCAGGTTTTTTTTTATTGACGTTCTGTGGTCAGTTACGGATGTCTATATTGAAATTAGACAGGATACGCAATACTCGTAACTTTGTGGTTGCTTCACGGAGTGTAGAAGTCACGCGCAGAGAAGACTTACGTATCTCTTAGTGTTATCTTGTGTTCGAAATGTACGAGTATTATTACAGTTTTTTTTTTTTTTCAAATACTTTTTTTATAAGTCTGCCACTAACTAGCATGTTGTGAACTTTGTGCTTACTGTAAAAAAGTTAAAAATTTTAAGCGTTTATTTTTTTTTAAATACCTTTGCCCCTCACTAGGATTTCTCCAATATCGTGGGTGCGTTTACAAACATTTAAACTCACATACACAAGCAGCCAGACTCCGGGTCTGGCTGTTTGTGTATGTGAGTTTGTGTTTGTGACAACTATCTGTACGCCATACAAATATTTGTTCCGTGCGGGGATCAAACCCGCAACACGCAGCGCAGCAGTCGATCGCTCAGCCACTGCGCCAACCGTGTCGTCACTTTGTTACGCAGAAAAGAATAATTGTGTAATAGTTAAGGATCTTTATCTGGCAGTACGTCTCATCTGTTGTTACTCCAAAGTTTGTTCACACAATAGACACAGAAGTTGAAGGGTAACCCCACCATAATTAAATATATAATAATAAGATCGGTATAAAATTCGGCAGTTCGCGTTTACCTCAGACAAAGTTTTCATTAGGAGCGAGCGTAAGTTTGCGGCGAGTGTGCGAGTGGGAACGTTTGGCACGATGCTGATAACACAACAAACAACTTGTTACAAACGTGTTTAGTTTTAGTTATTGCTTCGAGTTCGACGCTTTAACTCATTGCTCTAATAATGAAGAGGGTAGGCAGTAATTAAGCTCGGTTTTGTACGAGCAGTTTGAGCGGTGATGATGTTGTTTGAGGTGTTTGTATTTACTGATTTATAAGGCAAAGTAGGTAATGGTTGCAGAAAAATTGTCGTTGTCAGTACGTATCATCATCGCATCAACTGCATACCGTTTTCCCAACATGTTAGGATCGGCTTTCAGTCAATTACTAGTTTGAAGCTAGAAATGCTGCTGCCGAAATCGAGGACGCCACATACAACAGTGTAAGCCGTAGAAAATGCTAGCAGAAATGATTAAAATAAGATTCTTTGGAGCTTAATTTTTACAGAAAAACCGTCTAGTCATACTGTATGCCACAGACAGCTAGCATAGCAAAAAGAGAATCCCTTAGTAATGACTAGTGTTTACTTTTAATCCGTCACAGAGCCGGTGCAGTGATGAATTTTTACACAAGGCCTCGTCAAAGTGATACAAGATTAAATTACGTGCGGGCGCGTGGACTGCTATTCGGATTCAGGCCAGTCTAACAAATTTTTGTTGTTTTTTTTCTCGTACCTACATTCGTTTGCCGGATGTCAAACAGATCTGTAAACCGAAATCAAATTGGGAAATTTGTCCGGATTGGAATTTGTGGAAAATGTCAGTTATATTGGCGTTTTAGGTGTGGTATAAATACATTTTTTATGAGTATCAGATTGCCAATTTCAGTGTTAAATGTTTGAATCTTGTTTGCTTTTGTTATCAGGCTCAAAAAAGTGGACTAAGCGATATTACCGTATTTCCAACAAAAAAAATGACTTTAGAAACTACGCTGAAAAAAATGGCTTGGCCATAATACAATTCAAACATACTTAACTCCTAGTTAAGTAAATCTTAACTCCAAGTACCGTTAAAGATGGGACCGTTAAGGCCGCTGCCTGCTGGGGTTGCGGGTTGTTCGAAAGGGATACCGCGGTCCCAGGACACAAAGGGCAAAAGGAAGAACATGAGTGGGTTTTAGTCAGTACAAGACTGGGACTCCTTCCGTTGCCACAGAGCGGGAAAAATATTTGTAATTTTTACTTCCCATCCGAAAAAAGCCGTAATACAAGAATTAATAGATATCAATCAAATTTATATATTTTTTAATTAGATTAAAAGAGCATTACCTTTCCTCTCAATTGTGAATATTTATAATATTGTATTTACATATCTGTTTATATATTTTTGTGTTATGTATGTATACAGGTTAATATTATTATGCTTATTTGTGTATTTATATTTAGGTCAAGACATTCATTTAGTTACTATTCTCTTCCTGTTCTCACACACTACTGTCTACGTTTCTTTGGCCTGCTAGTAGAAATTTCTTTAGAAATAAGCTGTGCCTTTGTAATCTTTGTTTTTTATGATGTTTTCCTGTGTTTTCTCTTTTGTGTACATAAACTATTAAATAAGTAAATAAAAATTCTTTGAAGGCAGTTACTTTAGAAAAAACAAATATATAGAAAGCCATACAAAACTGCAAACTCAAAACCCCACCAAACATCATCCCCACGATAATACGAAGGTGAAAACTGGCACATTAGACGTGTATTTTACTGGCCGTCTTTTGTACTGTGTCCGTTACACCATGTTAGGTAAAGGGGCAGGAAAAGGAAGCGGTTTATCTGTGCTCCGGAACTCAGGAAGACGAACGCGGGCAACGCCGGGCTGCGTCGGATTCCTTTAGGCTTTACATTTGTACCGAATTGCGATTGTGTTGTACGCGTATGGCGTGTCACTGGTAAAAGTGTAGAGAATTTGTTTGAGTGTTTTTGTTTTCTTTTTGGTGGAAACATAAAATTGGATATGTTTACGTGTGATTGATATTTTTATTCTGTTTGAGTAATATTGAACTCTAGGTACTTTATGATACTTATGTATTTTTGATGTAGAGTGTAGACTGTAGATGCCTTATACATTACAATATATGTTTTTGAATTTGAATTACTAGGATTTGCCTGCGGCTTCGCTCGCGTTAAATTCGGGATAACACTGTTCCCCTTTCCTGATTTGCAGGTGCCTGCTTGATCTTGCGCCTTTTTTAAGTTCCCCCTTTTCTTCCGTCCTTCTCCCTCATTAAACACTTAAAAAAAAATGTCTATGTCTGTCTTCAAACTATCATTTAGGCGTGAAAACGTAACAAATAAACAAACTCACTTTCGCTTCTATAATAATAGTAAGGATTTGTGTTGAAAACGCTATGTACCACTGTTTGAATATAATAGCAGTCTAACAATACTAGACTTTCGTCCACTCTCACTCTTTTTTGCGATGGGAAATCATGAAATAACTTACCCCGCTCTGGGCGGAGCGGAGGGGGAGTGTCAGACTTGTACTGAGTAACACCCACCAATGTTCCTTCTTTTGGCCTCTATGTTCCTAGGCCGCGGTATCTCTTTCGAACAACCCGCAACCCCAGCAGACGATGGCCCTGGTAGGCCCCTCTGCAACCACACTCACCCTTCCATTACTTTTCATCATTTCATCTAATCCCTGTAATCGAAATGTATCGTGTCCATTTCACTAGATTATTTAAAAAAAACTGTTCGTAAAAACAAAACTATGTAATGCAGGTATCGGTTAATATTTTGGTATTTATCATGTTACATTTCCTACCCAATTTCCCTTTTATGTGGTTGCCGAAATTATTCCAACCAAAAAACCCGGCACAATTTCTTTACTGACTTCCATAAACATAAACTAATACACAAAGGGTATGTAACGTAGCATTTTTGAATCCCCGGATTATTTCAATAACATTTTCTTTCTGAACGTTTGCCAGTGCACCGTTTTATTTTCTTATCTTAAGGAAATGTTTCCCTGGCTTTGTCTCCTCTGCAACAAAGCGCGCGCATCAGCCGTTGGTCGACCTTCAGGGAGCGATTTTAAACGAAATACTAGATTCCACCCCTGTTTAACCACTTTTAAAGAAATCCACCCTACTAAGGGAGAATATATAGTTATTTCTTTACATTGTACGTGTATATTAGCTTCAGCCTGTATCGTAAATTCTGGTAAAAAGTGTCACGACTTGTGGAAGTTAACAAACTTGGGATACTTACTGCGGCTTTTCACTTTGTCGACAATAAACTCTTCGAAATTGAATAACATACATCAAGTAGAAATAGTAATTGAATTTCAGTTCGAGAGAACTTCGCACTGGTCGGGAAAATAAATAAAAAATGCGCATTGTGTTTTGTTATTTTTAATGCCAAAACATTCATATAACAATATTTACTTACTATTATTTTCATGATGTGTAGGGATATCTGAAAGTGCTCACAATTTTCATAGTGGGTATTTAGGATATAAAAGAAGAAAGTATCTACTGTTTAAAATGTCGATATCATAAAAGTAGAGTACTGCAAGAACATAGAATACGCAAACACATGCAGCATAATACAATGATACAAAATACGTGATACTGATACTTTGGGTTTCATAGTCAGCTTGTTGCAGCCACTCCGGTAAGGTTTCTTGCTGATTCTGAAACATGAATTTGGCCTACATTTTAAGCTGACTATGAAAACATAATGGTTAGGCAGATATGTTTAAGTCCTATGTTATAGGGGTAAACCTATAACCATTAGACATTATTAGAATTCCTGATGGACAGATCCAAATACCTATAGAAAAAAATAACAATTTGCCCGACCCGGGAATCGAACCCAAGAACTGATCATAAAAAAATATCCCGACAAACCCTTAACAACAAAGATCTCGTTGTTGTTGTAACAAACCGAACCCTAGAACAGTGAATTGGCACAACACTTACAAGGTGAACGTAAACGTCTACCAGCAAGAAATACGAGAAAAGCTAATGACGCTATTTCCTTTACCCCCTACCGCACTGCAGCTACATTCCAAATATAATTTTCAAAGGTGTTCGGCGTCGATAGGTAACACATAAATTTAAACGGCGATAGTAATAGGCTAGTGTTGCTACAGCTTTGATTTAAGACTGGAGCGAGCTGAAAGTGCAGGCGATATCCAATTGCGGATTTGCCTTCCAACTATTTATTTATTCCAAGGAAATACTGAACTTTTTACGTGAGATCGTGTTAATTGATTACAGAAGTAAACGAGAGTTAAAAAAGTTTAGTCGCCTTCATTATGGGGAGGTGAAAATTTAACGCCGTTTTCGAACTAAGCGGAGAGAAAACAGACGTTCACCATCATTTATGTGGTACTTAAGGGTTCTATAAAACCCGCGGTAGAAACTTCTGTAAGAACTCTAACGTATCCAAGATAATTTATTTGCCGAAACTTTTACAGCACATTTCCTATGAGTATACGTTTTACGTTGTATTCTGGAGAAAGGTCTAGTCCCTATAGCGTCTAGTCCCTAATACTGTGAGCTCTTGGATGGCCGTAAGTGGTGTTTTGCACAGCAAACAAATACTCCGTGAAATTAACTGCGCCCGCCGCGCCCCGAACGTTTCGGACGCCTCGATTTCGCTTACCCAAGATATTCAAACGCTAGATAAGACATCACAAAATCAAGAACAACGTTACGTTATTTCAGAAAATATCCTTGTTAAAAGCGGACTCAGTTTTTTGGTTAAAGAAACTTTATTATTTAAAATAAATTTACAACAAATTTCATTTATTGAGCTAATAATATCTTACGAATACCAAAACAAACGGTGACATTCGTGAGCTGAGCTAGTCTTACATAGGTAATACATACGCAAATAACCTTGAGTATTCGCTTCCCTCTTTGCCGCGCAGGAGTGAGTGAGTGAGTGAGAGCAGTAGTGAATAATGCCTATTTTTTGGAATAAAATTAAGTATTGGGTTTTTGGAAAAAATATTTGTACCAAAATGTTCATTATAGAATTGTGTATCCATTAGTGTCAGTAGCAAAATTAAACAATGTTTACTTTACGAGGAGATGCAGTTTATTGATATTTTTTTCTCATTTCGGGGGCTTTGTTGTAAGGAGATTTACTAAATAATGACTCAATAAAAATAAAAACTAAATCTACAATAATGGAATCAAGATTATAAAGAAATTTAATGTATTTTTTTTGTTACTTAGTTCGTTTTAAATAACAAGTAGATAGCTCTAGAAAACTGTACAAAAACGGCTTGCGCGGCGTTTTGGTCGGGGTGGCGCCTTAATTTAACACAAAACTAATAGACCATTGAAAGATTGATATTTCACATTCACTCTTAATAATTTGTCTACAAAAATATTAAAAAAGTAATATTCAGGTCACTTAACTAACATACTGAACATTGAGAGAAAATAAGTATTTTACATTCGTAAATAATAATTGTACTCACGACATTGAAGGTAGCATTAAAAGATAAACGCGATTAAGTTCATTAATGTTGGTAAATAATTAAAAACGCAAACCGGCCCTGGTATTAAATTTTGTCTATTACGTTTTTAATTTATTCTAATGGGAATGAAAACTTTTAGTAGTTTTTATATCTCGTGGTAGTTTTTTAAACTTCTGGGCTCGGTACGTTTCCCCACACTAGGAATTTCTCGTATCGTGGCCCGTGGGTGCGTTTACAAACATTTAAACTCACATACACAAACAGCCAGACCCGAAACAACTATCTGCAGGTCAAACAAATATGTGTTCCGTGCGGGAATCGAACCCGCGACCACGCAGCGCAGCAGTCGATAGCTCAGCCACTGCGCCAACCGTGTTGTCAATGTCATTTTAATCATCATGTAATGATTTTAAATCGATAATAGGATATAACCCATATGCTCCTTGATGAATAGTGGCACAATATATAATAGTAGTTACTTATGAGCTAACGACTGCATCTCTTTGTGGTTAGCATGCTAGTAGAAAAAGAGACTTTCATTGACATTTATTTTGGGATGCTTTTTTAACTTATTTCGTCAATAATTGTTGTCAATCCTTAATTTAAATTTATCTTACCTTACCAGTGCGTATAAACAACCAATCACACAACCTAACACATCTAGTATTTTATGGGAACCATTCGAGGGCACCTACTTATCTTGCTACTGTCGGCCGACACTTTTACAGAATCTCGACTAGTTTTATGTTGTTTTCAGTAAATTTGTCTTAAAGTAAATAATATATATTTCAAAAACCGAGAAGTCTTCCACGGTTAACATCTGCAGTTTTCGATCAGACATATTATCCATAAGCATCTCCGCAGAATGATGGCAAAACACGCAATTCTTGACTTACATTATTATCAATATCCACTCACACTGAAAAAAACAATATAAATAAAAACAAAAGCTCGCAATCTAAATTAACCGTTTCAATTTATTCAAATAAACCACACAAGGATTTTATTGTAGCTATCGAATAAAGAGATTCAAAGATTAGATTTTCATATCGAATGACAGATTTAACCATTTCGATAACTTTTTCTGCATGGCATAGTGGCGCGCAAAGAATACGACCAATGCAATAAATTAAACCTCTCAGGGACTGACCCGTCTACGGGTTTAATTAACTTTTCACCAGGCATTTTTAAATGAAAAAAAAAGTGGAAGGCAATATGGTTGCAGAATCACACTGCTTGATAAAGTTTTGTACGTGCGACTCAAATATAATCTAGGTAGCTGAAAAAATATTCAGTTGTAATAAAAATAAACATGTACTGTACACGCCGAATTCATTTTATTTACTGTTACGAGAACTAGTTTTTTGGACAATAGTTGTTTTGTTTTTTTGTAAACCAACCACAGTTTAGGTTTTAGCGATGAAATTTAATAAAAGCAAACATTATCCAATTAAATAAACAAACACTTCTAAATTCTAGAAAATATCGCGAGACATGTCCAAAAAATTGTGACATAAAAATAAAATGCCTGTAATATTGCACCTGACTGCTAAATTTGACATGGGTCTTCTTGCATGTATCAACTTGACAGGCCAAGTAAATTTCTGTCGCATGCCTGAATAAATAATCACGTCGTTTATGTCACAAGGAACCATTGAACACACGGATAGGCTCATGAATATTCAAGTTATATTATCATCTTTGACATTATACGCTCATGTTGGGCACATGTTTTCTTATTATATTTTATAGAGGGTGGGTAGTTGTTAAACGATGGCTCTTTTTTTGCGGATGGGAAATAATCAAACGGACGGACGAAATCAGACTTGTACCGACTAAAACCACCCATGTTCCTTCTATTGTCCTTTATGCTCCGGGGCCACGGTATCTCGTTCAAAAAACCCACAACCCCGGAAGCCACCTCTGCTTTGCTGACATCTCTTTGAGGCGCGCGTGGAACATTAACGCACCGTCGACACGGCCTGTCGTCAACAGACGGACGGACAGTGAGCTAACCATTGCTCACGATCTACAGGCCCGCATCTACGGTAGCCGGGAGTCGTCTCGTGGCGCCCGACGCTCGGGGAGTCTCCCGCAGAGTTAAACGATGGCGTAATTGAAGTTTATTTTATGTACACACACAAATTGTATTTATGTTAGTAAATTTGAACCAACACAATTTGCACAATGTCATACCATATAAATTATTTTCTGTTGGGTGCTATCGAACCTAATACTTAACAAAAAACAAAAGCCACAGTGCTGATGCATGTGTCCACTTATTATTTTTCTTTAAATCAACAAAAGAAAAACTACGAAATCTAAAACAGGGACAGGTAAAAAATATAACCATAAAACCACACAATAAAAATGTTCTTTAATCTAAAAAGGCGTGACTATTTTTTAAGTGTTCCTAGAAGACTCAAAGTCCGAACATGAACACTCGCCTAAGAAATTAAAAAGCTTTTATTTGTTAGTAAACAAAGTGGTATAGTGGCAAACAGAGACGTTTTGGCTAAGGCATAGTAATATATTAAGTGCTAGCACGCGACCTCGCAATAAGTCTGCCTCGCCTACTTCGCCGCTAGATAACAATTATAAATCTTACTAATACTTCTCACTGTCCACACCAAGCTAGAGTTTCATAGTTTTGATTTTATAAAATACAACCTTAAAACTTGATAGTAGAGAGTATATTGCAATGCCTCTTACATAACGTTACATGCAGTATTAAACTTTTAACCAGAATTTGAGGAAACTATTACGAAAGTTTGCCATATTGAGTGTTGCATTTTTAAAAAAAAAAAATTAATTTAGCAAGTTGGGTGAAAAACGATTGCATGTAGCGGAGATGAGAATGTTGAGATGGATGTGTGAAGTGACAAGAATGGATAAAGTAAGGAATGAATATATTCGAGGAAGTTTGAAAGTTGCGCCTGTTACAGAAAAAATGAAAGGGAGTTGTTTGTCTTGGTATGGACATGTCATGAGGAGGGATGAAGGACATGTGACTAAAAGAGTGATGGATCTGAATGTTGATGGACGAAGAGCGAGAGGAAGGCCAAAGAAAAGATGGATGGATTGTGTAAGAAATAATATGTAGGAGAAAGGAGTAAATGATGCCGTGACGTCTGATAGGGGAGAATGGAAGAAAAAAACGAGTTGCGCCGACCCCAAATAGAATGGGATAAGGGCAGGAAAATGATGAGCCATGGCTGTAACTTTTCTTTAGCCATGTCAAAGTGGCCAAAAGCAACTGACTGCACTATTTTAAACTGGTATATTTGGTGAAATCAGGATTAGATAAACCTTTTTCTGGAGGTTTGCCAAAATCTAAATGCAGTACGAATTAAGAATTCTGATCAAGTAAACCAAATATTTGCTACCAAAAAACTTGGAGTACAATCTAAAAGTTCAGCCCTTAGCAATCTTTATTTCTACCAAAAAGTGATTTGATTTATTACAATCATTCAGTACAAATAAAAAGAAAAACCAATACATTTTCTTTATAGTTTATGTTCAAGATGTTTTACATCCCTCGACGACTCAACCCCTTCAATGCCGCGCGTCGCAAAGTAATAAAAAACTATGTTATGTTCCAAAATATTCGGCTCCGTTGTCGTGGACAGGACATCATAAAAGCATCAAGAAGCCATCAGAGGTAGTAACAGGTTGTCCCGCATACAACATTCTTTACATTTTTACCCATTTGTGTAAGATAAATGGTGTGTTTCGGGAGTGTGACATTACCGAAATACCGAAGGATGTTATTTTAGATAGAATAAATCGGGATGGTATAACAGCTTATAGAAAAAGGACGAAACAAACTGCGACTTTTACGGTATCATCATCAAGAGAGGTAAGTAACCAACCTAGTTATAATGGACGTTTTCAACTCACACAATTTTATTTAATGATTATACTATTTATTTTCTGTCAAATAAATTTAAAATCGATCACAGACTTTTAAGAAAATGCACACTGTATCCGACAATACTTAACTCTTTTGGTACGTATCTCTTTTGTTGACTGTACATTTTAATAAATGTTTAAGTTTTGCGTAAATTTACTCGATGATTATCATTATACACAATACTGCACCCAGAGGCGAAATCATTATTTTGGCCAGTTCTTCTACACGGTCATTTGCGTCCCAATGGAAGTCCTTTTTAACCCTTTGACGACCACGAAAGAAAGTAATCGAAAGAAAATAAAAAGATAGTATCAGGCAATATTGCCTATAAGAAAAAGATTCTTCTTCATTCTTCTTCCAAATACAAATGGAAAGGTGATCTATGATCGTCACTTGATTACCCGATTCTTGATAACTGATAAAAACAACATAGATCAGTATTATATTTATAAGTAAACAAAAACAAACCATGTTACGTCTGCTGCATCTCATATCGCTGTTTTTAAAAGTCTAGTAACAGGCTTTATCATCAGCAGCCTACATCAGTCAACTGGCCTGGCTGGATATGAGTATTTCAATCGCACGACTCTCATCCAATTGCTACCAGCCAACTTGAGAAGATCGGCTTCAACGAGTCTGAGGGCGTCCCACCTCAGGTTTGCCGAATCGTGGTCTTTACTCAACTCAAGAGTCTACTCCAACAGCCATCGGTTTTACGGCTAATATGGCCGTCCCATTATCACTTCAGCTTACTTATTCTGTGAGCTATGTCAACAAATCTGTTTCTCAGTCAAATAATCTCATTCCAGCTGCGATCCATCAGAGAAACTCCAAGCATAGCCCGTTCCATAGTTCACTAAGCATCCTTGAATTTGACCAATCTTCCCATGAGTGACATTTTGGCCTTGGAGAAAAAAACACTGAGCACAGATCTATAGAGGTCTTGGTAAAAGACTTATCAAACAACAAAACATGAAATATCAAACCCAGCAATTAATTCACGTCCTTTCCTAGCAATCAAAACAAAACTTTTATAATAAACTTTCGCAAAACATTAATTTTATAGAGAAGTGCGAACTGTCTAGTCTAGGCGACTCGGTGCAGCGGAAGTGTTGCCGCGATGACTCGGCAGGTCGACCGACACGACGCGACAAACGATATAAACAAACCACAGAAGGTCAACGGAAAACGCACACACATAATGAAAAATACTCTAAATGAAGCTGAAAAGCTTCTTCCTGTCACTGCAATATTTTGTTTGTTACATGGCTATTCCTAAGAATTTTCTAGTTACGGAGATCTTGGAGTTAAAAATTCCAATTCCATCACCAGTTATTTTTTGTTTAACTCAAGTTTTTGGTGAATATGACATTTCAAATGTATTAATGACGGTGGTGACCATGTAATTTTTTTTTGATTGGGCCACTCGTAGTTCAGCTTGCTGTTGAGTTGTTTATCTGCACAACCGGACTATTAAGTGACAATGTCAGTTAAAAAAGTTACCATTTATGTACAAGTTTTTAATTTTGTAACTTTACTTTAAATACTTCTACAACCCTAGTACTATCCCATGCATTCATCATAAGCACAATGTGTTGAACGCGTTACGTTGAGTCCTACCGTAAAATGTGTTAAAGCGTGATGAGCAAATTTTTGCTTAGAGTTACAGAATCCTTGATTGATGGCTTTGTGAAGGGTTCGTTTAGATACGTTTCACGAACAGCAAGTGAGGATCTTTGCTGCTTATTTGTTTATTTTGCTTAATCAGGCGTCCCTGTGTTTACCTCTGCTTTGAGAATAAGGTCTACTGCCAGAACTACGGCCCAAGCTAAGGTTCGTATCCCACAGTGAATCCTGTGGGATGCAGACCTCTGCTTCGGCCGATGCTGATGTATGACAGCAGGGGACAGACTAGATCGGACAGACAGATATGTTGCTGGGGAGTTTGTTCCGCCACTTCTTCTTTCCAGCTAAAACGCTAGGAAGTGGCGAAGGGCAGGGCGTTTTTGTGGAACTGTCTCTTTTAATGTGACGTTTAAAAAGTGCTAATTATCAGCCTAATTTTAATAAATGATCTTCGATTTATATTTTATGATTTTGATCGGAATAAATGACTATGACATTCGTTTCATATTATTCGTAAGTATCAGCGTGTGTGCGTCTGTTGACCTTTGTATGAAACTGTCTTTCTCTACTTATCTTTTATGTGACACGACACTCTTCACGATGTTTATATCAGTTTAAAAGGCGACTACACCGATCGGAGCGTTTCCTTTTGCGACAGCATAAAAGAATTTCCAAGAAATAACTGCTGTATTTGAATAGCGGTATAACATGTTCCCGAATGCTTTTCTCCGGCTTAAAGCAGCAGTATTGCTCTTTGAATTTTCCTGTGACTTTTTTAAGTTGAATATTCTGATTGTCGTTTGTTGAGTTTGTTTGTACACTTTGTTGCAATCGTCGATAAGTGATGTTTTTGAATATTCAGGTTTGAGTATAATCTTTTTTGTTGAAAGATTGCTATAATGTGCCTCAACTTCTTTGTAAAATGATAACAAATTAATCGAAAATCTGAAACAAACAGGATTTATTTGAATATAGGTACTTTTATCTTGTAATGGTGAATTACTTATGAATAAACCACGCAACAATAACAAAAAAAACCGGCCAAGTTTGAGTCAGCCTCGCATACACAGGGTGCAGTACCACCAAACAATAAAATATTATTATTTATAATTGTTTCTCTTTCATTATATTATAAATTCTTTATATTATAGTAAATTCACACATCACAAACCTAAATTTGATTTCAAAGTAAGTTAATAAAAACAAATCCTACTAAACCACTGTTATTATTTTATGAAAAAAACCCTTATCTCAAAAAAATAATTTCAAATTTTATTCTAACCAGTTTTGATGACAAGTTTTTTTACGTTATACAAACCATTTATTTTTTAAATCGTTATGTCTATCTAAAAAGATTTATGACATCAGTTTTGTGTGACGGTTAGCATAGAAGACATCTAACTCTTATTTTTAAACTGTATGTCGCGTACAATAGCGAAGTGGCTTTTTTGTACCATACGGACGGACAGTTCCATTTTCGCTATTTGGCTACGGACCCCTAAAACCACCGAAACACACAAAAACAGAATAATTGAAATTACAATTCAAAGATATTTAACAATGTTTCATTACAAAACGATTCATTGGTTTTTAATGAAAATTTTATACTTCTTTGAGTGTAAGTAATTTACAAAGACAATAAGCGTAATCAGTTTTCATGTACAACAGAACAAACGACAAAGCGTTCTTTCTCAATGAAATTGTTTTTATTTTGAATAAAGCTTTTCGTATCGTTGTAAATCTTTTAAGAATTGCTGTTTTTTGTTCTACGCTGTCTACGAGGATTATTGTACTTGCAATGAAATGTACACAAAGCGAAACTGGGCTACAATCTTTATAAGATTTATTAAAGTACTTTTAAATTTTTATTTATTAGCATATTTAGAAATAACAACTGAATCAATGATTTCGAAGCATTAATTCAAAGTAGGTATCTTCAAATTCTGTTTCTCAAACTTTCAAAATGAAACTATTGATAAATTGGCACAAAATGATTTCGAATTTATAAGAAAACATAAAATTTTGCTGTTTTCTTTTTTCACAGCACGCATTTGTTGTCGAATGACAAAAGACGGAACTAGTTGTAAGCTGTCGATTTTTTTTCTCTGTCCAATTCCAAACTTTGGTGATGGTTGCTAAACCTGGATCCGTAAGGCAACCCATGCATTTCCAAGCCACCTTGGCAAGGGTTGCTTAACCTGGATCGGTGAAGGAAACCCATCCATTTTCAAACCTTGGCAAGGGTTGCTTAACCTGGATCGGTGAGGGAAACACATCCATTTCCAAACCTTGGCAAAGGTTGCTTAACCTGGATCGGTGAGGGAACCTATCCATTTCCAAACCTTGTCAAGGGTTGCTTAACCTGGATCGATGAGGGAAACCCATCCATTTCCAAAGTTTGGCAAGGATTGCTTAGCCTGGATCGGTAAGGGAACCCATCCATTTCGAAACCTTGGCAAGGGTGGCTTGACCTGGATCGGTGAGGGAAACACATCCATTTCCAAACCTTGGCAAGGGTTGCTTGACCTGGATCGGTGAGGGAACCTATCCATTTCCAAACCTTGTCAAGGGTTGCTTAACCTGGATCGGTAGGGGAACCCATCCTTTTCCAAACCTTGGCAAGGGTTGCTTAACCTGGCTCGGGATGGGAACCCATGTTTTCCTAACCTTGGAAAGAGTTGCGTAACTTGAAATGGTAAAGGAAATGGATGGCTCCTTTTCCATACCTTAGCCTTATTTGAAAAGCCGCATAGATTGAACACTCAGTTTAAACATTTTATAATAATTCTAATAGTGTGTTGTCAAAGATAAGCTTTTGAGCCATTAGTTAAATGTTACTCATTCACAAATGAAGCAAAGTTCAATACAAAATTGTTATCCTATGTATTTATACATCCACACTCAATGAGTAGATCACTCAGTTCAGACACGTACGATGCAGTTAAACCGTCTTAAATTTGTAATGCCACATCCTAGCGAGTCGCTAACATAGCTGGGAAAAGACTAGGCAAATGATGATGAATAAGTGTTAAAAACAGTCTAATTACTAACTGTGCCCAGCGGTTTCACCCGCTGCTCACTTAGGGGTATGAAAAATAGATGTTGGCCGATTCTCAGACCAACCCGATATGTACACAAAATTTCGTTTAAATCGGTCCAGCCGTTTCGGAGGAGTATGGGAACGAAAATTGTGACACGAGAATTTTAGATATTAGATGTTATTATATTATTTGGTGCTTCAGAACACTAAATGCGCGAGTTCGACTCGCACTTGGCCGGTTTTTACTACTAGTTTTTGTTTTTTTTTTGGCATGATTTCTCATTTCACAATTTGCATACTTCAAGACTTAGACCCAAACAATCGTATTTAACAAACACTAAACTATAATCAAACAGCGATACAGGTAAAAAAATTGGCTTACTTATTAATTTTAATGATATAACCAAAATATCGCTGAGCACGCCACTTGGTTGGAGTACGCTTCTTATAAAGGTCGCCTGAGTGCAAACACAAAGTTCACCTGAAGATAATCACTCGAAGGACCCCACTTCAAATGGCATACAAGATAAACGAGAATTCCCTCATTTTTTTAACAAGTACGGTGGGAAACAACAGACGTCTTTTGTGTTTAGATTGTCTAGATAACTATGCTCAGTTTGGTTAAATGATAATAGATTTTTATGCCTTATTTGGTGTGGAGCTGTTCATAAATAAGCAAATGAAAAAGGAGGTTAACTACTCAACGTCGTCGTAAAGGTTAATATTTATTATATTATTCAGCTCAATGGAATAAAGATTGAGTAACGTATTCGTTAAATCTTGCGGTTTTTATTTGCATACCGATCGTTTACCTGATCCTTATTTCCACCTACAATGTTTGTATATTTGTTAAAATCCAATAGAAATAATATCACTACAAACTGAATACAAAACGGAAAACTTTATTGCTATTATTTTTATTCTCGGTGATTCTTATCCGGAGCTCGTGTGGAATTAGAAATTAAATGTTTAGACGTGTAGCAACGCCATTTATCAGGAAGAAAATATAGATCTAGGTTATTCTCCAAGGATCTGTTCGAAGTTGCGAGAAATATACCGTGCAGTATCCTACATAGGTTAAACCGGCTATAAATAAAGGTGCAAACATTGTAACGTGTTCGGAATTTTTAAGTAATCTAGCTTGGCTTAGTTGTTAGAAGTTTTCAAATAATACAATAATATTTTGTGTACATGTATCTAAGACTAATAAAAGTTGCTTGTTGAAATATTAATGATAAAATACTGCTTGTTTAATTTAAAAGTAAATCTGTTTACCGACATCTAGGTATTACAGCATTTTGACGAGAAGTTAAAAATAAGTTACTCACCATGATAAACTTTTAATTTGCAATTCTTATTTATCGCCATAAAACAAAAAAAAACGGTATTTCATACCGTCAGTGCATACTATAACGTTACTTATTGTTGCAGAATAACCACACATTGTTCATATGATCTGCAAAAAGTCGTCAACAACTTTCTTTGCAAACCGTACTCCGCGCGGGGAAGTGAAAACATCAGTCAGGCCAATATTGAATTATTTATAAACAGACAGTATTGAATGGAGTTAAGGAGTATTCTGACACCAGTTATTGACTGTATGCTTACGATGAGTTATGACTTCTGAATGATGGAGCCCTTTGTACTCAGAGCCTTTGTTACTCTTTATAAATGATTCTTTACGTCTTCAAATGGCTTTCTTATTTAATATCTGTATTTTGGTATAACGGTTTTGATATTGCTTTAGATTTATTGTTGTTTGGTCTCATAATCCATTCATATTTTCTTTACTTTGGAGCTTAAATTGTTATAAAAGGTACATGAAGAGATGTTTGTAAGAATAATTGTATGCAGTATTAGCTATTTATAATGATGGACTTATTTGAAACCCGACACTCGAAATATCTAAAACCGCAGACAGCGTAGCCGACTACGACGTAGCCGAAGCGCTACGTAGGTAATCTACGCTGTCGTAGCCAATAGTTAACAATGCCGAATTTAATATCACCGTAGACAATGATTACGTATTTCATCTTCAGAATTAAATTAAATTTTATTGTTGTATCTGGACTCAAAGTATTTCGAATAGTTCATTCAATAAGATATATTTAGTACTCATTAAAAAAAACAAGTACCTATCGTTAACTAGATTAGTTAACGATAGGTACTTGTTTTTTTTTAACAACATGTCTATTAAATCAGCTTATGAATTCAAAGACCTCTTCAAAAGATCCCTATTCACTTGAAACAATTCATCTTTTAAGTGCAAAAAATCCGTTCCTTGTTCAACAACGAAAGCAATCTAGCAAAAGCGTGTGAATGGGAACAGGTGGTGATTCACACTTCTTTTTTTCTCTCGACCTTTAAGGTATGTATTCAGGTTTACTCATGTATGGGAAGCATTCTTCAGTAACACCAATTTCTGTGTTGGTTTTAGGATTATTTTTTGCAACCTCGATTGGGCAGTAACTAAAACATTTTTTTTTTCGGTGATTTGACGATGTTTCGTTACATTTTATAATTAACTCGCTTCCGCCCGCGACTTCGCCGGCGTGGTATAGGTAGTTACTTTGGGCTAACGCTAACTTTAACCCGCGTGATGATCGAAATGAACTCATCTTTCTCTCCCCTTTTCTTCCGTCTTTCTCCCCCTTTTCTCAATATTGAAGTATGGATTGAAGTAGGAAGGAAGTATAGAGTGAAATCCAATAGTTTAGCAGTAACAGCGTATAAAATTTAATACCTCATGCATTCATTCTCTCTTTGCACACTTAACTTGATTTTACGTAATTGCAGTTTACGCACAATACATTTATAAAATAATATCACAACAACTGTACTCTGTAATGCTCCGATTCACTTGTTTAAATTTCCGATAAGCCTTGTCATATTGACCCTCGTATCGCATATCTCGCGATTCATGAACTATACAGGAACAACCGCTGTCTAACCAAAGTGAACATGCGGCCGATATGTTTATTCTGCTCAGCGATCCCGAACGCGCCGACAGGATTCCATTTATCCAATGACAAAAATATGAAAATCGTGTAAACGCGCCGCCGATCGCTTAGGTTAGCACGCGGGGTATGAATGTTAACTCTTTCGCAATATAAATGTGTTACAGTTTATATTATAAACGTTTAAATAACAAGATCACAGACGTCTAACGTGGTTACACTGACGGTACTCCAGGGAATTTAAAGTGCACTTTATATGAGACGTATTTACATAACTCTTTCATAAGCCACTTTATTTTTTTAATGGTATACTTCTCTTTTAAATGGCCTTATATAGTTTGCGTGTGTTTCAATAAATGTACATTTACATAAATTTACATACAATATGTATATATTTTATTTTCGTTGGGAAATCATCAAATAACTTCCACCGCTCTGGGCGGAGCGGGAGGGAGTGTCAGACTTGTACTGACTAAAACCCACCCATGTTCCTTCTTTTGCCCTTTACGTTCCGGGGCCGTGGTATCTCTTTCGAACAAACCGCAACCCCGGCGGGTGGTGGCCCCAGCAGGCACACCAAACTAAAATCTTCACTTCCACTTCTACAATTAAAAAATTTCAAAACGATTGAAGTTTTTAAATTGTTTCTCTACGTAAAACCGGAATGGATATAAACGATGTTCTTATGACTTTGAGATATTTGCATGGCTACTTGTAAACAAATATATCGCGAACCGACGCGACGCTCTATGATCGGACTAACCACAAAATTCAATTACGTGGCAGACAAAATAAAAACGTTCCAGGCAGAGGCGTATCGTTGATTTGTTTCCAGTTTGTTGCTTCTCTTTCTACTAACACAACACACGGATTCGTCACCAACAAAACTAGACCCCTGCCAACAACTGGTCTTTACAAAAACTGTCTTAATACTTAATGAATCAGAGGCCATGTTGTCTAGTCGTATGAAAGGCCGAACCTCGACATGAGACATGACACTTTTGTCCAGATTTCATGAAGTTTAATTAAACATCTCCCGCGAGATGATGGTTCGTGATACTAGTTGATTGGTAGCATTTGATTGACTTGGGGAAATTACGTAACTTTTTAATGTTTATGTAATTTTAAACATGTTTATTATGTTTTAAACATCGCCAGACGTCGATGTGTCTGGTAGCCATAGGAATTAGAGAATGTTTTCTCAATAAAATCAAGTCGATGCAAAATTAAGAAGACAATTAATACTTCAAATCACTATTTGTAAAAAAGTAGGCAACAAAAAAAAATTAGGTAGGTAGGTAAACAGATTATTTTATTTCGTCTTTTTTAACAAAATCTATTTTTTTTGTTCGTTTTCATGCTTTTAATATTATTTACTAACTATTAAAAGTCTACAAAATTCAAAACCATAACCTTGTGAAAATAATCTTTCTCCTAAACGCATCGTGAATTTTGTAGTGCTACACCGTTCGTACGCCGTTGGGCTATTGTGAAATATGTCATGAAAATAATGGCTGACAAGTTTAGAGGGGATATGTTGTTCTTTCCTTCGGATAAGGCTGGGAGATCAGCGGTGGAATTGATATCAGAAGTGGAGGAGTTTTTGGTATACATACTATTTAAGAACTGAAAAATAAAGTACGGCCAGTAGTAATTGAGATCGAGAGATTATTTTAAAGTGAAAGACTAGTTTTGCATTTTCATTCAAATTAGAGAATAAATGTGATTGATTATTTTAACGATAAATAATACATCTTGCACTTTAAACATAGACAGGTTCAGACTTCTAGTTCCTTTTCAAATTTAAGTTCAATATCTATTTTTCTAAGAATATTATTAAATGCTCGTACATAAGAAACCACAATTATGTAACTCAAGAGAGATGCTGTAAGAGGAAAAACAGGTTTCTCCTAGTTCTGCCATACATGCTAAAACTTTTATGTATAGAATTTGTTTTACGACAGCATCTATCTTTAACACTATTTACAGTTGTTTGTGAAAAAATAAAGCTTATTTATTTAGGTTCATTAAAAAAAATGCTGATTATTAATTGATTTGCTATATCTAAGTCTTGAGATTTTCTTGTCATACTGACATACACTAATACTAAAGTTAACATTACTCATTAAAGCTTTGTATTTATTTGGAACCTTTAAAACCACCTTATTTTCTTATACAACTTTCTACACTCCACTTATTTTCCCAGTAGAAAATTTAACTTAATTTTTCGTCTCAAGGTCTCCTAACTTAATCTCACCTACAGTGCTTCAGAAGGAAATGAATTAATTCTATTTTACACAAGAGTGCTTTAAAATAAGGAGCCTTTCTTGCAGTGGGAGAAATACCCCGTGAAATTAACTCCAGGTTTCAGTTCACACTGGACACCTCGCAGGTACGGGAGACAAATGGCCGCAGGGGCACACTGTATAGCTATGTTACTTTCAGGAATGGAATCTGAAAAGATAGTTTATTTTTATATCGGGAAATTGTTGAGAAAGTTTTTTGGTGTTCTTCTCCCAGATGAACTCAGAAAACCGAGATTATTGATTTTAAAATACTGTGTTCTTAAGCGGAACGCTAGATATAGAGGTGTTGTTACTAAATGCACACTATTAGGTTTTTTTTGTATAATTTGTATAATAATTACAGTTTTGTGTAATAATTTGTTGTAACATCCCCAAATACAGGTTTATTAACTAAATTCTAAGCTTTTATTCGGATGCAAATCCATACTAACGCATCTAACTCTATTAACGGCTATACATTTTATTAGGCGTTATCATCAGCCATGATTTACGAACAAGCCCGAAGCACTTAATTTTAACGCGATAAAACCGATGATACATTAGCAAGATTGCGCTGAAACTGACCTGTGAGCCCTGGGATCGGTATTAGTGCCCAGACCTTGTCCTAGCCTAAGTGACACGGTTCACGTGAATACTTTACGTTGTCGTGGGGCGTTCATAAAAAAGACAATTTCCCTTATTGCCGCAATCTGTGGCACATGTGCCGTACAACCTTATGTCCCGTGCACGGTTATGTCTGCACCCGCCCTCATAAACGACAAAGTAAACCATAATTTATTGCGCATATTTAGGGTCAAACACATGACTCATAAATTGCTTTAGTATATTATTTGCGATAACTAGCCAGTAACTAATGGTAGCATATTATGGCGTGGTCGCTGTGTTTTAAACTCTAAAATATATCGCCGTTTAAATAACAGAGCGTATTCAAATTTTGGATCACGATAAGTTAATACTCTAAAGTTAGAAAAATACTTTACGTAGCTCTAAAGAACTAATTTCGTGTAAAAGATTCTAAACGTCAAGTCTCTCAGAAAACGGTCAAGAAAAATACAGTATTTATTTTCATTCAGTATTTTCATTTCCACGAAATAAAATATAAAATGTTGAAATACGTCACGAAATGAATAAAGTACTGAAAACCAAGATACGTTTATTGATTCAAGTTTGCACTAACGACCAAGTTGCTACATGAAAAATGTAGGTATCGCTTTGAAAATACTGACTGAACTTTTGAAAGTCTGAAACATAGCTCTTCTTTTATTCATGTTCTGACATGTGGCGCTCTCCGTTGTGTACAGGCTTTCTTCCCTAACAAAATAAACAACATTTACTTGGAGTTAGGTCCTTTGAGAGGCTGCCCTGTACTTATGTTTTATGAATGAGCTCTTATGCACTTACGTGTATATGTTAGTATTGGATACCATTTGAATGAAAAACTAACAACGATGATCTTACACTGTGTTTGAGACACTATATAGAAAAGAAAAATATATAACAAATCATATAGACACACGTACTAAAAGACTATATTCTCATACAGATTCTTAGAACATTTTAAGATCACCCCCACCACTGCTACGTGTAGGCAGTTCCCTTTACCACGAAAAACTATCCGTCTCTGTCTCGCAGGGAAAAATTTCACGCGTTTTCTGACGTGCCGCATGGTGTTCATACTTTCACTGCATTGCTATATTGAGCTTTACTGCACAGTTCCAACGATCCAATATTCCCTAACCAAAGTATTACCACTGCATACCTTTTACACTCTCGCTAAAGAGCCTTCCGTTCGCCTACGACTAGAAAGGTCATACAAAACTATTTAACATTGAAAAATAAATTCTCTGCTGTTGCTATAAAGCTGGTATTCTTGAACGTCGTATTTGAGTTTGTTATCTTTTGAATCTGAAGGTTTTGTGCAAAACTTGTAACGTAGACAAGTGGGTATGTATAGGCTGTATCGAAACAAGCCTTCAGTCGCAGCGCGCACATGCTCGCGTGAAGTCGGACACAAAGCTAGGTCCTTGCGCGAAATGGCGGGAACTTTCCGACAACTTTCGTATCGTAACACGCAGTAACATCTCTTTGTATATCTAGTAAACTATTGAAATAAAAAGTGTTAACAGTTTATTTACTGAAGTTTTGTTGTAATTAATAATAGTGGTGGAAGATGTACTGAAATCTACTGCATCCTGTTGACACGATATTTTTTGCAAGTACGTAATCATTTTAATAAGTTGTTAGTTAAACTGTTTTTTCAACTTAATTTTCATATTAATATCTATTTTCTCTATAAAATTCTAGATCTACTTAGTGTTTATTTTTATTGTTTTTCCCTAAATAACTTTCTTTCCTGCTCTTTTTGCAAACAGCAAATATTTTTGTCACTAAGAAAAGCATTTAGTCATCATGTCAGTTATTCTTGACGTTATTTTGTAGTTTTATATGGTTCAGTTTATCCATTATTCAGTTCTTTAAGTCTATTTTAACTTCTGAAAACTTTATAATCAACTGTTAAAATGTGAGTTAAAATACAAAAATATAAACCTAACCGTAACCTTTAAAAATATTTGATTCAAATACCTATAACATTTTAGATAAACTAGTGCAGGCCTACTAGAGAAACCTAACCGCAAACAAAAGATGAGCTCAACCGTATTTAATTACAATGGAAATTTGTGGGTACTTAGGAAATACCACAATAATTAAAATTAAATGCCGGGTAATTATAAAATTGCCTGCCCTCTAACCTAAATTCAATTAAACCGTTGTTACACAGAGAGGGCTTAGCCGGATCATTATTATAGGATAATTATACACCCCGTTCAAAATAATTATTATCAATCCGTTCTTATTAACACAGGCAGGTTTGTTTTGGCTGATAACATGTTATTGTTCATAATAAATATATTATGTTTTTTTAAACATAATTATTAACTTTACTATTTAAAACTACAGTAAAAACTATTGATGCAAGATGAAATCTAAGTTATAACTTGTTAACAGCTGTTCAGCATTGTCTCGCATACTTTAAGCAACAAAAACCATATTAACCCCGAATAACTGTTTATAAGCATTAATTAATCCTATGGTGGGCTAAGTTTAATAGAACTTTGGAAGAGAACTAACTACAGGAGTTTTTGTCTTCTACGTGTAATTTAAATACAAACTGCGGCTACACAGGTACCTATAAATTCGTTAAATTTCAGGAAACAGCTAAATAGTAACAATTTTATCCTTTGGTGAATTTGTCTAATAAATAATATACCGGTTTAAATAAATAATGCACTGGCATAATAAATAAAGGGTTTAAAAAAAAAACAAGAATTAATTACTCTGCCTTACCTTACGAGTAAATATAGTCGTGATGTTAAATTGTGTACCCTCTAAAGATAATTGTTAGGTAATTTCAGTTGAAACTACATCTTAAACTTATTAAAGTGTAGATTGAAAACATTACAAGGATCTATGAAGAGCTCTGAGCATCACCTTTATTAACAGAATCCTACTATATTATTAATATCATTAAAGCGAAAGTTTGTGAGGATGTATGTATGTTTGTTGCTCTTTCACGCAAAAACGACTAAATGGATTTTGATGAAATTTCACAAAAATATAGTTTACATTTCAGAATAACACATAGGCTACAATTTATAAAGATATATTGTATATTCAATAACCGAGTGAAACGGCAGGTCGCAGCTAGTGTTTGTATATAAATGTAATAAGTAGATGTTGTAACATAACATCACACCTGTTTTCCCAGAAGGGTTGTGCAGTTGTGTACCTAATAGTACCCCCTATGGGACTATTGCACATTGAGAAATTCCTAATGAAAAAAAAACACTTACCACCCCTACCTGGGAATCGAACCCAGGGGTTGGAGATTATACACAGTTAGGGTAATTTATTCAAATTCATAAGTAAGTCAAGGTATTTACTAAAAATAGGTATAAACATGAGAGATGGGAGTAGTTCAGTTTTGTTCTAAACCTACTGCTAATAAGTTCAGCATTTAAGTTCTAGTACAAACCAAACAAATCTGCAGTAGGCAACTAATCCAGGCCGTTAATCAAGCGAAATCACAAAACGGGGCAGTCATAAATTTAAACAAAATAGTGCCTGCAAAATTCCCCGTGGAAATAATATTCGGACAAATGAAAATTCCGACCGATGCATTCGGGATCGCGAACGGCGCTCGGAGGTTTTAATTCCCTTGACTGTTGCGAATCGGCGCATGTTTTTTCATTAAAACGCATTCAATACGACGACGACGTGGCTTTGAAAAAGCGGACCTTTTCAAAAAATATTTTCCTGACATTCCACTGTGCACTGCGCTCGTTTCATTCACGGCCTTTTTGTAAAGAATTAAAAAATCGACGCTTTTAATTTCTGGCTTGTGACAGGTACGTAGGTACGCGTAATTCAATAATGTAGTGGAGTCGCCTATGATATTTTTTATTCGATAATTTTGTTCTCTATCAGTATAACCGATATACAATGCCTGTATTTAAACTATCATTGTGTTTATTTTTAACGGAAAACATAAATACATAATAATGGATGCAAAAAAGTCCTTACGCCTTTTAGTGTAAACGCAGAATAATCCGCAGAAACCGAAACACCTCATTTGAGTTCTCGACGATAATCACCCCACGTTGCCATAGGCCCGGGGTAGTGCTCGCAGCTATTTGTAAATATGTTGCCCCTCATAATGATTATAACGTCTTATCATCCTTTAGGTAGGCCATTGTACCTATGGTTCAATATTGATTTCACTACAGAAACATTATACAGATTGTCATCATCATTAGCACCTTCAATTCTAATTTTGACATTGCTGCAAAGCACCATGCAGTTCCTACTCTTGGTTTAGCCACGATTTCGTCCTGCTAAAGAATGTGAAATATCCTTACCTTACATGCAAACTGGTATAGGGTATTCCATTATAGAGAAAAACATTCCAAATCCGAAATCTTAGTTCCATTTATAGAAATGTAACACTAACATAAATACAAGTTACAAAAGTTTATCAACTGTTAATTACAGCCCATTCTTAGCTGTCATTCGGACCTCGCTGAAGTGGCCGTGTTGTGGTCTCAATGACACCCTCACCTCTCCATTACTGCGCCTTGGAGCAGGGTTAACGACTCGTTCGCGTGATGCCACACAACTTTATGCTTATTTATACGATGAGGCGAACAAACTCGACGCTCGACATTCAACCGTTACAACATGGCCGGCGACATATCAAATCTCCATTATCAGCGGCCGCCGGAACAAACGATGGCCTTGCCGAATTTTTAAAAGTTCCCCTTTCAGTTTCATATTTTTTGGTTGAGTACCAGAAGTCGTGAAAGTTTTTAAGAAAGTCCATTAGCAACCAGCACCTAGTTTTTTAATTCAAATTAAGTTTTTTTAAAACACAACTTCAAGTAAAGTAACGCCAACAACGTCATGAAGTTCTCCTCCTTAAACCCTATCGATACACGAGAAAAACAAGCAAAATTGAACCACCTTTCTCCCAAAAACAAGTTCTTATTCTATATCATGAATCTACAAGCGGATGGCTCATTGTAACAAAGCCTGTAAGCAAGGGGACATTTACGAGCGAATAATCATGCTCGTAAATGTTCCCCCTCCCGAGGATAGTCGCCTGAAGTTCACACTATCTGTGCTCGACTCTTTAAATATGTAAGTAATCACAACCTTGGTCAACGTCTTAAGTAAATAAATAAATTATAAAATGTTAAGATTAACATGATATTATGTGTTTCAAATGATTAAATATGGTATTTTATCATTTAAAAAATGAAGTTCCCTTCACAATAAATATGGCGTAAAATCACCACCGGTATAAGTTCTACATATTTATGATAAAAAAATATCATTAAATAATTAACCATAATTAATGTCAACCTAGTACTGTCCTACTGTGAGGAAAAGGCATTTTCTCTTAGAGATAAGTCCTGGTTTCATCCAGCTGTTAGCCTACATCGATGTTAGTAAAAGACTACGATACATTTTATTACCTACTTTTAATAAAAGGCTTTAAACAAGTATTTACCATGTTACGAATAATGCAGAGGGTAGATTGTTTTTTCTGCTCATAAACATCCACCCGCAATAACTTCAGTTCATCCGTAATCATGGTGTTTGCAACTTCGCCGAAATATAGGAAACTCGGAATAAATAACAAACGAGGTAAATATCCCGTTTTAAGTATTAATAATAATACTTTTAATTAAATTATTCGGCTTTTGGAAAAACTTAAATCAGCGTTTTAATAAGTTATTAAAAGAAGCGGCAATGGCTTATTGTGTATTACTTGTACTTCATAAATTTTGTAATTAATCAATAAATTATAGGTAGCTAGTGATTCTATATATTTTTATGACATTCTCACACGTAACGGCCAAAGCATATTAGCAAGCCATATTTCACAATAAATAACAAGTTGGTGACACGTTAACGGTTGTATTAAAGAATGGTGTTTTGAGTTACATGTAAACATACAACAGGGTGTACCTACATTAATCAGGAAAATACGACACATCATGCAAAAGAAGTAAATAACAAAATTCAAGTACCTACAAGAAAAACAATATCTACCCGCCAAGACCACTGCATGTTGGGGTTGCGGGTTATTCGTAAGAGATACCGCGGATCTACCACAATGGGCAAAAGAAGGAACATGGATGGGTTTTAGTCAGTACAAATCTGACACTTCTTCCCACTCCGCCCAGAGCGGGTTATATGTCGATATCCCATCACTAAAAAAAAAGTTTAACAACATCTGTAGTAATAGTGCACCGATCTATAAAAAAATGCCTTTATTAACCAAACAACGTATAGAAGTTAATGTATTTATTCAATTTCAATTATTGAGGAAACTTCATTTCAAACTGAAATGAAGTTTCCTCAATAATTGTTTGGTTAGGTTAGGTACTATTAAACTTACTGTCACCTACAGGATATTGGAGGAAGTTTGAAAGTTATGCCTGTTACAGAAAAAATTTAAGAAACAAAAATCAGTTGTGTTGGTATGGACATGTAATGAGAAGGAATCAAAAGCATGTGACTAAAAGAGGGATAGATAAGAATATTGATGGATGGAGAGGGAGAGAACAGCCAAACAAAAGATGTATGGATTGTGTAAGGAATTATATGAAGGAGAAAGGAGTAAATCACGCTGTGACGTCTGACAGGGGAGAATGGAAGAAGAAAACGTGCTGCGCTGACCCCAAATGGAATGAGACGGCCGGGACGGCTGGAAAGGGCAGAAAGATGATGATGATATCACGTACGGGATATCTTCCTAGATTTTCAACTATTGTGAGCTTCCGACATTTCGAAGCTATTGTGAGCCGCTTGATTACGGAATGCCATGTCATGAAAACTTAAATCAGTGTTTGAATTGTTTTTTACTATATTAAAAACTATTCAAAAGATGGAGAGTAATCTAAAATTTGTATTTTGTTGTTATTATTTATATAAAACTAACCAAACTATCGTCACCGACCGTGTCATTAACCATGACATTCAGAGTTATACGATACACGAATCTCAACTAAAGTTTTTACTTCCGGCGTAAGGATAACTACTAGTTGAAATAATAAAAGTAATGTCATGGTTCTTTTCGATTGTGGCCATAGTGAAATCTAATAATAACAGCGCTTTTCTGACACTATCATACATGCACCAAAAAAGGACTGAACTAAAGAGAATTATTACGTATTATGTCAGGCTGAAAAAAAAAACAAACGACTGTGTGAAAATCACATTTTATGGTGTTCAGCAATAGTTTAGGTTCCCATTAGTGTAACATAGTATAGCATCACCCCTGCCATTCTCAAAAAGTTAGGCAGAAGTGTACCTCAGCGTAGTACACCCACATTTTAACAGTCATTTTAAGTCCTATGTAATAGGGGCGAGCCCATTGCCATCAACCGGACTCAGTGACCACGGAGAAAGTCCTGATGGAAAACCCCAATAACACGTTACCCTCCCTGGGAATTGAATCTAAGAGCTCATGGCCAGCAGTTGCGCTTGCGACCACTAGACCAACGAGGCAGTCAGGAGTGTAAAGATTTTTGAAATCGGATGATCCTCTTTGTAAAACTAGTATAAAAGATATATAGCCAATTTTATTTCACATTTTTTTTACCTAGCAACATGTTGTAGGATATTTTCGTTTTGCACTATTTCCAAATAATAGCTTACTGAGGCAAATGGGACGTTGCGGTGCGCGTAGTTACACGATACACGAGCAATAGGCAATTGCGCTACTTACCCAGAATTGTTGAAAGTGGACTCGTAATTACTAGTTTTCGGGAATCGCTAATTAATAGTGGAAAAACATAATTGAATTATTCAGTAGAATATACTACAAGATAGTTTTAAATGACTCAATTTATTACAATTTTTAACTTTTGGCTCATTGTAGAAAAGACGCAAACACACACAAATTTAGTGTGTTCTCGTTTATTTGAATGAAGAACTAGTCAAACTGTACTTATGGTGATTCATTCCTGAGAGGGTTTCGGGTTGTTCGAAGAGTTACCGTGACCCGGAACACAAAGGGCAAAAGGGGGAACAAACCCATCTAGGTTTAGTTAGTAAAAGTCTTACCCTCTCTCCCGCTCCGCCCACAGCAGGAGAAGTTATTTGGTGATTTCCAAACCATATATAAATGGTGATTTCTGCAATGAAATTTGGTCTTCGAAATTCAAAAAGTCAAGCAGAATTTGACAAGATCTAAACTTCAAGTACTCAATTTGGAAGCCTAAGGGATAACTCGTACACTATAGTAAACAACATTGAAGCAAACGGATTGCATATTTTACTAGCTAGCGCCCGCGGCTTCGCCCGCGTCATATCGAAAAAAAAAGTATCCTATGTGTTATAGACCAGACCATAATCTACCTCTGTGCCAAATTTCATCAAGATCCGTTCAGCCGTTTTGACGTGAAAGAGTAACAAACATCCATACATCCATCCATATACATCATAGTAGGATATAACGGCATTGTGTGAATGTAGCTTTAAGAAACACAAAATCAACAACTGGAGACGAGTCATAATTTTCTTTTGTTTCAGGTGCAACCATGAAACCGAGTAAAAAAGAACGTTCAAAGTTTTCCCACTGAGGGCTTTCCAACGTTTTATTTCTACCATGAAAAAGTTAAAGAAGGAAGAATACTCCAGCGGTGAAATGTAAACAAATTCCAATGCCGGGTCTGACAGAGAACGTGGCATAGACAATGCACAGCCTCCTTGGAGCGGCTGTAGTGTCGGCATTACTGCAGATACTGCTCTCCTACACCGGTAAATATGAATAGTATTACATTTTGGGTAAATATTTTGAATAACAAATATTCTAAACCTTGCGGTCCACGACTTACAAGTCTAGATTACACGGGTCAGTAAACCGGGGATGTATTACTGTATTTAACTACGTGTTAAATGTCTTCGTCATTATAACAAGTACCACCAAAAAGAAAATAAGCTTCAGGTCAACAAAAACAAGGTGCAGGTTCGTAATTAGTGTTTTTATCGTAGCTTCGTTTCTCCCCTTGCGGTTAAGCAGCAAGTAAAATATTTCACCATAAAATAAAAGAGAACAGACTTTATGAGTCTGAAAATAAAATGCCTTTTCGTACTTTCGGCTTTATGGATGTTACAGAAAAGCTACGGTTAATATTATTGTATGGTAATTTCGTTTGAAATTGAAACTCTAACTTTAGAACAAACTTGGGGATTACTTCTCTAGTGCGCGGGTATCGCTATTGTGAGTTCTGAACAAATCCTGAGTAATGAGTAGAAGTGGGTTTTATGAGAATTAATTGGCGTCATATCTTGTTGTTAGTAGACAGTAGTTGTCGAGATAATGTTATTCTTTCCGCGGGGTGAGCATTAGCCGGCCCCGGCGGCGGTCGTAGTCATCGCGGAGACAGGCCGGACCGGCCCGGAAGCAGCTGTGTCGTTCGCGTGCTGTTTGCCAATTTATCACTAAGCTGATTATATATAGGATCGTCCTTGTGACGTGCTTTATGACCCTGTTTGCTCTCCTCCCATTGTATCGCACTCCCTTATTTACACACCTTTTAAGGCAAGACAAAAATTGGCGGAGAATTTCTCGTGTCAACATCCGTTGTCGCCTTTTGTACTAACACGTGTGTGTTTTTGTTATTACTGTTTACGTTTTCTTGGTGATGTTGTTACCATGTTTTTTTGAAATTGTATCGTTATTACGAAGCTCATATTTTAAGGCTAAGGCAACCACGTATCTACTTAAACATTCAAAGGCTTTAAAACTCCGTACCCTTTTGTACCACAGGATTGTTTAACAAATTTAAATAATTTATACACTTCATAACAAATAAGAATAAGCGGAAGCTAATCCTGAAGTCTGGAATACAATTAATTTCAAAGTTAATAACACTTCAGCAGCTATCCAACAGTGCCAAACTTTGGCTCACATAGTCAAACAGTCGTAAAGTCCTAAACTTAACTAGAAGTGCTAGAAACTTCACATGTATCTTCTAAACATGATATGCGGACATAGATCTTAAAGTCAGAAACATGTATCATAGGTGTTATGCAATTGTTTGACAACATGGTTCTGAATTCTGCGTTTTAGAAATTCTCATTCCCTTTAACAGAGATGAGTAGGCACCTTTGCTTCCCTAATATAGTTCATTCACCTCATCATCCTCCTGGCATTATATTAACTTAAAGTTATTTTTGTAGTCTGAGTAGGTATAATATTTTTTCCATGTTTGTCGACAAAGTTCTCTCACAGGTCGTAATTTCAGTATTTACTTCTTTTTGTCATGTTTTAAGCCGGATGTCAAAACATTTTCATAGCAAAACCAAACCATACGTTTACTTTTGAACTCTTGTTCGTTATAAAAGAAACTCGGTGAAATAATGATTGTAACATTTTTGCTATAATATATATAAGAAAGATATGATTCTTAAGCTTCCCTTATTCCTTATACAAATATATGAAAATAAAATCGTTTATAAATAAAATGCATAAAAGTAAACAAGAGTACAAAAGGCGAGCCACAAATTGTGTTTTCAGTGCTAGGTCTGAGCGCAGGTGGCACAGCTCGCCTTAAGCTTCGGCGGACCGCAGCCAAATCCGCATGTGACTTTAATTTAACTTTGCTTCACTGAATATTGTCCTTACATTGAAATTTGAATTATGAGTTCGAGGTAACGTAACGCTTAATGCATCTCTGACTGAGTTTCTGCTTAATCTCGAACAAGTTTAACTGATATAATGTATGCGGACTCAAGTTAGTTATTTTGGAATGTGAACGTGACGGTACGGTTGGCGCAGTGGCTGAGCGATTGACTGCTGCGCTGCGTATCGCGGGCTCAATCCCCGCACGGAATAAATATTTGTAGGGCCTGCAAATAGCTGTTTCGGGTCTGGCTGTATAAGTTTAAATGTTTGTAAACGCACCTACGATACAGGAGAAATTCTTGTGTGAAGCAAAATGTAAAAAAAAAACGGCTGTAATGTGTTTTGTTGAAAACGTATTAATACCAGTGATTTTAACCTGTTCTAAATATCCATACGATGAATTCTCCATAATCTTAAAGGTTTTAAAAAAAGAGAAATCATGTCATTTAAAACAATCAAATGGCAACGAATGTAGCAGTGTACCTACTTACGTCACTGTTTACAATTTCTAAAAAAGGAAAGACACTGAAAAATATCATAAACTAAACGTATGAAATGTTCTAACGCAATAGTAAGGAATTTGCATAGGTAGACGTTATACCGCATACGGTGCAACCCGCGATACCGCTTGAATACGTAACAGGGTTCATACCGCGAATACTGTTGGAAAACGCAAGCCACCATAAGTCATACCTGTACTGTCTAGTGGCACTTGAAACATAGATACTCATTTCAATTAGTGTCCATCAGTTCCCTAATGTTCATGGGATAAAGGATTACTGCGCCTGAACTGCATCATCATCATTCACATCTGCATATCATATAAAATTAGGTGAGTTTAAATGTTTGTAAACGCACTCACGATACAGGAGAAATTCCGAGTACGGGGAAACGTTTTAAAAAAAATATGTAACTCAGTATATAAAACATGAGGGAGCACTGGTACCCATAACACAAGTTAAATCTTACCTTGAGTACCAGAGTTCATTGTAATACTTACCTAATAGAGAAATAATAAAAGTTTAAATATATTGTTAGTTTGTAATTGATAACCAATTACAAACTAACAATATCTTTAAACTTTTATTATTTCTCTATTTGTACAAGTTTTTTTCTGGAAATAAATATTTTATTTATTATTATTTATATTAATGGGGATAAGCATCTTTTTGTGGCTATTCCAGGACCTCTCCCCAATGGCAACAATGTCACATTCATATCTTTATTTGCTTTCCATTATGTGTGAAGATCTTACAAGGTTAAAGCTGAGGTACAATTACGGACCTTAATTAATACGTTAACCAAAATAATCTGTAATATTAATTAATTACATTTATTTAATTGGGATCAGATAAAACAAAATAATTATTAAATGAACACCAATTTTATATTTTTTTTTTAAAAACAGGTCTTTAATATTAACTAACTAAATCATAACATTAATTTTATTGAGATCAGTCACAAAAAATATTTATGAAATTCACCTAGGTACCCATTTATTTTCCCAAATCTTAGACGCCACTTGAAATGTTAAATTTAATTTGTATTTTTTTCAAGGCCGATTGCTGCTAACACCTTTGTAATTCAATTTTAATTTTGTTAAATATCTGAACGCCGCTTACGGCAAACCATGGAGATACCTACTTTAAATTTACACCTTTTACACCTATGTTTAACAAAAACCTTTAACTTTTCATAACTTTACTCCATTTGTCATTACCTTGCCTTGTTAGGTGTCCTGCCCTAGATAAACTGCTTACTAATTAAAACGAAAACTACGAAAATCAGTAAAGCAGTAATAAACTAGCTGTAGGAAACTTAAACAAAAGAGAAATTAAATTAAGATATTAAACTTGAAGCACGTATGACGTTCGTATTCGCGTGGACAGAAGTTTTGTCGCATTGTGATTCAGAGAGAATTCAGAATTATTCTCAAGGGTATCAAACTAAATGATAATTTGAGTAATAACTCGAATTCCGTTTTCGATTCTCGTTTTTTTAACCGATGTTAAAAATAGGTTCTCAATTCGACTGCATTTTTTGTATGTTTGTTGCGTGGTTTCTCCTTCAATTGTGGGCCGAAGGGGGTTCCATATCAATTTTATCTATATTGTTTTGGAAGTTTATGAGTTATCTTCTATAATACATCTATTTTCTTGCCATAATTATGGATAATATACTTATACTAGCTGTGCCCAGCGGTTTCACCCGCTGCTCACGTAGTGGTATGAAAAATAGATGTTGGCCGATTCTCAGACCTACTGAATATGCATATTAAATTTCATAAGAATCGGTCGAGCCGTTTCGGAGGAGTATGGGAACGAAAATTGTGACACGAAAATTTTATATATTAGACTAGCTTTTGCCCGCGGCTTCGCTCGCGTTAAATTCGGGGTAACACAATTCCCCTTGCGCCTTATTGATTTGTAATAGCAACGCTAAGTTTTCCCTTTTCTTCCCTGTTTCTCCCTCACATCCCACTTTTTTTTCAATAAAGTTAGCCTATGTCCGTCTCCTGGTTCCCAACTATCTCTGTACCAAAATTCATCAAAATCGGTTTAGCCATTAAAGCGCGAAGAGGTAACAAACAAACAAACAAATAAACAAACAAACAAACTCACTTTCGCTTTTATAATATTAGTAAGGATTTTTAGTTGCAATGGAAAATAAATAGTGGATAAGAATTTGTGTGTGAAACACCTTTATACCACGACTAAAAACTCGTTTTTTTACGTCTTTCGATGTGTGTCTGTGTGTTCTGTCTACGTTATGCCACAATACACATTTCCAATTTTATGTTATTATACAAACATCTGTGTTATTCGCCTTTCCTTATTTTTTTACCTATTGGATAAAACTAACTTTTAATTTATTGACTCAAGTGCGTAACGGTCAACACACTTGAACTACACATTTTAGGTCTCCCCATTCCTCAATACAAACCCAGCCGCCGGGGGAGCTGCCCCGGATGTCGGGTATCGCGAGACAACTCCCGGCAACCGTGTACGCGGGTCTGTGGACGGTGAGCAATGAGTAGCTCACTGTCCGTCCGTCTAGTGAGGACAGGCCGTGTACACAGCGCGTTCTTGTTCCACACGCTCCTCAAAGAGATCTCAGCAAAGCAGAGGGCTCCCGCACGGGCTATTGCTTGCTGGAGTTCTGGGTTGTTCGAAAGAGATACCGTGGCCCCAAAACACAAAGGGCAAATTTAGCAACATGGGTGAGTATTAGTAAGTACAAGTCTGACACTCCCTCCCACTCCACCCAGTTTTTTGTTGTTTACCCATCCGACCAAGTGCAAGTCGCACTCGCGCACGAAGGATTAAGTACCATAAATAAATAAATAAATATCTTGGGACAACTCACACACGGCTATCTGATCCCAAGCTAAGCAGAGCTTGTGTTATGGTAACCAGACAACTGATATACATACTTATATAATTTATAAATACATACATATTATAGATAAATCACACCCAGACACAGAACAAACAATCATGCTCATCACACAAAGTTTGTCCTGGGTGGGAATCGAACCCACGACCTCCGTCTCAGCAGTCAGGGCCACTAACCACTAGACCAAGAGGCCCGTCAAAAACCATTAAAATCATATCCAAAAAAACATGTTAAATCATAGATACATATATGGAAGCTCCCTTAAATATTTATTTATTCTCTTTAATAGTATTTGATGTTACAGCGGCAACAGAAATACAACATCTGCGAAATTTGTTACTGCCTAACTGTCACGGTTCAGGAGATACAGACGGATGGACAAACGGACAGACAGCGGAATCTTAGAAATGGGGTCCCGTTTTTCCCTTTAGATACGAAACTCTAAATAGGTCTTCGCTTTTCATCAGCTACACCCACGGGAAAACGTGTTGTGGTTATTTCGATAGCCGAAGGAGTGAACGGTTAAATATTGTCTGAATTAAATTATTATACAAATGAATGCACTAACTAAATCCCATGATTTCTGAAATCAAATAGTTATTCTATATTTATGTTTTATTATTCATCAAGCGATCTGATTGGCTATAATTACAATATTGTAATGTTTTGTGCAAACTTAGTTTAATTAACTTCAATATCAGGTTTAGCTGTCAGAAAGCGAGTATAAGTAAAAAGTAAAAAATACATTAAAACGGCAATAACTAAACTATGGGCAGAAATCGCGGCATCATGAAACCAAAACCCATCCATCGCAGATATAATACATCATTTAGTTGATTATTGCCTACTATTTTTGATTAATTATTTATCCGCTAGAATTTTCCCAGCGATGTTGGGACGGCTTCCAGTCTACCTGGATGCAGCTGAATGCCAGTATTTTACATGGAGCCTATCTGATCTCCTAAACTCAGATAGTTCACGACACCCCTCAGAAGTCTGACTGTCAGAGCGACACAGTCTGACTGCGTAACGCGTAACTCATTTCTAAGATCTTCAAATGCAGGGAGTAACGAGCTTTCTGACACACGATACGTTTACCTTTCCACGGTCCAAAATAGGCAAGCGTCGTTTAACCTTGAACATCGAACCATATGGCTTTTAATACTAAGCAACAAAACCTTTCATGTTATTTAACATTACCCGTAAAAAACCTTTGAACATAAATAAACGGTCATGGCATTATTTAAAGCTCAACAGATCACATCGCAATTTCACACCCGATCCGCAAAGCGATTAATTGAGTAACGGGTTGGATCGGACCAGACGTCCGGGGAATAGAGTTGACGGCCTGATGTAGAAGGGCCCTAAAAGACTTGCCCGAATGTGGTAATGTCACATGAAAAGTCCATGTGTGTTTGTTTGTTGGGGCTAATCTCTGAAATTGCAAATCCGATTTTCAACATCTTCCGTTTGTAAGTGCCCCGAACTTTCATTTTACTATGTCAAGTTGTAAGTTATTGAAACAGACAAGCAAGAGATTTTTGACATAAGTGATAATACTATTAACATCTTCCGTCCTAATAAAAGTCCGCAGGTAGTTTACCTTGTAGGAACGTAACGTATCCCTTATCGATAAAGTTATTTGTCCGCCCTATAAATCTATTATAAAATATTCAATAAAATCTGATTTATCGAGTAGGAATTTGAGAGGTTTGATTAGATTGTTACTGTTCAACAACACTTGATACAAAAATCTACAAATTCTTGGAAAGAGTCTAGAGCTTTGAAGGAGGAGATTATGACACTGAGAGGTATTTTGATGAAAAACATTCAGAATAGGTTAACCAACCTACACATTCTCATTCCTACATTATCTTGTAGACAAAACAAAGATGAATGAAGACAATGTTTTTACCTATAAAATAAACAATCTGAAGAGTGTAGGAGCTAAATGTACCTATTAATGAAATCATTGGTGTTATACAATGTCGGTGGACATTCTTGTTCATCCATCTATGTTCCTTCTTTCTCTTTCGAACAACCCGTAGGTAACCCCGGCAAGTAATGGCCCTCGCGAGATCTTATGCTTTGCTGACATCTCTTTCATCATCATCTGACAAGCGCGTGTAGAAGATGAACGCGCTGTTGACAGCGCCTGTCCTCATTAGACGGACGGACGGTGAGCTACTCATTGCTCACAGACCTGCGTCAATGGTGGCCGGGAATCGTCTCGCGACACGCTATGCCCGGAGCGTCTCCCGCGGCGGCTGGGTTTGTTTTGAAGAAAGCGGAGACCTAAAGTTTAGTGTAGGTCACGTGTCTTGACCGTTACGCAATTGAATCAATGAATTTAAAGTTAGTTTTATCCAATAGCTGTGTTAACAAGTTCGTTGCATTACGAGATCTATTAGATCTCTTGCAGGACTTTTGTATTGTGCGTTGAATATATTCTTGTTGTTTCACTCCATGCGGAAGGATCTAACGTGTAAAGTTCTTTACTTACTGTACGTTTTTTTGGTATTTGTAGCTTATTCAAATGTTATAGCTGCTTGCGAACCTAGCAAAATATAAAGGAATAGGCTATCTTTCACCCACAAAACTTCAAAATATATGTCACAAGCTTCTGCCCGCGACTTCGTCCGCGTGGCATAGTTACTTTCAACTTTTTTTTGGGGTGGGAAATCATCAAATAAGTTACCCCGCTCTGGGCGGAGTGGGGGGGAGTGTCAGATTTGTACTGACTAAAACCCACCCATGTTCCTTCTATTACTCTTTACGTTCCGGGGCCGCGGTATCTCTTTCGAACAACCCGCAACCCCGGCAGGCGGAGGCCCTGGCAGGCCCCTCTGCTTTGCTGACATCTCTTTGAGGCGCTTGTGAAACACAAACACGCCGTCGACACGGCCTGTCGTCAATAGACGGACGGACGGTGAGCTACCCATTGCTCACCGTCCACAGGCCCGACCATCTACGGTGGCCGGGAGTGCTCTTGCGGCGCCCGACGTCCGGGGCGTCTCTGGTTTGGTTTGAGGTTCTCTCCCTCAAACGCTCGGCCACCTCCTTCGCGCTAGCGAAAGTTATGCTAATAACTGCTTCGCAAAAGGAGGTGACTGCTTCCCATTTCCTCTCGCTCCAGACCATGGACTGAACCTGGGCCGGACGCGAGAAATCACCGCCGCCGATCGCTTCTACGAAGGCACGGCGGTGCTCCGTCCAGCTGGGCAGACCGCCACTGTGTGCTCCATAGTTACTTTCGGCTAACGTTAACTTTAACCCGCGTTATGATGGAAAAAAATATATTTCTCTCCCCTTTACTTCCCTCTTTCTCCCCTTTTTCCTATTATTTTTTATATTTTGTCCGTCTCCAGGGTCCGAACCATCTCTGTACCAAAATTCATCAAAATCGGTTGGGCCATTTAGGCGTAAAGACGTAACAAACAAACAAACTCACTTTCGCTTTTATAATATTAGGAAGGATAATAAGGAAAACTCATTAACTACCAAATTAATATAGATAAAATTGATATGCGAGTATACCCTTCCGATTAAAAAAATATTTAGAATATTGGACATTGCTTAGCACCAATGATATCATAATATACTGTTCGATTTTAACACCTAACAGTAGTACCAATATGAGGTGTTAATATCTAAAATAACTAGTGACCTGCCCTTGATTCGCACTACTCCATTAATCAAGCTGGAAACAGTCATCCACATTTACAAAATTTCATGAGTAGCTATGCGGTACGTAAAAGCACTCAGCGCACGATTAAAATTATTTGCGCGAACGAAGCTTTTGTTACGCGGACGTCGGTACTATAGTTCGCGATACGACGCGATCGCAGTCTTGCACATCCACGCAAAGAACATCCAATGCACCGTGAAATTGCCTATTTTCCACGTGATTTTATTTATTTATTTCATACATCGATGACATTTCCATTCGTTCTGTTACGGTTCAATGCATCGGAAAATCGTTACGGGAGTCTCGGTGCATCCGAATTATCCGTGTTAGTTCCCAGCCATACTTCAGCAGCCCATGGAGCGCTCCCCTTAATTTTTATTCTTGAACATTCTCGAACTTACGCTATGCATTTAAAATGTACGAACAGTACAATGTGTCTACAAGTAGTGCATCCTGTTTAAATTTGTTAAGCCTGCAGTGCATTGAACGGTACCACGTAGACAGTAGAGTCCCGTTTGGAATGCAAACGTAGACACATATATATCATTTGCCTCACTCGAAACGGAAACTGATTCATTTCCGATGCATGGTTGAAGCTCTTTGTGGAGTTCGTCGGCTGCGAATTGCTCACGTTATCAACATTTGATTGCGACATCAATACCTTTGAAATGTTGTTGATTGTAGATTACTATGCTTATGTTAAAGCGGAAACTATAAAGTGTCTAAAGGTAACGATAAATCTTTGTCTGACTGTAGTGTAAACAAGGTTAAACATACAATAGTAAGTAGCTAAGTATTTCCCGCGGGGTTACGTTGGAAGGTGTGCCGACTTCTAGACTCCGTCGAGCCTTAAAACTAAGCAGACGCTGACTGGCATCTCCCGCGCGAGCACTTTCCTACTTCACGTAGCAATCGCGTCTGCAAAATGCAACAATGCATAAGAATTCAATCTCACATTTGTTTCGATATACTTACTCGTGTACCGTCGACAATAATGTATTATTTTCTGTATTCACGCGACACATTGAATGGAGCAGAATTTATTTTACGTGTAGTTTATTATAAGCTCACTCAAGAATGGAATCATGTAAAACCTTAAAGTCTTAAATGTGACGTCAGAATATAATTGTATCAACTTTTATATTCGGACAAATGTATTAGAGCTTAACTTATATCACTCCTAAGATGTAGTATGATGCTCTGATGTAATTATTTCAAAGTCGGGTAATTCATAGATTGAGCAGGAAGCGCGCGTAGCCTCAGGTGTTGTTTTCGACACTAAAGTTGCTCTAAGCCGCACTGAGCTGTACTTAGTGTCCATGCAGGCTTGCGAGCTCACTTAATATTATCTCTGTTACCGAAGTTACAAAGCAATCATTATAGTTTGTTGAATAAAACGGACCAGGACGCTTGAGCAGTACTAATAAAGTTACTTATTCTAAAAGCTTCGAACTCACTATTTTAAAGTACTAATAAAAACTCATGCTATTTGCAATTTACATATTCGCAAAAGCAAAATATCGTATGCAATATATTATTTCAAATAAACGGGGGCATACTCCGTGAGGCTGAAGTTTGTTGAGTAGCATTAAAAGATTAAAAGTCGACAGTTCGCTCAAGCTGTATCGAATCGAAACGGGAACCGATCTCTCGACTCGACTGTAACATATATTTGCGATGCAGGCGGCGCGGCGCGTCCGTGGCGAACTTCGCCTGGCGAATGCAAAAATTTAAATTAAAAACATAAATCAGCCGTGTATCGAGTAACTTTCGAGATTGGTGTATATTTCGAATGCACGTTTCACTACACGTATTATGATATTTTAACTGCGCAGATTTTTAATTAAACTGAGCGTTCAATAAACATAACGCCGATAATTATAACAGCTTCGTGACAAAGGCAGCAGAGGAGTGCATACTTGAGTGAGGACGCCGTAGGTCCAGGAAAAGATTCTCGCGCAAATAATTAAGGCATAAGAATATCTACTGAGTATTTTTGAATTAATTGCTTTCAAATTATTATGAGTATCATAATCTCATAATCTTAATTAAGAGAACTTTAGCCAGCTCAAATTAGAAATTTTAATCTTTTGTAAATCCTTCACCCGTTGGCCGGTGGTGTTTGTGAAGTCGGATTTTTAGGATTTGGCGTTTAAAATAATTTTAATAAATTTTATGTTGTTAAAAATGGCGGCACCTACGACGCGGCCCAGCTTAAACTAGCCAATTAGTAGATCAGTGGTAGGTGTTTTGTAGTAATTTAAAAAAAGAAGTTCATATTTTGCCTTACGTTTATATTTATTTTCTTTACATGAATGTTTACGCTATCACTTTAGTTCGTTAATACGAATTATAAACATTTTATCCATTATAACAACAAAAAAAAACTGAAATCAAAGAAAATATAAAATAAAGAAAACAACCATGAAAATCGTTGTTGAAGTACGAAGTACTTTGAAAGCGATAGTCACTTCTCAGTTAAACGGTCAGAAATAGCAGACAAAATAATCCTATTGAAACAAGTGACGGGCAAAGTTCAGGAACAAGAACGTTTCAGGATACTTATAAACAAACAATAGCGGACGTCAAACATCGCACCACGTCAAGGAAAAACTGTTTTGTTTCAAAAGAATAACGCTTTTCCGCTCCATTGGCTCACTCATTTCATTTCCATTGATTCACTTGAGGAAAACAGAAAAGATGAAATTTTAATGTTATTTGTGTCACATTCATTTCTATCTTTAATTAAGAAACAGATTTTTATTCAACCAGTTTATTTTTTATAAACCAGTCACAATTTAACAAAATTATATTTAGTGAGAACGGTTCACAGTTAAGCTTTAAAAGCTAAAATTCGAATTAATCACATTCTTAGATCTGAAGGAAGGTGGTATTTGTTATTCTAGCGTTAAAGACATGAGTACCTTTCAAGTACAATTAAACTTGATAAAGGTAGGATGTAAACTTGTTCAGAATTAAATACGAAAAGCTACAAGCCGCGACAGAAAATCTTGGAAGTCGATTACGAATTAACCGCAGCCAGGCAATATCGAGACCAATACTTTCCTACCTCAGTTTCCAATCTCCCACGTATGTAAGATAAATCATTCTTACATTTACTTCCCGAGGACGAACAAACTGGGAATAAAATCACTCAAGTTATAACAAGGAGTGGTGTTCATTTTGTGAATAGTGCAGACTTAATTAGAGTCGGTGTGATTGCAGCCGTAGACGGCGTCAGCTGGGAGGAATGGTGGACGTACGACGGGATTTCAGGTGAGACCCATTTATTGTTCATGTCATTGTTAAATTTTATCGCGTTATTTAATATTTATGAATCGTTTGCGAGCACTATTTGTATGCGGGTCCAGAAATGAATAAAACGGTTGTGCATTTTTAGTGTTGTTTGCATTCGTGTTTTGTTTTTTGTGGAAGAAGACGTTCGTTGTTGGCTTTGTGTTGTATTTGTCTTTTGTTTTTATTAAGATTTCTAATAATTACTGTCGAGATTGTGTTATGTACACAAACATAATTGTTAATGTATACAGAAATAATTGTGTGGTGAGACTGCCAACCCCAGGACCTAAACAGCAATAGGTATTATTACAGCTTCTGCACCAACCGAACCGGTTTTACCTGTCCCCTAGTCTGCAAATGAGCTTGTATCAGTTTTATGATATTTTCTGAGTAGTAAAAAGTTTTGAAATAAAATAAGCCAAAACTTTTCTTAACTTTGGATCTCTCACTCTTTAACTACAAATGTAATATACACAACAATATTGAAAAATAAACATGTCCCATATCATATTTTACATTATATTAAAATAATAGATCAGCTGTTTGCGATCAAACATACGTGCTCGCAATTGTATAATTTATCTTATTCATGATAATTAGCTAACATGACCTTTTATTAACAATGTAAAATTTTACATTGTTAATAAAAGGTCATGTTAGCTCGTAGGAATGTATTTATTGTGAAATATAACAAATACTTTATCTATATTTATCACTGATTACTGAATCACAAGGTTATTTCTAGAATAGACCGCTTCCCACGGCCAGATTCAAGTTACTCGTATTCCGGTTAGTCTATATATAAACTGTTATTTACTGGAAACAAATTATTTTACGACAATTTAATTGAATGTAACCATGATACATACTTACTTAATCTTTTAAATGTGACACTTATCTAACACGCAATATTTCATTATCTTAGTTACAAACATAAGTACTTAATCTGTAGTTGAACTAAGTTTTAAAGTTCTATATTACACAGTACTTGAAACGAGGAGCTCGTGGTTAAACGATAGCAGCCACTCGGTTCGATTTTAAGGTAAAGCCGCGTTTACCTAGGTTGGTCTGTGGATGGGTTTCTTCCGTGCCTTGGAAAGCACGTTAAGCTGTTGGTCCCGGCTGTCATTTGTAGATCTTTGTCAGCCGTTACAAGTAGTCAGTGACAGTCTGACAACCAGTCTTACCAAGAGGTATCGTATTACGCAGTACGAACTGGGTTGTGGTGGTCAGATACGCAGTCACTCTATGTAAATACTGGTATTCAGCTGCATCCGGTTAGACTGGAAGCCGACCCGTTGGGAAAAGGCTGGGCAGATCATGATTATTCAGTAATTGAAAAAAAAATCCGCAATATCCCAACAGAAGACAAGTCAATGAATTGAGATTTGGTACTCTATGTACGGACACAGAGTACCAAATCTCAATTCATTGACCTACCGCAAAACATTTGTCCCGTGTGCCGTATCAATTTCTCTGTGCCGATAACATTTTTGCTGGTTTACGTGACACGCAATTTATACGGGCGATTTATCTTGTATTCATATTACGCCATTCGCAAAATTGTGAGGTGTGTTATCGTGTGTTCGGAACTGATATTTTCATGATAACTTCCGTATATTTTATGAACGTCTAAATTTTTTTCCGTGAGTGGTTGTGTCTCGGATTTTTTGTTTGGTGTGGTTTCAGCTTATTTAGTGGCTTCTGTGAAGTTTTTTCCATGGCAACTGTAAGATTTGTTTAAATAAGGTTCATTTATTTACAGAGTTATTTCTTAGCCAATGGATTAGAAACAAATAGGGGTAACTAACAGCTAAAGAAAAAAAATCTAAGATTTTATCATCATTGTTTGCCAAGGAATGCCGTAAAAACCTTTGATGACGAAGTAGCTTATCGCCCTTTGATTTCAAAGGCAGTATACGAGAGTTATCCCCACAAAAAAACCTCCCACTATCTAGAACCTGATGTCTATATTGCGCAAGTATTTGTAGGGAAAAATAATTTACGAAAATTAGTGAGCATCTTAAAACTAGACTTATCTATTCAAAATCAATCAACAACGACGGAAAGCTAACAACTCATTATATTTCGCAGACAACTTTAATATTATTTTCAATATAATACGAGCCTTTTACTGTCCCACTGCAAAGGTTAGTTCTCACACAGAGAAGACGCAAGCATTGATCACCACGCTAGCTCAAGGCGGGTTGACGATTATTCTCTTTACCCGACCATCAAATTCAGTTTCCTCTTTATATCCATCCGTTTCGCTTATAGACGAACTAATCAAGTCACGGTACAGTTCATGCATTAAAAATGTATCGGGACACGTCGGGCCCTGTCCAAAGTTAGCAACTCAAGTTGCGTGCTGCCACAACACTCCCAGCCTCATCTAATATTCAGTGACATTGGTAATCACCACAAACATTGATTTTCCTAAACATATAATTGAATGATGATGTTACAATAATATCAAAGACTGACTTTGTTTCGTTGGGTTTGGAGTAAATGATTAAGGGTTAGGTACCAAAAATCACATTTAAAATATCATTATGTTTCTGATAATCATTTGAATACGTGACGATGTACTAAAGGTAAAACTTGCTCCTTCTTCTTCTCAGGGTGTCGCTGACAATCTTATTTGTGTCAGACGATTTGGTGGCGAGTTTGGCACTTTCAGTAGCCTCCATCAGCTCCTGTATTGTGCAAACAACAGGACCGTCAGGACACGATATCATATGTCCTATCATTTGTGGGACAATACCACATTAACTCTCTAGGGCAGAGCCAACCATGAATCTTTACCTGAACAGGTTTTCCTTACATGGGCCAACCTGTGTCCAGAATCTATTAAAAGACTACCAAGTCATGCCTGACTTGACAGTAACTCGTTTTTTTTTGCTTATGGTATCTCTCATTTCAACTTATGAGGTTGTCGTCTGCTTAACCGGACGCAACCTGTAGATGCCTTGATGAGAGTAAGGCGTCCAGTCAGAGCAAAGCTTTAAAAACTAAGTTATTTATTAATTATTGTGATTTTAGCCCGCTTTTATCATGAAGCAGTTTCCAATCACAATAATAATAAATATTTTTCAATAAATTATTTTTAGTACAATAATAAAACTAAGAAATAATTTAAAACACAAAAATTGTATCGACATTGCTCAGTTATAAAATAATTGTAAACGAAAATATCGAAATACATAACCTTATTAACAACGATACAAGTTAATTAAATAAGTATACAAAAGCCAATTACAGGATCATTACCATCATTATTATGATTGTAAAGTAAAATAACGAACTTTGATTATAATGTAATCTACCCCACATTATAATAATACATATTTATATTACAATTATGAATAAACCTGAGTTTTTGTTAGCTGATATACGACATAAAAACATTTGAGGTTTTATTTAAGTTAATAGAAGACAAATAATTAAAAGAAATATTATCTAATTACATTGACACCCAAGCAACGCTAATCTATGAAATAAAAACAACTTACCTCTGTCAAACCTGAACAAAGTTGGTTGGTGATATTTCACAGTGCAAGTCAAATAAATGCATTGTTACCGCTTGAAACTGATGTTACATCGTAAATCTAATATTGATAGTAGAAAAAGCTGTCGTAAAACTGCACGTATATGTAAATTGTGGCGGTTTATGAGTTGTATAGGATTGGTCTGCCATATTTAGAACCTTTAGTAATTTTTCACGTTTTGTTTACATTTTTAAATATTCCTAATATACATATACAGGATGGAAATTTTGTAATGCCACCTGAAGGGGAAGTACTCTTAATACTTTAGATAGAAAATTTTACTCAAAGACAACATTCCTTTATTTTTGAAAAGAAAGAAAACAAAGGTATTTTTAAAATTCGCTTGCCGCACACGGTAATCGAACTGACTAAAATCTGTAAAAGTTGCACCCTGTACTTTTATTGCATCGATCGTTAGGGTCAATAAGGATGAAATCTCTTTAACAAACTTCATAAATTAAATGAAAGAAAACAAAAAAAAATTAAATTTATTTAATTTTTTACCAAAAATGGTAAACGTCACAAACGCAGTTATGTCGCATCCAAGAAAGGAGTCTGCATTATAAACACGTGCAAATTGCAATCGTCTTATCTAAATAGTAATTCGTCATTTCAATGGATAAATGACGTCAATGATAATAATTAATTAATAACATAAGTACACAGATGGATCTTTGAGTAAAAGTGCTTTAACTTGACCCATTGAATTATTAATTTAAGATTTCATTGTTTAATGAATAGATTTCATGTTATTGTTCAAAGGAACATGGGTGGGTTTTAATCAGTAAAGGTCTGACACTCCCCCCCGTTCCGTCCAGAGCAGGGGAAGTTATTTGATGATTCCTTATCTGAAAAAAAAGGACTGTGACTGAGAAATTTCTGACGCAAAAACCGATTAACAATATTCCCGACTTAGGAATGGAACCCAAGACATCAGTTATGTTTTTTTTATTTATTTAAACTACTATTATTTACAAACTACAAATCAACATAAACTTATGATAAAAATATGTACAACTATAATACTTACAAGTAAAATAATTACAAGGCGGCAAAAACTCGTCAATATTGCTGTCAACAGTAAAAAAAAAAATAGATTTTCACAGACGAACATATACCTATGTACCTACATCTTCAGAACTTCTCCCATAGGTGTGACAAAACGCCACGTATCACCAGTTTTTACATAAACTGAAAGAAAATCCTTTTAGGCAAAGTTTATCTGAGACATTGCTTGCCGCATACAGTGCCAAAAACAATAAAAAAATGCATGCATTAACCGAAAGTTCACTTAACGCGTGGCTATAAAGTGGGCGTGACCGCAACCGCTGCGCTGCCGGCTTTCATGCCGGCATGCAATTTTCAAGGTCATAAATAATAAAACCGTGAATACGATCCAAAGCACTTTGGCTACTTTCACGCCACTCCCCGCCAATATTGAAATACCTTGGGAAAATAAATGTATGCGGTTTTTGGTACGTTAATCCGTGTTAAATTGTTTTGTTCGGTTAATAACTTTGGGTATGAACATGAGCGGTTAACTGGGTGTTAATTACCTACAATAACTGTCCTATTAGCAGTGGAAACTATTAGTGAAAATATTGTGAACGATTTTTTTCGGTTTATTTGGAGACTATTGGACTGAAAATCAATAAGTTATACTTCTCAAAATCCTCTACAAAAAACATTCTCGTGATTGATTATGGAAACCCTTAAATTCCTAATATTTGAACAACGTACATAATTGAGAGAACTGAAACCTTAAAAAAAGCATTTCTAATTTCAGTACAGTTGCTAACGATATTCTCCGATTTCCGTGAAAACGGAGCGCAGGTGGACAAGCAGCTTAGAGCGAAGCAAGGCTCGAGCCTCGGCTTAGAACAGCGCCGGGCCCGGTACAGAAACGGACCAGAGTGCCTAGTGTGAGTTTTTTTACCGATTCGAACGTGAGCGCGTTTACTAAGATTTGTATGGAATAGAAACAGCGCCGTCTGGTGTCAAAAAATGGAACCTGAATTAGTGAGTGGCAGTTTACAATGCCTTCGTAATAGAATCGCTCGCACTCGCAAGTGAAGGCGTTAGCGCACGTGATTGGTTAATTTCATCCATTGTGCGAGTGCGAGTTTCAGATTTTGACAGATCGAGTAATAAATAAACGCAAACGCGATCGAGGGTGACTAAAAAGTTCTCACTGAGATTTTTGTAGTGAGAGTGAAGTTATACGATACTTTTATAACAAATATTTAATTTTTATTTAGTGTAAATAATACAAAAGATATGGCAGGACGGTTTTTCTTCGCTTGGAGGATGTTTGCGGCCGCTAAGGCACGAGATGACCGCAACAAAAGCGCCAGAAGCGCTCGCGCGTCCTTTAATCCATTGATACACCTCACGGAGAGGAAATTTAGAGATAGATATCAATTTTCGAAGAAACTTTTTAAGTTCTTGTCCTTTGTCTTCCAAGGATACCCTTGAAACATAAAGTATGTATCAATTAATGTTAATTGCAATGTAATTTCTAAAAACAAAACTACATGGTTTAAAAAACTTTCCTCCCCTTTCATTTGCAGGTGCTCACTGCTTTATTCTTTTTTGCCACCGGTTCCTATCAAAGGCCAGTAGGAGTTGCAAAGCACATATCACAAAAAATGTGCTGTGTGTATATAGAAGAAGTCATATTTTACCTCTTCATGAGAGGATGGTTTGCTAATGTCTCCATGCCTAAAAAAGCATTAAACTACTTGATTACAAAGTTCACATACATAAGTACGCTACGCACAAAATTATTTAAATTCCACTTAATGCTCCATAAATGTTACCATCATATCAAATTTTTATCATCATCATATTAAATATTTGCTTAATAAAAACTAAACAATAACAACTCCTTTCGAACCAGTGTCAAACACAAAACAAACTAAGACGTAATAACCTCGACAATTTGGATAGACAGGCGCTCCTGTTACAATTACATACTTGAATGATATCCTTCTACATTTGGTAGGTTTATCTCACGACGCGAAGGTGACACCAACCTAAGAAAAATAATAAACGCTGCTCACGGTGAACAAACGCGGTTCGAGTGATTTGCCAGATGCCAACTTACACTCGCTCAAATACTGTTCTCGGAGCGTTTGAAGTTCGCTCGCTAAACGCGACAGTAAAGTCATTCGCAAAATTTTGATAAACTCGCACTAAGCACTCTGCTGTTTTGATTATTTAGGGACATGCTAAAAGCTGTACTGGCACTATATATAGGTTCTATAGTAGGGATGGCCGATGAATACGCCCAAAATCTACTGTTTTTACGAACGAAATCCGGTGCGATCTACCAATATGTTTGCCATTATGTAGTATTTTTTTAAATTAAAAATCACTCAATATAACACGCGCAAACCTTTAGTGATTACTTTGCGCATCTGTTAGACGTATTTATTTTGTTTATCTTACCACGATCGACTGGAGTAATAGCCGCGATCGACTGGTTGGACATCCCTGGTATATAGCGATTGAAACCAACGTACTTTTGAGCATAGACTGGACCGGACCCTAGCAACTATCCAAAGTGATCTTCAAATCTTACGTACTCACAACGATCTTCTAAAAAAATATTGGTGGGCCCAACATATTTTTTTGACTTTTTATACTAGCCTGTTTTACACCACTGCGGACTAAAGCATTTCCCGTTTCTTTACAACTTTCTCAGTGTTTAGTATTCTCTGTATGCTTATAATTAATTTTTAAGGTTTCGTACCTCCAAAGGGAAAATGGGAAACCCTTATGGGATCACTTTGTTGTCCGTTTGTATGTCTGACTGTCAAGACTCTTATCTCGACTCGAAATAAACCGTAAAAACCATATACTAAACTCAGTGTCACTAAGAGCTGTTTAGGCAGTCAAAATTTATGGCCGTTTATGTCGCAAGTTTTTACAGAACCCTCGGCGCGCGAGTCTGGGTCGGTCTTGGCCGGTTTTTTCATTTATCTGTCCTTGTCTCACTCTATTAATTAACTGTTTTTTATGCAAAAGTGCTCCGTCCCTCTGGCCACACGAAAATCGACCAACAGCATGGCGATTTCCCGAAATACTCACTTACCTAAGAGAATAATTATTTTTGGCACTGACTTATCCGAAACGAATCATTCCTTAATTCAGTTATTCGGTCTAATCGAAAAGATTTACCTTCATTCCCTTTCAGGCTTAAGTTAAAAATAGACAGGAACTTCGTCCAAAAGTTTGTCTCTAATAAGACCTACCATCACATTTTTTTTTATGAAACTTTGCCCCACACTAGGATTTCTCCTGTATCGTGGGTCCGTTAACAAACATCTAAACACATATACAAACAGCCAGACCCGGAACAACTACCTGTAGGTCATGCAAATATTTGTTCCGACACGCAGCGCAGCAGTCGATCGCTCAGCCACTGCGTCAACAGTGTCGTCATTAAATAAACATTTTTTTTTGACGAGAAAACTGAATTATCTTCTAGAATGCGTATGATATTCACATCATGCAACGAACATTTATAATAAATCCCCTGTCATTTCGATAATTAACACGTTAAGTTTCATCTGATACCAAATGTCGGTGGACATTCATAAAATACATATTATTTTACCAACTTACATAGATTAAAACAATATAAATCTGTAGTAAGCTTGTCATACGACTTTCAGCTATAATTACTGATATATGAATGAACTTTATTGTGGTGTAGCTAGTGAAAGCACTTTTATCGGCTATGAAATTCGCTAATAGTGCGTCTGTTGTTGCGTTAAAAACACAAAAAAAACCACTTAAACCATAAATCGCAAAACACATTAGTCGACAGAAACATAAAGATGTTGTGTGTGTATGTGTTCTTTTTCTATATTATTGACGGTACGGTTGGCGCAATGGCTGCGCGATCGACTGTTGCGCTACGTGTCGCGGGTTCGATCCCCACACAGAACAAATATTTGTATGACATACTAAATGGGTATATAGGTAGTTGTTTCGGGTCTGGCTGTTTGTATAAGTGAGTTTAAATGTTTGAAAACGCACCCACGAAACAGGAGAAATTCCTAGTGTGTGGTTTTTTTTTCAAATCGATTGATGATGACAATATCACAGTAATATTTAAAAAAATGTGATTGTATTGAACATGATTTGAGTTTATTAAAGACTAGCTTTTGCCCGCGGCTTCGCTCGCGTTAAATTCGGGGTAACACAGTTCCCCTTTCCTGATTTGCAGGTACCTGCTACCTGTAGCGCCCCCTTGCGCCCTATTTATTGTAATAGCAAATAGCTTTGCTAAATAGTTTTACCTTTTCTTCCCATTTTCTCCCTCATCACTCACTTAAAAAAAAATTAGCCTATGTCCGTCCCCAGGGTCCCAATTATCTCTGTACCAAATTTCATCAAAATCAGTTTAGCCATTTAGGCGTGAAGACGTAATAAATAACTAAACAAACAAACAAACTCACTTTCGCTTTTATAATATTAGTAAGGATTTCAAAAAGTGTCAGTTATTAATTTCGTAATACTTAAGAAGTGAATGCTTAAGAAAGTATATACAGTACATTTAACAAAAATACTTTTTTTTATTTCCTCTGTCTGTCAATTAAAACCGATTAAATTGGTAACAAAATCCGATTCCAATAGGTGATTTTATAATTGAATAATGATAAAATAGCAATATTTTGTAAAAAATTCACGCCGTTGGTGGTCACGAGCAATATCTAGTCACATAAAAAAATGGTCAATACACACAAACCGATTAAATAAACCAAGACCAAAAACCCAATATAAAACGATAACAAATTCTATTTTTTTGTTCATCGTGGTACAAACTCAATCCAATTGAGTCTGTGTCTGTGCTAGTTTCAACTTGATCTGAGTCAACGTTTATTGAACTGGGTCTTGATTCCATTACTTTAAAGCTTCGTGCTGACTGTAAGCACTCGCGTGTAATGGACGAATCGACAGCGAACGTTTTATGCAGTGACGATGGTAAGCTCAGTTATAATACTGGGCTCGCTTATGAAATTGTTTTTAACAATTTACTGCATTCAAAAGTCACATATTAGCTCGTTTATACATATGTATATATATACAATATGTCCGGTCACGGACTAGCGATATTCTACGTACTTATATAACAAACATTCTAGTACTCCAATTTATAGATTTAAAAAAATCTACCTTTTTTTTTAACAAAAAAGTTTTTCAAAACTTTCGTTGATTTGTATATTTTTTTGGACTTTAATTTGTTTTTAAAAGTTACGAAAATGTAAGCGCATAAATTTTTAATTTAAACGATAGACAACATGTTGCCCTCTGAATAAACCTATTTTCGTCTCAGTAAGACCAAAACTTTGAGAGTTAAGATTGTCTTTTGTACACGCATTGAGAATATCTCAAAATGGCTGCCAAAAAGCGGGGATGTGAATTAGACCCAAGTGTGGTATCGTAATAGTTTATTAAAAAACTCGGTACATAAGTATCTAGAATATCGCTAGTCCATGACCGGACACATTATGTATATATCAAGTACTAAGCCACATAACTTGAACTTGTAACTTATTATACTTTCTCAATAAACATAAGGAATTTAAATAGATGAAAATTAGGTTTGTGTCAGAATGTCTCTTTTTATAGCTGAAAAATATATTTTTTACTTCACAACAAAAATCTATTATCTTATAAAATAAAATGAAGTGCTCGCTTATGATTCATGACAAATGTAGCTTAAAAGTTAAGTGCTTCCAAACAATATTCGTAAATGCATTTATTTATTTAATAACGCTAATCCGAACAGGACCATACAAAGTAAAAAAGCTCAACTTTTTTTTATTTTTTTTTTATCTTGTTGACAAATCGATGCCATAATGTATGTGAAGTATTCCTAGCTCAATCAATTTAGCTTTAAATTGATACATTTATTTGTAACATGAAATAAAACTGCGTGGTACATATTCAGGTCCAGCATTCTGGGGGTTGATCAACCCAGAATGGTCGCTGTGCAACAAGGGCCGGCGACAGTCCCCGGTCAACCTGGAACCAGACAAACTGTTGTTCGACCCCAACCTACGGTTTTTACACATAGATAAACATAGGGTAAGTGGTGTTAATTAACTTATTAGATTTTATATAGTCAGCCGCGTAGGATCACGTTGATTTTGTCAGAACTCAGCTTCCGGGGTTGCGGGTTGTTCGAAAGAGATTCCGCGGCCCCAGAACATAAAGGGAAATAGAAGGAACATGGGTGGGTTTTAGTCACTACGGGTCTGACAATCCCCCCCGCTGCGCCCAGAGCGGAGGAATTTATTTGATGTTTTCTCATCCGCTAAAAAGGGGCTCAGGTTGGGGTCTAAAAATAGGAATATAAACATTTTACTGAACACGACCAGTCCGTTGAGTCTAAACAGACTAGTAATAATGACGTATATGGTTAACATAATTTATGTATGTCTTACTTATTTAAAAAAAGCTTAACTTTTATTAAACAGAAGCAAATTTTCTTACAAAAATTCAGGAAAAATTAAAACCCTGATTCCAAAAGACAAGCGTCAGTACATTTTATAATTCTATTAATCTTTAAAAATGTTGTACTGTTTAACAGATAAATGGCCTAATAAGCAATACAGGCCACTCGGTGATCTTCACGGTAGAGAATGAGACACGGCACCACATCAACATAACTGGAGGCCCACTCTCCTACAAGTACCAGTTCCACGAGATACACATACACTACGGCCTACACGATCAGTTTGGATCAGAACATGCCATCAATGGATATAGCTTCCCGGCAGAGGTGAGTTTTCTACGGTATTTTGCCGGAGCCGCTTTTGATTTAAATCCCCGTATATTTTGTTTTTTTTTAGCCGGAAAAATGTAGACATTTCTGCATCAGTTGATATCAATGTCAATGATCTCATAGCTCACAGTAAATGACACATGAACAAGAATAATTTTCGTCTAATAGAATAAAAAGAAACGAAAGGAACAAGTTCGTTACTTTTCCTTTGCGTCACATTAATTTCTAAAATGTGATCCATGTCTGAAGTAATACATAAGTAATTCCGCTGGCTTAAGGTACACAGTGACGCAGATTCATATCCTCATAAAGTCAGAGATTCGCAACACTCATGATACATTATGTAAGCAACCGAGGATAAAAACCTAAGTGAAGCGTCGAATAAACATGTAACGTAGATAAACGTTAAAATGTTATCAGGGATTTCTTCGGAAAGGTCTCAAAAGAAAGCGTAACAGATGTTTTCACACGCATCCTCGCGCCTTCGTCGTTGAGACGTTCAAATCCCAAATGTAATCCCGACGAACGACTTGACTGAGAACCAACTCAACCATGCCTCCTGTTTATTTATGTGACAAATTCTTACGTAGCCATGTTAAATCTAAAATCATGTGCTTCTATCTCTTGAAAGTGGCATTTAACTCCTTTATGAGTATTGTGGCGTTGCAAGTTTAAAAGTATAGAAATTAGAACTATTTCTGTAAGTTTGCGTGATAGGAACTATAGACTTAAGCGTGATATATATATATATATAGCTTTTTAAAATTAATATGATTTATTTCTATGGTTGGAAAAATGTTGATGTTATTTTTGTAATAAGTAGTAATTATGATGATTAATGCGTATGCATCCTTAATTACTGTTATTTTTCAACATTTGTTTTTATTTTTTATTTTATCCATATAATCTTTGCGAATGTTTTTTTCCTGACATTATATAAAACTTTATAAAATTAACAGTAATTTAAATCAACCTACTTCAAAAAACCTTTATAGTAGTAACTTGGGACAAAACCTAGTAACTGTTATAATTTCGTTTGTTTCAGATTCAGATATTCGGTTTTAATTCACAACTGTATTCAAACTTCTCCGAGGCTCTGCACAAAGCTCAAGGAATTGTTTCAATATCGCTATTGTTACAGGTAATTACATTTATTAAGTCATTGAAATGTTGAGGACACCTGGTAAGTATTGTACTTTTTCTAAAATGTCAAGGTTTAAGAAAAGTTCACAGGTCACAATGAATTATCACCTCATTAATCCGCTGCTTGGACATTTGTGTAATTATAAACGCCATACGTATTAGATGTGTTCATATATAAATACTAAACAGTTCTTTTAAAGTAGGTATTTATTTTTCCCAATAGTTACAAATGAGCCATTTTTTTAAAATAAATATTGAAATTTTATCTAAGGTGTCACTTTTGAATGTCGCACGTGTGGCTATGCACGAAAAGCACTTGATTATTTTTCTTAGCATATTCGTAGAACGCAACAAAGAATACATTGCGCCATTTACTGTCGTCTCGTCGCCCCCACGAGGAGAGAGTTCACATAAGCGTGTGAAAGTGCATGTGACGCGGGACTTAGGCAAAAGTTTGCAGTCACAGCGATCGCACTTTAGCGCTTTTGCATGTTTGTAATGATCGTGTTTAGTTGAACGTGGGACTTCCTAATGATTTATATTATTAGCAACAAGCTGCTGTGTTGATGTGCGCATTATAAACCGTTATAAATAAACATTTCATTTTATGAATATTTTGTGTTACTTAATTGGGTTTGAGGTATATTTCCTCTTGCTTAAATATCTTAAAATTGCTGAGGATACAGTGGATTGTCATGGTTTTGTGTGAACTGTAAATGTTGTTTGTGTTGTTGTTCTCCTGTAAATTAGTATGGATAAGCACACTCCAAAGTTTAGCTGCATCACATGGTCCTCAACCTTCTGTTTCCAGTCTGCAGCCTTCACGTTTTTAAAACAAAGACAAAGACAAAACCTTTTTTTTATTTTAAGACTTCAAATAGGATTCACAGATGCTTTTCAGTAGCTATTTCAACCTAACTGTCTTTTCCATCATTGTTTTCCAACAGAACTTTCTGAACTCTTAGGTTTATTTTAAAGATTCGCCTTTTATTTAGGTACTAAATGGTTTTCCAATTACAAATAACGCAGAGAGGTATTTATTTAGGTACTTAACCGTAATTATATCCACCGAAGTGTTACCGGCCGCACCTCTTCATGGCGTCGAACTGAGCGCAGTTAATTAAGGAAATTGGATTTTTCTGTGCGCCATTGGATTAGCCAGTAAAGCTATTAGTTCAAATTAAGTAACTGTCTGAGCTGTGGTATGGCCGTCAGCTCGTCACCACTCGGGGTCAGCGTGGACGCCCAACGCTTTCAATTAATTGGTACCATTTAATATTATCTTCTTCGTCAATATTTAAATAAATGTCAGCTTACATTTGCGAAGAATCAAGGTTATCTTTATTTCAATTTACTGAAAAGAAAACCTTTTATGGGTCAAAACCAATCGTTTTAACAAAGCATAACCTATTTCTAAAACTTTCAAGTCTCTTTACGATACGTCGTCCCGTAGATTTTGTATGTTTATCCGACTTTAAAAGAGGAGGTTCTTTATTCGTAAATGATTTTGATTGATAAAATGTCACTTTCACTATCGTCCCTCTAAACGTCTTTGTTAAACGAAGTGATAAAATTGCGCTGATTTTTATGTTATGTTAATTTGGTTTTTTGAAACTAAACTTATATTTTGTCTAAGTCCCCATTTTGTTTCCTTACACGTCATCTTTAAGAGAGGTTATTTTCGATCGTTTATGGTTTTCCTTAATGAAGGCCAGCGCCTGTGTTAGCACATCCCATCCGATGTTGTCCCAAGGGGGAACATGTTTGCCGACACGTTCATATTTTGCTTGTGGTCGCAGTTAACTGAAACTTTGCTAAAGCAAGCTATTTCCCCACACGACAAACAATTAGCGCTGTGTCTCTGCTGGCTTTTCTTTTTATTACAGAAGTTCTCGGTCTTGGATAACACCCGGTTTAAGTCGTAAATGCGAGATTTCTTTGGAGGATTTATTTGAAAGCACGTTTTGCTATTCATTGCAGTTACAATATCAAATACACAGGTTGTCCCTGGAAGTAAGGATGCAATCGAGTAGGGGCAAGGACAAAATCATTTCTAAACTTTTCAACTCTGAGAATGTCGGTCCAATCATTTGCGGTTAAAATAAATATTTGTGCAATTCCAAAAAAAACTACCTAATTGCAAGCAGTTCGAACCGGTTATTTTGTTTCCTCTGCCTGCAAATTCATAGCTAGAGCAAATAACATGACCAAAAAGTTTACCGATTTTTTTTTTACTTATACCTAAGTCCACACCACAGTAGTGTTCAGAATAGGCAATCAATGCCTTGGACACTTGCGGGTTGTTCGGAAGAGATACCGTGGCCCTGGTAACATATGACCCGTAATATAAAGGGCGGTAGAAGGCACATGGGTGGTCTTTAGTCAGTACAAGTCTGACACTCCCCCCCGCTCCGCCCAGAGCGGACGAAGTTATTTAATGATTAAACAACCTAAAAAAAAATGTGCCTTGGAAACAAAGGAATCAGTTAGGACTGCCCAAACTCAGGTACAATTTTTGAACAAACAAAAATTGGTTAATAACTTTTTAAACGTAATTATAATTTTACCTACAATTTCTAGGTTAAAAGTTTGGATATGACCTCCTTCATTCGATTTGATGCTTACTTCCAGGCTTACTTATATGATCTATGTTGTATGTTTATGCTTTTTAAAAATGGTCAATTGAGCATCAACCAATCGCATGATTATTTATTTTTGATTAAACGATGAAAATTGTTCCAGCTTGGTGATTTATCGAATCCGGAACTAAGGGTTCTAACAGAAGAATTAGAGAATATCAAATACGGTGGTAAGTATGAAGAAAGAAAATGTTGGAACTTAGAAATGGATCACCCGCTTTTTGCCTGTCTTGGTATTAAATATAAGAAAAGATAGGAGTTGCAACCCTAGAATAGAAAAGTAGAGGAAACTTGAAAACGTATTTATGGTGGAGTGCTCAGCCGATAAACTACTTTCTCTGTACATATCTTGTATAGCACTTACTCGAGATAAAATTATTTTACTCCAGTTTAAAACTAAGCTCAACTTACGTTTAAAATACGTTCTTAGAAAATGTAGCTCTATCAAACTGCATATACGACGCAACTCAACACAACTTAAACCGGAAAATCCACTCAATCGCTATGACTGACTACAGTGATACGACTGGGTTATATGTAATGCTGTTTTCATAACAGCAATGGTAGACTTATAAAAGCATTTCACAGTTTTTAAACATTATCCTTGTCCTTCCAAGAAATTTATCTTGTACTGTGAGTGCATTTACAAATTTATATACACTAATAGCCAACCCCGAACAACTAACTGTAGGTTAAACAAAAATGTATGCCTTACGGAAATCAAACCCACGACACGCAGTGCAGTCAATCACTCAGCCACTACACCAACCGTATCGTCAAAAATATAAATAGATATTGGTTAAAATTTCGTACCCCATTTGCCCCCGTTGGCACACTAGGAATTTCTCCTGTATCGTGGGTGCGTTTACAAACATTTATACTCACATACACAAACAGCCAGACCCGAAACTACTATCTGTAGGCAGTACAAATATTTGTTTCGTGCGGTGATCGAACCCGTAACACGCAGCGCAGACGCTAATCGTGTCGTATGGCTTTCATGCTCTATGATATTTATCCCCATAGGTGCCGAGATGCCAGTGAACAAGTTGTCAGTCCGAGGCCTCTTGCCCGATACGGACTACTACATGACGTATGACGGCTCGACCACGGCGCCCGCCTGCTACGAGACAGTCACATGGATCATCGTCAACAAGCCCATCTACATCACCAAACAACAGGTAGACCTCATCAATTCACTGCTAGACATACTGAAACCTCTTTTGACTCGTGTTTGGAAATACGAGAACCCGGAACAAATGATTTGTTCAAAAAAAATGTGTTTCTAAAACAACTTCGTAGGTCGGTTACATTAGGTGCCATTTAAAAAAAAAAAACACGTTGTCCCACACTAGGAATTTCTCCTGACTTGTATGAATTCTGTTGTTACGTGTTTGGGCACGTATACTGCCTAAACGCGCGAACGAGCACACTCACTGATTCAAATCATCGCCGACATAAGTTCAATATGTCTAGGCCCTCTGGTGTCGAGAACCGACAACACAGATCGAACCATTACTAATCCGTACCCCAAAAGGAAAAAACGGAACCCTTAGGGAATAACTTAGTTGTCCGTCTACCTGTCTATCAGATCTGCCTAGCCTTTTCCCAACTATGTTGGGGTCGGCTTCCAGTCTAACCGGATGCAGCTGAATATCAGTATTTTACATGGAGCGACTGCCTATCTGACCTCCACAACCCAGTTAATACTGGGTAATACGATACCCCTTGGTAAGACTGGTTGTCAGACTTTCGGAACACTGACTACCTGTAACGACTGTCAAAGATCTACAAATGACAGCCGGGACCAACGGCTTAACGTGCTTTCCGAGGCACGGAGGAAACTCGGTATGTAACGGGTGGTCACCCATCCACAGACCAACCTAGGTAAGCGCAGCTTAACCTAAAGATCGACCCGAGCGGCTACTATTTATTTAGCCACGAGCTCCTCTGTCTACCTGTCTATCAATACCCTTTATTTCGGGAACACGTGGAGGTAACGAGTGGACATTAAAACCAAATACGCAACTCTAGTGGTCGCGCAACCGTGGTCCCTGTGTGCTGTAAAAAATCAACTCTTTAAGTCTACGCAGTCAAAAGATATGGCTGTTTATGTCGCTTTGAACCTTTGAACTGAGTCTGTCTTACTCTCGGCCGGTTTTTTAAATGTTATGGACCCAGCCACCTAGCAAACATTTTATTGCTAACTAGAGAAGAAAGACACACGATATATTTTTTAATACTATTTAGTATTGCGTTTGGCCGCAAATCTGTGTGTTGTGAAGTTTTCAAAATGTTTCCTTTTCCTACAACAAACTTTCAAAAAGATATGATGAATATGTTTAATTATAAAATGTATTTTTTCTAGACTTTCAGAATTAATTTTCGTCATAAAAAAATTGTTTAGTTGTCTCATACCATCATAATACTTAAAAAATCGTCTTCATATTAACCTAAAACATACATAATAGAGATAAATGCCTACTATTAATAAGCAGTAAGAGCAAAGCTAAAGCAAAATTGTTGATCTTTGGATTGGTAGAAACTTGAGCAACAGCTGCATCTCAACCGGCATAAGTTTTACAAGTCACCAACAAAGTTACAGAAAAGTCATAACGGGTTGAGCTTTCGTATCGACAATAATTCTATAGTGGATAATATTGAGCAATTATTATCACTACGCATTCAAAACGTGAACTAAAAAAAACTTTATAAGTAACTAAAATGCATTACTAACAAAAAAAAACAGCCAATTGCGAGTCAGACTCACGTACCGAGGGTTCCGTACAAACTTGGAAAATAAACAGCTATATCTTTTGACTGCTTAGGCTTAGAGGGTTGATTTTTCACAGCACAAAGGGAGAGTTGAGTATATGATATTAATTTCAACTCCACACCTTCACGCGTTCCCGAGATAAAGAGTCTTGACAGACAGACAGACAGACGGACGGACAACAAAGTGATCCAATAAGTGTTCCATTTTTGTTCCTTTTGAGGTACGGAACCAGGAAAAAAAAATAAAAAAAAACGGAACACTTAAATAAAACAATTGTCCGGCCCTGGTTCAGGCTATGGTCCGGAGCGAGAGGGAATGGTAAGCGGTCACCTCCTTCTGCGAAGCAGTAATGCTAGCAAAGGAGGAGGCCGGGTGTTTGAGGGAGAGAACATCAGGCCAACCCAGCCGCCGCGGGAGACGCCCAGGGCGCCGGGCGCCGCGAGACGACTCCCGGCCACCCGGGCCTGTGGACGGCTGAGCAATGGGTAGTTCACCGTCCGTCCGTCTATTGACGACAGGCCGTGTCGACGGCGCGTTCGTGTTTCACGCGCGCCTCAAAGAGAGTCAGCAAAGCAGAGGGGCTTGCCAGAGCCTCCGCCTGCCGGGGTTGCGGGTTGTTCGAAAGAGATACCGCGGCCCCGGAAAGTAAAGGGCAATAGAAGGAACATGGGTGGGTTTTAGTCAGTACAAGTCTGACATGCCCCCCCGCTCCGCCCAGAGCGGGGGAAGTCATTGGATGATTTCCCACCCGAAAAAAAAAAAAGGTACGGAACCATAAAAACAAAGGAACAAAAAAAAAACAAATAATGCCTATGTAAAAGTATTTTCCTAATAACTAAACTGCTCTGTTTTCATTTTTCCCTGGTAAACTCAAAGACTGTTTCATTCATCTTTAAAATGAACTATACCTACATTTAGCCAATGTTTACTTGTTCATCTCTCAAAAACCCATTAAAAACTATTTCATCAAATCATCAAAAGTGCATTAGAGAAGAATGCTCAACATCCACACTCAACACAACTCACAACTGAACAGCAGTGGGTCAGAGCTAACAATCAATATGTGCGGTAACTGCATCCGTTCAAGTTCGCCGTTTGCATTATACGCCTCCCTGCCCTCCTTGTTCCTCTACAGATGTAGGAGTTATGGAACCGCTTGCTTGAGAATTTAAGTTTTATTGTATTATACATTGGAATATGGAAACTGTTTTGATTAAGACTAAGTTCAGTTCGGACCTTAGCTCTCGTTTGCAAAGGCGTTTTTATCACGCCGGTTTTGTTTTAACGTGCACTAGATTTTCAACTCTTAGTATTAAACTGAGCTTTGATAATCCAATGCAATGTTAAAAACCGCGATGTTGTATTCACAACTCTCGGCACTAGGCACTGCGTTGAAAATACAGTTCGCAATAAAAAAAACGCCCCTGCTGACACATGCCCACTCTTATATTATAGTAGATGAGAATGATTACTATAGAACAGTTTTCAAGAAGAAGGAGGAGCTCGTGGCTAAATAATAGCAGCCGCTTGGGTCGATCTTTAGGTTAAGCCTAGGTTAGTCTGTGGATGGGTGACCACCCGTTACATACCGAGTTTCCTCCGTGCCTCGGAAAGCACGTTAAGCCGTTGGTCCCGGCTGTCATTTGTAGATCTTTGACAGTCGTTACAGGTAGTCAGTGTCCCGAAAGTCTGACAACCAGTCTTACCAAGGGGTATCGTATTACCCAGTACTAACTGGGTTGTGGAGGTTAGATAGGCAGTCGCTCCATGTAAAATACTGATATTCAGCTGCATCCGGTTAGACTGGAAGCCGACCCCAACATAGTTGGGAAAAGGCTAGGCAGATGAGTTTTCAAGAAGAAGAGCATAAGCTTGAAGTCCATAATTAATAATGTATTTAGAACAACCGTAATTATTACTTATTTCAAAACCAATATGTTAATAAAGCTTAAAAACTTTTTGTAAGATGGTGTAGAATCTTAGAAGAACTTTCTCCTTCCCGAGAAAACAAACTTATTGTTTCAAGAGACTTGCTTAGTTGAAAGTAAACTTGAGTATGTAGACACTGTACTGTCAGCCGCGCTTAAAGAAGCATAAGTTGTTCGCCCCCTGAGTTATACAGCCAACATAATTCACGGGTCCAGTTAGCGTGACTAGAGCCACAGTCGCCCCTCGCTCGGCCACCGCATCCAGTCGAAGACAAGTATCAGTGTATTCAAGCGTGGTTGGGGCAGTGTAATAACATTTTCATTTGTGCCCACGCTACAATAAACAACTCACGTCCCTCGCCTTTAGACAAAGACTCCGCCGTGAATTATGTACGTGTTAAAAGTAAACTGAAAGTGCCGCGTTGTGTGGCTGTTATTATAAATCATTGTTTATGTTTTCCGTTTGTGTTGGTGGGAAAATTAAGTGCTAGTGGAAACTGCTTACAATCTCGCGGGGAGTTGAGGGAACGCCATGTGGTCGCTGCTTGAAGCGCAATTTACAACGCCACTAACGTGCTTAGTTTTATGCTAATAAAAATCCCCACACCTTTATGGTAGCAGGACTCATAAAACTAAAATAAAAGTAATAATACGTGTGAGCGTACGGTTAACCGTAGAAAATAAACTCTTGACGCTGGTGATGCTTGTAACGAGCGTCATGGAGCTATTTGCCAAATTGCCCATAAAGGGGAAACCACGAGAGAACATTACTACACATACATAGGCATTGTTAATGTATTTCCGTTTCCTGTGGCTACCACTTTTCCTCTAATACAACACTATTTTTTCAGCAACACTAATGACAACTAAGTTCTAGTTCCCAAATATAACGTTTAAAAACAATAAAGTACCGATTGAACAACTACAACAAAGCCCATGATAAAGCTAAAAAAATCAAACATAGCCTTCACACTGAACGCAACAATACAAACCAAATTACAGTTGGTAAAATCAAAGTTTAGGCGGAGTCTATAATCAGAATCAAATTGTTTAATACAGCGTAAACAACGATGCGAATCAGATAGCCGTGGTCGCGTGTTCTGCGCCAGTTAATCCGACCGTGGCAACAACAGACCTAGGTATATGTACTCCATAGAAGTCACCTAACGTTATAAAAGGAAGAAATTTCAATTTACTTGAAATAGCACTCCACCTAAACGCTTGTTTATGTTATAATAGAAACTGAACGTCGTGTGCATTGAATCTTCAAACTATTTGTGCAGCTCTTCTAGCTATATTGTGACTATTTTCTTAGTTCTCATTTCTAAAAGAAACTTTTTCTTGGAGCCCGAAATAGTCTTCTAAAATTAGATAGTGTAGGTAGTGATTTTTAATGTCATGCTTCTACCTCTGAAAAATATTACTCCCTAGAGCAGTTTCCTCTTCTACGTGACCCCAACAAAATAACCGACACTTCTCCCGTATAATATTTGGCAAAGGCTTCATAAATTCCAAATAGGGTTAGTCATTTTACTTTCAAGAACTTCAGCGTCAACATAATTGAATTTCATGACTGTAGCTGCACGGCTTGAGGCGGCTGATGCAAGGCGACGCCAGGCACCCCAAGGCTCCCCTTGGCAACAACTTTCGGCCGCCCCAGCCTCTCCACCACCGAGCCGTGAGGACCAACATTGACTTCGATCTCAGCAAGGTAAATTACACCTTAAAGGAAATTAAATTAAGCACAAACTCCGCTGGAGACACGCTTAATAATTCATATTGTATGCTAAGCTGGGTTCCTAAGCGATATACTCGTACTTAGATGCTGCTGTGTGTTTGTTCCTGTAGAATGGTTAGTTGTACTATTAGTGTAAAACTAATGAATCGTGTTTGCTTAGTCGGCACTTAGGTTGACATCATTTGTGTTGATTGTTTTTTTTTATATATTTCAGTATCCGGGGAAGACTTGTCCAAGTATGCATCGAGATATGCATTATAAAGGTAATTATAGTCTTTGTAACTTTTCGTTATCACCATTTTCATGATTTTTTCACAACACTCGCAAGAATTTTCTAATCAACAAAATTGTTAGCATGCTATCCTATTTTCCATCGAAGCCTACAGCCATTACAGACATACAGTATTTGCACAATCACCGAGCAACTGGTGTTAGTAACAGTAACCTATGTAGCGATAACGATAATTTCACAGTTATCGCGATTGCAAATTACGTAATTGGCGCAGTTACATTTCGTGTTCAAATATGAGGGCGGCTTTTGTGATACCGATAACTGGTAGCAGTGCTTTTGTTAATTAACAGACCAAAGTGGGGAAACCATCCAAAGAATTCGTTTTTAAACGTTTGCAATTCAATGATTGCTTACTATTATTCCTAGTTACTGCTGTAATTTTTGCGAAAATAATGTAAAATAATGTATCCTTTGAAATACATGATCATTTCAAGTATAGATAGATAGATAAGCAAACACATTCTAAACCAACAGAATGATTTTCAAGAGCATTTTTTTAAAAGAGGTTTTAGTACCCAGTTTTGTTTTACAGCACTTACTTACACACGGTTATCATTTTGTGCGTATCTTTTTCCCGCTCCGCTCATCCAACCCGCTCTCAGTCAGACCACAGCCTCCACACGTTATCAAGGTTTTCATTTCTGTTGCAGCCAAAAGCTGGACACAATATTGAAGCTAATTCCACTCCGGTAGGCATTCACATAGCAGCTACGTAGATATATACTTTAACTAGTTCATAAGTTTGTATATAACTCTTGTACAGTCTTATTTACATCCCGCTTATGATAAATGGAGCTACAAAATATATTTTAAGTGTAATATATATTCATATCTTAACCTAGCGCTGATTTTAGATCTAGAATAAAGTGATGAGTGAGTTTCATTGGGTAAAGGTTACCTATAATATTTTATTACGGCCTCTGAGTAAGTAGAGTATTAATAGATATTTTCGGATAGATTGTTCAAACCATGCCATCGGTTTTGCTGTAGTAAATTGTATACTTAACGTAGGAAAATTTATCGATAGTCGTAAATAGATATGTCGAATTTAAATTAATTATTAATTAAAATTCTTACATATCATTTGAAAAGTCCGACGTTTTTGATACTTATGTTGCAATTATTGAGTACATATCTACTAAATAAATTTGTTGTAAATTATTAATTTTATGAATGTTTGTATAATTGTTTAGAATCTTCTAGTTAATTAGTATTGAAATCAATTAACGAATGAATTTAGATATATAATCATATCAAATTATATGTGCTAGTATTAAGGTCTTATTTGATGGTACTAGGTACTTAAATGTAACAATATCTATCGCTGTAAGACGTCTATAGCTTTAATAAACCATATTCTAGTGTTTATATTTCATTGCGTATTGTAAGATGAAAACTATTCCATGATTATGAAATGTATATCGCCTGGCTTTCTTGTAAGATCTATTAGAAATATTATTTGATTAAACGATATTCACTTAAATTTGTTTACTTATTATTCAACCAACTGTAAGCAATACTTGAACTGGTAACAACCGCAACTTTTATCGCTGATAAAAAATACAGAGGCACTCGTAATCCGGTTGAGCCCCTGTAATTTTTTGTGGTCGATTTTAAATCTGCAAATGTGCGCATTCCCATATATCCCGATACGCAATGGCAATCCCAATAAGCTACCGGCTGATAAAAAGCTTGCAGTGCACGATGGTGGTAAATGCAACATGAGGGATTTTTGCAATATGTTTTTGTGTGCCAAATCAAATTGTTTCAAAACATAACATAATATCACGTCTATAATCCACATTTCATCAGTTATGTTAAAGTCCTATGTAGTACAGGGCAAGCCTGTTGCCATCAACCGGGCATGAATCCCAACTCCGTGGCTGCTACAAATACAATAAGTACAAGTAGGTATGCCAAAAGATAAGGTAAGTAAAGTTGAATATTAGAGCCGCAGCCAATACCTAAGCTAAGATAACTTAATATCTTGTAATTATAGGTATAAAGCCCACCCTCGTTGAAATTATAGGACCGAATGTTATTGTGCCCAGGCAGCATTATTTTATCAATATTTTGGCTGACAAAAATACGGCACCGCGGTCCGAAGGAAGGAGAAATAAATTCCTGATGGTAAAACTCAAAAACACTACCCGACCCGAGAATCGAACCCAAAACCCATGCTCAGCAGTCGCGCTTGCGACCACTCGACCAACGAGGCAGTCATTGTTTGATAGGAGAAAGCAAAATTAAAAAGTACTTCTAGTTCTTCTTCTTAGCGTGTCGTTGACAATATAAATTGAGTCAGCCAAAAATTTGCGACGAATCTGACACTTTCAGTAGCGTCCATCTGCTCCAAAAAAAAGTACCAACACATGAGTTCAACTGAAGTCAAATGTTTTTCCCCTAAAATAAACAATAAGAAGTTTTTTCTAAATAAGCGGGAGGTATGTCCCGATGCAATCGAGTAAAACCGTCTGTTTTAGTGTTTCCTCCAGTCTTGCTTTTGAATAAAAAGCTCATTTGAATTCTATGAGAATCGAAATTGCTCTCCTTTTCGCTGTAGTAACTTAATTTAATCGAGTTCCATCACAATGTCTTTTACCTTTAGATTAGGTACTCGCTATAATGCTGATAAAAGTGGAAAATAAAATTTATAATACTTTTCCTTTTGTTATCTCCAGACGTTCTTTTTCCCAAGTTGGTAGTCACGTATATTTTATTGTACAAGAGTCAAATATAAATTATTTTTCCACGCGATAACGTGGAGATTAAGATTGTAAAATAAATTACTTGATTTTCCGCGTAGAGGTCGAGTTTATTGGAGAAGTTGCCGTCGGCGGGTTGATAGACTCACGCAGATTGCGTTCATTAAAATTTTGTAATTATCGAGTTTAGTGTAGGTGTTTTAATAAGCTTTAACAGTGTATAGGAAACAAATGTGTAGACAGACCTATCCCGATTTAATATTATTATTAAATTTATCATCTGTTTTAAAGGCAAAAATAAATATGTCTAAATATAATGATGCTTGACAATGTATAAACAAAAAAAAACTCTAAACTAACTTAATAAACTCGACGCATTTTGAAACAATAGTGAATAAAGTGGAGTGATTCAATGAGCTGTTTATTTCTTTTGTTTCTCTCAGTCAACTCGACGGGGTTGCAAATTTAGTTCCCAGTCCCAGTTTATATGAGTGTACTTGTTAATAAATATGAGCATATGAAAAAAAGATAATTGTATTAATATAAAAAAATGAATTGCCATGCGTTTACTCAACTGTGTAACATATCAGTGGCAGCATCTACAACGCCACATGCAAACTGAATAACGCGTCATGCGTCATGCACAATCTTGCATCACGTAAGCAGAGTTATTCGCGAGAATACAATTGCCCAACTTCAGCCGAAGGACGGTGGCTCATCAGACACAACATACGTTCTGTCTGTCTGGTTCCAGATAATAATTACATGATTTGAGACTCTTTTCCTCATCCTTACTAATATTATAAAAGCGAAAGTAAATGTATTTGTTTGTTTGTTACGTCTTCACGCCTAAATGGCTTAACCGGTTTTAATGAATTTTGGTACAGAAATAGTTGAGACCCTGGAGACGGACATAGGCTATATAATTATTCAAAAAAAAGGGAAATGAGGGAGAAAGAGGGAAGAAAAGGGAAAACTTACCTTTGCTATTACAAGTAATAAGGCGCAAGGGCAAAAACTACAGGTAGCAGGTCACAACACCTGCAAATCAGGAAAGGGGAGTTCCCCTTTCCTACATCTTTCCTACATTCGGGGGAACACAGTTGTGTTCAGGGGTCGGAAACCGGTTGAAATTCTTAACCGGTTACGGTCATTGACCCCAAACCGAAATCGATTTAGGTTAAGGTTTGCACTTTACCGGTTTTAACCGGTTTTTGCGAGAAACCGGTTTTTCATGAATTTTGGTTTTGAAAGTGAAAATTAACCGGTTAAAACCAAATTTGAACACCCCCCGCCCCCGCCTCTTTCACAAGCACGGTCAAGACGTTGCGATGTCATTTAGTTACAAAATAGTCGCATCAAGTCGCATGCAAGTTCGCAACGTCGCTGCCACACAGTGGCCACTGTGTGGGTCGAAACTATGATTTTAGTGACATAGGCGTCAATTTCGTTTTTTTCGCGTTTTCTGTATGCGGATGGATAGAACTCAGCTTCAATAATAAATATCTCTTGACGTTTTTCTCTAAACTTAATAGTTTGGGCAGAAAAATGAATTTTGTTTTTTTTTGTATGGAACTGATCTAATAAAATCAAATTTCTGCTAAGTACCGTTAGATCTCGCTTTGCAACGTATTTTATTATTTTTCTTATACCTTGTGTCATTCACTATCATTTGATGCTATGAACATTTGCATAAAGTTGCAACTCTGCCTAAAAATGATGATTGAAAAAATGAAAAAAATACATAGAATAAAAAGCTTTATTTTCGTACGTTCTTTTAGTTCAATTTTAATATGAAATACAATGACAAAAATAAAATAGTAAGACAAAAGACGAATTAATACAGGTAAGTTCTTAATCAGTAACAAAAATACATTTAAAAGAGGATACGAATGTACTCTTTTAAGTAAAAATGTATGCTTACTTAGGAAAAAGGTAAATAGTAGTAAAACGTACATAATAAAGCTACTTACAAAAGAAACATAGTAAAGGTTTAGTAAAGGTACACAATAATACACCTAATTAGGACTAAGAATATACAACACTATTACTTACAAAAAAAAAATCGATAAGTACACTTACAATCTATCAAAATCTTATTCACTATCGCTAGGACTATCTTGTAAATTATTTACATCAATAAAATCTAAATCGGATTCTGTTGGAAAACGCAGAAGCTCTTTGACTTTTGGAGAGAGACCCATATTTTGTCTTTTCATTTGAGGTCTTAGACTTGTGATCTATCGTATCTATATCTTCGTTTGTCGCCGTTCTACTTTCTTTTCTAGAATGGCTCTCTCTGTAATTCCAAAAATCTTTATTGCGAGCCTCTCCTGCTTCTTCCGACAGTTTACCGACAGGTATGGCACCAAAATGCTTAATTATGTCAGCCCCATGTACCAACAATTTGTGAACACTGGATGCCGTATAATACCATGGATATTCCTCACCGGACACGGAAGTTTCGGGAGGTTCCTGAACATCATCGGGCGGGAGGAAGCGCCCGGGTGTTACCATTGTGACGATCGCCCGGAGGACACGGTGGAGCACACAGTGGCGGTCTGCCCAGCGCGGGGCGGAGCACCGCCGTGCCCGAGCTAGAGGCGATCGGCGGCGGCGATCTCTCGCGTCCGGCTCAGGTCCAGGCCATGGTCCGGAGCGAGAGGGAATGGGAAGCGGTCATCTCCTTCTGCGAAGCAGTAATGCTAGCAAAGGAGGTGGCCGGGCGTTTGAGGAAGAGATCATCTACCCAACCCAACCGCAGCGGGAGACGCGCCGGCGCCGGGCGCCGCGAGACGACTCCCGGCCACCGTAAATGCGGGCCTGTGGACGGTGAGCAATGGGTAGCTCGCCGTCCGTCCGTCGATTGACGACAGGCCGTGTCGACGGCGCGTTCTTATTTCACGCGCGCCTCAAAGAGATGTCAGCAAAGCAGAGGGGCTTGCCAGGGCCTCCGCCTGTCGGGGTTGCGGGTTGTTCGAAAGAGATACCGCGGCCCCGGAACGTAAAGGGCAACAGAAGGAACATGGATGGGTTTTAGTCAGCACAAGTCTGACATGCCCCCCCGCTCCGCCCAGAGCGGGGGAAGTCATTAGATGATGTCCCACCCGAAAAAAAAAAAAAAAATTACCATGGATATAAATTAACATATAATTTAGCAGTATCATTACAATATTCGAAAAATTTTGTAAGGGCCACGCGCTCTCCAGATGCCACAGTCTGAAGAATCACGTGAAACCTTTCAATTAACTCTAAACTAATTCCTGTTATGCGGGCTGTTGTTGGTGGATCTCTAAAAAATCTTTTAGCAGTATTGCCATCATTTGTTGTGCCTACTCCTTGCTTGATAATATCAATGAGTAAACCGGTTTCACTCTTAAATGCTTGTTGCTGTATAGCTGTTGACTGTGTAACTTGTGTAACAATTCTTTGGTAAATTTAAACATAATCGGACGGCAATAGAATGCTGATGAGGGTCGGTCGTTTTCCCAAACAATTGTGCCATCAGATTGTTGAAGCCTTACAGGAACTAGACTGGCCATGAATATAGTTGAATCATCAAAGTCTATTTCCGTCTTTTGTTTGTAATTAGTTTGACCTGAGGTTCCATCAAAACCCCATTTGCTTATAAGCACTAAATCTTTTGCCGAGCTCAAATCCAAAGCAATCACATCTAATAGCCTCGAGACCGTCAAGTTGAGTAAAGCTTGCAGTTTAATAGCAGCTCCATCTTTTGTTATAGTTACGTTTTCATTTCCTGGGTAACATTGTGACTTTTCTTGCTTAATTTCATAATAAGAAGAGTATAAGTCCGACCCATTTTTACTTGCTGCTCTCTTAGACTTATATACTGCCATCTACTTAATTTAAGAGAAACCAACAAAGACAGTGCCTTATCGGGTAAATATTGATTACTTTTCACTTTTGCACTTAAACACTCCTTACCTTTTTATAAATCTTCTGGGTTTATTTAACAAATGATGCATTATTTTTCCTACATCTTCATTTCCAGTATTTCTTAAATTAGCATTTGTGGAAGCATTCAGTTCTTCCGGGGATATTGAAAACGATTTGTTGATTTCATCAACACGTCTCCGTTTTTGTCTGGATCTCAATTCTTCGAAAGGTTTTCGAGGTGTAAATGTAGATGCTGAAGCTTCTGCTGTAGATGGTGGTAGATTTTCAACATCTTTTTTATCACAAACCTCAAACATTCTTTGTTCAGTGTCAACAGGTTCAGGTATTATTCCCGCAGGCCAACTTATTGCACTTTCCAACCAATCCCCATTTTTTCTAATAAACTCTGCCAACGTGCGGTTACTTCGCTCCTACCTTGCATTTATATTTGAACAAAATCGCGTACAGATTTTTTGGAGTTCAGCACTGTTTTCTTCAGACACATTATTTTTTTCTTGTAGAAATTGGAAAAGGTTTGAACTATTCGACAATGAGTGCAGCTGCTCTCTTAAAATCATAAATAAATCTAAATTATTAACTAAACCTTCCATTATAGCCAAAAAGGTATGATCACAATCACTGGATGTTAGAAGTAGTACGAATAAACGAAAACTAATTAATATAAAATAAATGTGGGCTACATTTATTTTATATTAATTAGTATTCGTTTTTATACCAGTGACAAACAGATAACTTCTAATTTTTCTGCTTCCTATTTAATGAGGGTTTATTAACTAATGATCCTCATTAGCATTACCATAATGGCTAAAAGTAAAAAAAAATCTAACGCTACTTAGCAGAAATTTGATTTTATTAGATAGTTCCATACAAAAAAAACACAAAACCCATTTTTCTACCCAAACTGTTAAGTTTAGAGAAAAACGTCAAGAGATATTTATTATTGAAGCTGACGAGTTCTATCCATCCGCATACAGAAAACGCAAAAAAAAGACGAAATTGACCCCTATGTCACTTAAATCATACTTTCAACCCCCCGTAGGTTTGCTCGACGCTTTGTTTGCGGGCGCGCAAAATACTAAGCAAGTCGAAACATGAATCTACCCGCACCATTTACGTTCTCCGGTTGTATTTGACGTCCTCAGATCAAAAATTTGTTTTTCCTAATTTTTTCTGGGGTACTAAATGTATTAATGTCACTAGGTATAACTTGTTGGAAGTATTAAAAAGTAGACGAAAAATATTTACGAATTACGGAATTAACCGGTTAATTTGGGTGTCAAAACCGTTTGTGCTTATGTAACCGGTAACCTTTATCATTTGGGTTACATATGAACTGTTCACTTGTTTAACCGGTTAATGAAGGAACGATATATTTACCGGTATTTTATCGAAATTAACCGCTCTTTTTAAACCGGTTCAGAGCCCTGGTTGTGTTACCCCGAATTTAACGCGAGCGAAGCTGCGGGCAAAAGCTAGTAATGAATAAAATAAACCGGCAAAGAGCTTTTGAGTTCATAGACTTAGAGGGTTGATTTTTTCACAGCACAAAGGAACCACAGATTTGAGTATATATGTTTTAAATTTCAACTCAATACCTCCACGCGTTCCCGAGATAAAGAGTCTTGACAGATGAATAACAAAGTGATCTAATAAGGGTTCCGTATTTTTCTTTTTAAGGTACGGAACCGTAAAAATAGAAAAACACGTTTGTATAAAGCTTATCATTATTAATCCAATACACTGGCGGTCACACCTCGGCAATGAGGTGCAATGCACCTGCAAGAAAATAATTACATCGAAGTAGGTAGTATTTTGTTTGACTTTTCGTTTTCCCCATTCATAGCGTATCTCTCTACTCTGTTGGAGCCTATTTCCGTGTACGGTAGCCATCTGTCGCGTGCTTGTTTCATACAGTTTCCGTCGACGAATTTCTTGATGTCGTCTGTTTTGTTACTTTCGCTACATATGGGTAGCTCTACTTTGTTATTTGTGTACTCATATTTGTGTAATTAACAAAGAAAGCTGTTAATAACTTAATGCTTACTAATATTATAAAATCGAAAGTGAGTTTGTTTGTTTGTTACGTCTTCACGCCTTAATGGCTTAACCGATTTCGATGAATTTTGGTACAGAGATAGTTGCAACCCTGGAGACGGACATAGGCTTATTTTTTTTTAAAGTGAGAAATGAGGGAGAAAGAGGGACGAAAAGAGAAAACTTAGCATTGCTATTACAATAGATAAGGCGCAAAGGCAAAAACTACAGGTAGCAGATACCTGCAAATCAGGAAAGGGGAACTGTGTTACCCCGAATTTAACGCGAGCGAAGCCGCGGGCAATAGCTAGTAACTTGATAAAGAGATTCTTCTATAGGCTAACCTATTGATGAATCAGTCTGTTCACTTAATTACAAGAGTTGTTATTTTCAAAGAAAATAACACTACTACTTGATGATTTTCCATCCGCAAAAGACCGTTTACCTTAAAGGTGTTAAAAATACACTTTCTATTTGCCCAATCTGTCTAACATAAATCACAAGAAGGTATTGTTTACACAGTTTGCTAAACACTCGTCGAGTGCCGCGCCTCGAGAGCTCGCTTCACACGAGTGTGAGCTCAAATGTACTCGAAACTGGAGTTTATTTGCTCTTTATTGAGCGACTGACAAGATTTGACGCCGCGTCTCGCGTGTGCATTGAGCTTTATGTTACAAATTGAGTAACATATGTACGACAGTACGGACTAAATCGGAAGAATAGTGTCGTATTTGAACGAAAATTGGTTTTATTATTGAAGTGGTAGAGTGATTGCTGTAAAAGTAGATATGTTGTAGCTTTATAATCTGGTAGCAGCCGTTGGGTTCAAAAGGGGAATTATATAGTGCCTTAATACAATTTCCAATACTTATGTTAACGCAAATAAATATGGTTTTCTTCTTTCGAGGTTAGATAACTGCGACGGGCCAAGTGTATTAATATATTATATCAGTAGTAAACCCGTCAGCCTGAAATACACTAAATGTTTTCAGTTAAAGTTGTTGATAATTATAAATATAAATATTGAGTATGAACTTAACTCTTGAGCGCTTTTATAGAAAACACCTAATGATTGGACAATCAACTTGTGAAAGAAGCTTCTATCTATATCCTAACCTTTTACGTAACTCTAGGGATTAGATGACAGGACCCTACAAGTAAATAAAGTAACTAATCAGTGACTAAAACTTAAATATCCTACTAATATTATAAATGCAAATCCTCACAAGAGGATGGATGGATGAATGGATGTATGGATGTTTGTTACTCTTTCACGTCATAACGGCTGATCGGATCTTGATGAAGTTTGACACAGAGGTAATCTGGAAAAACACATAGGACACTTTTTTTTCGATATCACGCGGGTGGCTTGTTTATAATATAGATAACTTCTACCCTGAAGCTAAGCCTGAAATCATGAAGTGGACCTCATGATTTCATTTCGTTTACAAAATTTGTGTTCACTTATGTTGAAACAATATACTGGCCAGCTGATTTACCTAATTTTCGCTATTACAGTTGGTACTATAACAAAAGTTGTTCATCATAATGAGCACATTTGATCAATTATCACCAATCACCCTACACATATTTTAATTTCTAACACTTCTCCAAACAGCAACTCCATGTCTAGACATACAAAAACCTATCTTCGGGAACGCAGAGGAAGTCTCGACGTGTAATGTCAAGCAGATCTAGTTTAAAAGTTGCATTGCAACAGTGGGACACACATCGTTGAATCCAATTCGAGTTTTATACAAATGTATGTTTTGTGCCGCGGCGGGAGCCGGGCGCCTCGCGGCCTTGTGCCTTATGCTGGCTTGTTGGCAAAACACGGAGTTGAGAGAACGTTTCGTAATAGGCCTATTGGTTTTTGGATAGGTTTTATGATGCTGCGATTATGACTAAATTCTATTATTCTATTACAGGCCAGTAATCTTAATGTGCCTATCATTTTCCCAACTACGTTGAGATCAGCTTCTAGCCTTACGGGATGCAGGATACCAGTATTTTACATGGAGGGGCTACGTATTCCACCTTCATCAGGGATAAATGTATCAGTACTAACCAATATATTTGTGAATTCTAAAACCCGAAATAACATTATGCCAGTAAAAGTGTTTACTTTGACTATATTATGGTAATCGTAGACGTTACAAAATCAGACCGGTACGTAGAATATGGTCGAATAACCTTTTTCAGAGTCTAGATGATATTAATATCATTTACTAAATGCCTAGTACGATAACTGATAAAATGAATAAAATGCATTTTACAGGAAAATTCCCAGTATTTTTCTCTCGAGAAAATTTTATGGAACCGTCCTTAGATGTAGACCTAAACTTTGCTATGCATTAATCTCAACGTGAATGCTGCAGCAATACTAGAACAACAGCCATTAAATTTTACAATTTGGGGTTAAACCGGCCGTTAAAAGTGCAACGAGTGAGGATCGAACATACGATGACGTCCCGTTTAGTTGGTTACGAAATAGATCTATAGATATGTACTGAATGATACCGGTCTACGTGCAGGTACCTTACTTTAAACAAAAGGCTTCAAGGTGTTTTATTTAAAAAAAAAAAAAAACGTTGCCCCACACTAGGAATTTCTCCTGTATCGTGGGTGCGTTTACAAACATTTAAAGTCACATGCACAAACAGCAAGACCCGGAACACCTATCTGTAGGCCATACAAATATTTGTTCCGTGCGGGGATCGAACCTACGACACGCAGCGCAGCAGTCGATAGCTCAGCCACTGCGCCAACCGTGTCGTCATGTCGTCGCGTTGAACTTGAAATATTATTTAAATTTAAATCGTAATTGTACATTTTCACACTTTTATGAACGCCTATGCTGTATCTTCTTTACTTATTCTATTTTGAATGATTTTTGTTATTTCCGTTTCCTGAACGACCACAGAGGTTAAGGTCTCAACAGTACTATGGGAAGTCCATTATTTATATCCAAGAAGTGCGAAAGTGTACGACTCATCGAATATTTAGATTTATTTGTCCCTTCCCGTGTAAATCATAACCCGAAGTATCTCAAACTAGTATCCACTCGGGACTTCCGTTCCCAAAGATTTCATATACTTTACGGTAGTCAAATTTCCAAGGGTCTTTAGGTGATGTGGATTTCATATAAATACACACATCAAAAGTGTCTAGGGATCAAGCATTTTTATGCGGATTTCTTGAGATTGAGATGTGGCTTTGTAATAAATTTATGATTTTATAAATTTATATGGATCCTTTTTGGTGCATTTCATAATTTGAATCAGGAACTCTCAATCAAATTCGAGTAAAAGATGAAAATAAGCTGTCAATATTTTCCCTATAAAAACATACAACGCATTGAAGACATTATTAGTGCTACTGTTTCCCTACTACTGATTAAAACCAACGTTATTATGGAGCGGCGACGTCATTTAAGCAGGGAAGAAATGCTCAGAGCCGTGGGAATGATAGAAGCTGGTTCCCGGCAACGTACTGTAGCTTTAGCTCTGAATACAAGTCAGAGTGTTATCAGTCGACTTTGGACACGTTACCGAAGCACTGGTACCGTGGCTGAGCGCCATGGAGGACGGTATCGCTGCACCACACGGAGACAAGACCGATACATTCAAATCTTAACTCGAAGAGCTCCAACAATAACCGCCACGATGTTAGCCGTGAGGCTTCATCACTCTTCAGGGAACTTAATTAGCGACCAAACAGTCAGAAACCGCTTGCATGAAGTGAACCTTCATTCCCGAAGACCGCTACGGGTACCACCTATAGCAATGCACAATCGTAGGATTCGATATCAATGGGCTCTTGAACACAGAAATTGGGCAGAAGAACAATGGCGTTTCGTGTGCTTTTCTGATGAGTCTCGTTTTGGTATGAGACCGGATACAAGACGTATACGACACTGGAGAACCCCTGGACGCCAACAGCGATTAAAATCCTGCCAGGAAGTCCATCCTTATAGTGGTGGAACCATCATGGTATGGGCGGGTATTTGGATCGGCGGAAGAACTGAGTTGATTTGGATCAGAGGCAACCTCAACGCTCAAATTTATGCTGAGACGATTGTATCAGACGTCATCGTTCCTCTACAAGTGCAAATCGGTCCCTTATTTCAGTTAATGCATGATAATGCACGACCGCACACCGCAAGAGTTGTAAGACAGACTCTCGCCGCAGCTAACATCAATGTCCTGCCCTGGCCTGCTCAGTCGCCAGACTTGAACCCGATTGAGCATGCATGGGATATGCTACAGAGAAGAGCTCTGCCGAATATGGAGGGTATCCAGTCGCAAGAAGACCTTTTTTTGTTGTTGCAACGAACATGGGCGGCCATTCCACAGCGTGATTTGGATGAACTCATTTTGAGTATGCCAAACCGATGTTCTTGTGTTGTTAGTGTTCGCGGTAGAAACACGGATTATTAATTGTTTAAGTTACCCAATAAAATTTTAAAGAAAACTGTTATTTCAGTCTTTTTTTCGAACTTTAATGTTAGTGGTTCAAATGTCAAAAATCCCTTTATTAGGAAAATGGCAAATTTCTTTATTAATGCAAAGGTGACTTGGTTTATCGTTACTGTGACAAACGAAAACACTTTATTTGATGAATCCTTAAAGAACATTTTAATTAATATCAATCAGGAGAAAAGTTATTGCAAAAATATATGTTGATCCCTAGATACTTTTGATGTGTGTATATGTTGATCCCTAGATACTTTTGATGTGTGTAGGATGATTTCATTTGAGTTTTGTTACCTATCAAAGTGTTTCAGTCTTTCCTACATTTTGGTACCAAAAATCACGTGATATTAATATTTTAAGAAATTCTCAATAAAATTATTCAGGCAACGAACAATTTAAAACATAAAGTATACATCACCAGGCCATCAGCTTGGCCGCCTGCCCATATAAAAACCTACATGTAATAATGAAAAAAAAAAAACAGAAAATTTACTTAAAATGGCAAACAGCCAAGAATGTTTTCTAAAAGTTATTTCAGAAAAAGAAATCCGTTTTCATATCGGAACTAACTCTTTATTTGTATGGGTGATCCCTCGCGGGTACAAGTTAAAAACAGCTTTCACCGGCCGCCGCGTTTGAATAAGTTTCGCTGAAGTTTTATTGAAGTTGTAACCTTCGGCCCGGTTTGATATATGTACTTCCCGCATCTGTACCGAACGGGTCCCGCCGTGCCAAAGTTAGTGCACTCGTAAATTATTCAACCCCTCTGTATACATGTGCTTGTCGTAACCGAATGGTGTTCAAGTCACAATGTCACATTGTGTTTTATATTTATAGATAAAAACTTTTTTATATCGTACAGTTTTGACCTCAGGCGGCGGTTTAGTGGTGGCATTTTTTTTTTTTTTTTTTTCGGGTGGGAAATCATCCAATGACTTCCCCCGCTCTGGGTGGAGCGGGGGGGCATGTCAGACTTGTACTGACTAAAACCCACCCATGTTCCTTCTATTGCCCTTTACGTTCCGGGGCCGCGGTATCTCTTTCGAACAACCCGCAACCCCGGCAGGTTAGTGGTGGCATTGGCTTACCATTGCCTAGTAATTTCTAAGAAAGGATACAATTCAACAATTCATGTTTGAATCGAAGGGTAAACCCTTTTGATTCAATACACGTGCCTGATTAATAATAGATGTAAGTAAACACATATATTCATGTTGTTGCCTAACAGACTAAAATATATTCCCCAAGACATATTTTGGCCTCTTCAAAGCCAAAACAGCCAATTCACAATTTGTTTACAAGCACTTATTTGAACGAGCAGCATCAAAGTGTGTGCTACAGTAAGGCTACAGCTTATAACGGCAATTGCCAAACGACTTACACATAGCAGCAAATTGCACTAAGTCTAACGACATTGCTTGCTTAATGCTACGAACTGGCTACGGTGCTACGAAGCTACGAAAGTCTACGCTCCGGTCTACGGCGCGGCAGCCGGCAGGCTACGACGTATTAAAATAAAAGCAAAGCGGCAGGCTACGACGTATTAAAATAAAAGCAAAGCGGAGTCACTTTAATTCTCAGAAGCGACCCGCCCAGGTGATTTCAACGCTGCAGATTTACTTACGACGCTCAGTTAACTTTTATTACAATTACTGGAACCTAAACTGTGTACCTGATGTTTAGATTTTTTGTAAAGAAAATAAAGACGAAAAAAACCTGTCGTCTAGATTAGATAACTTCGTCCTTGCGTGAGACAATAGAACATGTGTTTTACAAGAAAATAAGAAGAGATTTAGCTCATGGTAGATCCGGCCGTGAGAACAGAACACATGCAGTGTTCGCCTTGGCAATATTAGTACGACGCCACATAATTTTATCCAGTCTCGGTCATAAATATAGCACCTAACCCCATTATTGTTGCAAGACAGCGAACGAGGCACGGTACGAGTTTTGTGAAACCGCTACTTATTTGTCTATGAATGCCTTATGAAATGTTACAGTTGTGTTATAAACCGCGAGCAGCTGGCGTGGCGCGGCGAAATGTTAAAGAACAAAGAATTCCAATCCATACGTAGCAACCGAAATAAAAATTTGATGAATATATAATACTTAACATCACTTTACGTTATCCTTTTTTTTTCGCCTGGGAATTCATCAAACGACTTCCCCCGCACTGGGCGGAGCGGGGGGGCATGTCAGACTTTTACTAACTAAAACCCACCCATATTCCTTCTATTGCCCTTTACCTTCCGGGGCCGCGGTATCTCTTTCGAACAACCCGCAACCCCGGCAGGCGGAGGCTCTGGCAAGCCCCTCTGCTTTGCTGACATCTCCTTGAGGCGCGCGTGAGACACGAACGTGCCGTCGACACGGCCTGTCGTCAATAGACGGACGGACGGTGAGCTACCTATTGCTCACCGTCCACAGGGCCGCATCTACGGTGGCCAGGAGTCGTCTCGCGGCGTCCGGCGCCCGGGGCGTCTCCCGCCGGCGGCTGGGTTGGTTTGAGGTTCTCTCCCTCAAACGCCCGGCCTCCTCCTTCACTAGCATTACTGCTTCGCAGAAGGAGGTGACCGCCTCCCATTCCCTCTCGGTCCGGACCATGGCCTGAACCAGGGCCGGACGCGAGAGATCGCCGCCGCCGATCGCCTCCACGTTACGTTATCCCTTAAAACTTAAGTAAAGCCTATCCAGCCACATTTTGACACTTATTTTCAAGTCCCATTCTTCTTTTTGTGTTGATGGAAGTCATGTCGTTTTAGACCAGTATGTAGCCACCTGCACAGCATTGCCTAATATTTGCTTCATTCAAAGTGCCATTGGGTAAAGGCCAATGCTATTGTCATCAACCGTCGCAAGTCTTGACTCCGGGTTACTACTGAGAAATTTCGATCAGAAATTATTATTATTAGTTTGGACTGCGTTGTTAGGATAACACAGTCCAAACTGGAAGTCAAACCCAGGACCTTATGCTTGTCAAAACTATTTGCGAACCTGAACGAATGAAGCGAAATGAATAAAATTAAAAATAGTTCATTTCCTTCTACTAAAAAATAAAACACAATGATAGATAAAAATATAATAACTTTCAATTCTATAAGCATCAGCACTCAATTCAACGAAAACAATAAAATATCATCCATAAATCACGTTCCTACTCGTAAAGTTATAGCAAAATTGTTTAATTATTCAAAGCGATTGAAAGAATCAAGAGTAATTAAAACGTAATTAGGGACAGCAATGGTTTCAGGTGTCCATTCTAATCTCATGTTCCGTGGGAAGGCCGGGCGATCCCCGGACGGTTTATTCTGACAGCGATGCGACTAATTTTACGACAAAGTAATAATAATAATGTTGTTATTATTTAGCATTTTAATAACTTTTTTGGCCTAAGTCTTGATTATAATGTATTGTTTTTTAAAGATTGAACATTGGTGAATAAATCCAAGAGTTTTATTATTTGATTAATTCTCTTTGTCTTACATACACACAGAAACACATGAGGTTGTAATAAATACTAGGTTTTTTTTTCACATGAAAATGTTATAATAATTGTATAAAGGTTCATTTTCCATTACAGAAACAAACATAAACTCACGTTTTTTTCCTAATAATAATAAAAAAAAACTTTAGTAAAATTTACTTACACGACCACACTAATATCACTACAACCATCCAAGACTCCTATTAGAAATAAAACCGCCCATTTCCCAAATTACATTACATAATGGGTCATCCAATACCCTAACACCAGATAATGATCCTGTTAACACAGTCGCCGATGTCCTACAACCCTACAAGTAACATCTCCGTAATAGATCGGACACCGCTCGACACTCCTACAAGTTCCGCTCCGTACAAGATCGGACACCGTGTCCGGGATCTCCAGAATAGGGATGCCCCACGTGTGCTCTTTCCCACGCTCCTCCACAAGCATGCGACGTTTATTAAGCACTTCACGTTTTTGTTACCTGCAGAGAGATTTATTACTTTTAATTATTTTTCATTGTCCGCCACCGTTATTCGTCTTAGAGGCATCGCATTAAATTATTATGCTCAGATATGATTTACCGCTGAACGTCGAGTAATTTATGTATTACAGGTTGATAGCGTGTGGTTTGTCTTCCCTTATGAAGAACCGATATGATGTGTTGTGTTTACGGTTTTGTTGATTTAACAACATTTTATAAAAAGTATTTATGATAATTTTTAAATATTCTCCTTAGGATGTCGATGGCAAATTCTGTTCAAAAACATGTAGCCCAAACATGCGATACTTAAGATCGTCAAGAGCCCAGGTGTCAGGACATGCAGCTCAAGATGGAAGTTGGGTCATTGTCTTTGAAACACGCTTCATACACACTTGCGATCGGAGCCGTCTTTAAACCCTATAGAGATTGTATGTAGTTTTTGACTATGGTTGTATCGTATAATATTGATATCGAAGTCTCTCGAATGCCAGTCACAGGAAAATTTTAAAAAAAGCCAACGTTTATTTTTAAACTAGGAAAACTTGCTTGTAAAGCTCATACAATAATCGGTTCCACATTTTGATACGTACAGTCATGTCATTAAACAAAAAATACGAGTATTAAAGGATATAATTATTCATCTTTTCAAATCTTATAGCTAATTAAACACACGACTCCATACGACAGTTACTACCCACCACAACTCCTAACATCAATCGAACCTTCCCGAAATTATGAAATTAATATCATAAACAAGTGGTACAGTACACAAAATAGAAAAGTGAACTGTAGCCCTGTAGGCCCCTTCATCGGTATTCACGTCGGCTATAGTAGGTTCATTAAAATGCGTCGAACAATAAACGGTTGCCCGTGGGACCTTTTGTGAGTGCGCGAGTTTTAACCGCGTTTCAATCTGTTCATTATTATTTCCTCATTGTTTATGGTTACTGAACTGTGAACTGTTCTTTTGAGCCAAAAGTGCAGAATACAATTTAGCTGTTGCCTGTTTATGTTACATGATGTGTATGTAGCATCAGTTGCAATTAAAAAATTGAATCAATTTTGAGAGTATCGGTTCATTTCAGTATCGGTCAGACGATATTATTGCACTGAAAATAAAAAAAATACATTTTATCGGAAAATATTCTTGTCTGTTGTCTCTTTACGCTGACTGGATTTTAATGAAATTTTGCTCCGTTTAATACTTTTCATCTCGGAACTAAGTACGTCCCCGTGGAATAACTCCCGACCTCGACGTACGTAAAACGGTGGGCTATAGCTTGAATAGGCCTTTTTTGCGGATGGCAATTCATCAAATAACTTTCCCCGCTCTGGACGGAGCGAGGGGGTGTCAGACTTGTAGTGACTAAAACCCACCCATTTTCCTTCTTTTGCCTTGTATGATCCGTGGGCACGGCATCGCTTTCGAGCAACCCGACACCCCAACAGGGGCGTCGAAACATCAGATATCTTAGAAAATACTCTAAATTAACCAGTGCAACTAAATTACCTCACATGACATTTCCAAGCCCAAATCTTCATAGAAATTGTTTGCCCACTAATTTAAGGGTTACATATGACCTTGTTCTTGCAGTGTACGGGTTAATTTATGTGGGGTTACTTCGGCCACGTGGTCGCGACAAACGCCCAGGCTCTGTTCGCCATATCTACGGCCGCCCGCCCTCCGTCGTCCGCTCGCCCAGCGGATTTCCATATGCGCCTCGCCGTAAACGCTCATAAATTAAGTACAACTATTATAATGTTACTCGGTTATATATTATGTTGCTTTTGATTAACGTTTCAATTAGTTTAATATATGCTTTCGTAGAAAGCGGAAAAAGTTTGTAAAAAGTATTTTAGTTAGTAGAACGTAGGTATTTATGGGACAGTTGTAACTAAACAAAACAGGATCTTTAAAATATTACAGACATTAATTCAAACAGACATTCAACAATATAGACATTTTAGATGCTATTCTCTTCCTGTTCTCACACACTACTGTCTAGAGTTTGTTTGTTTGTTGCGTCTTCACACCTAAATGGCTAAACCGATTTTGATGAATTTTGGTACAGAAATAGTTGAGACCCTGGAGACGGACATAGGCTATATTTTTTTAAAGTGAAAAATGAGGGATAAAAAGAGAAGAAAAGGGAAAACTTAGCTTTGCTATTACAATAAATAAGGCGCAAGGGCAAAAACTACAGGTAGCAGGTACCTGCAAATCATGAAAGGAGAACTGTGTTCCCCAAATTTAAAGCGAGCGAAGCCGCGGGCAAAAGCTAGTTATTAAATAAATAAACATTTTTACCCGGCTGCCGCAAGGAGGAAGGTAATGTTATTTCATTGCACTTAATAAACTATTTCAAGTCTTCTTCTTTGTCATGTGGTTAGAGTCTAACCTGGCGTTAAAGTTTTTATACCGCCGTTGGTCTTCGGACTTGGCCAACAAGCCGTCTAGACATTTTTCGCTGGAATGCTGGTTTTAGTTGTTTTTAAGGTTCCGTAGGTACCCACTATTAAGACCCTATTACCAAGATTCTGCTGTCCATCCGTCGGTCCGTCTTGCACCAGTCTATTTCTCATGAACCGTGATAGTTAGACAATTTAAATTTTCACAGATAATGTATATTTGTTGCCGCTATAATAAAAAAAAAACAGATTAAAATAAATATTTAAGGAGGCTCCCATACAACGAACATGTTTTTTTGCGTTTTTATAGATCTGATCCTGATCTGGCTTTTGCCCGCGGCTTTGCTCGCGTTTAATTCGGGGTAACACAGTTCCTCTTTGCTGATTTGCAGGTACCTGCTACTTGTAATTTTTGCCCTAGCGCCTTATTTATTGTAATAGCAAAGCTAAGTTTTCGCTTATTTTCCCTCTTTCTCCCTCATTTGTTACTTTTTTTTTTCAAGTTAGTCTATGTCCGTCTCCAGGGTCCCAAGTATCTCTGTCCCAAAAATCATCAAAACCGGTTTAGCCATGTAGGCGTGAAGATGTAACAGAGAAACAAATAAACTCACTTTCGCTTTTATAATATTACTAGCTTTTGCCCGCGGCTTCGCTCGCGTTAAATTCGGGGTTACACAGTTCCCCTTGCGCCTTATTGATTTGTAATAGTAACGCTAAGTTTTCACTTTCCTTCCCTCTTTCTCCCTCACATAGGATAAGGAGGATAGTAAGTATGGTACAGAACCCTTCGCGCGCGAGTCCGATTTGCACTTGGCCGATTTTCTTTTTTATGCTTGCATTTTATTTCACGCATAAATCTTACTTGATTATGATTATTGAAACAAATAAAGTTTTTTTTTTCCATTTATCAAATTCACTCACCTCAATAGAAAAGGCACTTCAAAAGCCGGAATGTAAATATAGGTAAACTAGTCGATTTCCCAGCGCCCTGCTAGCTGGGAACATATGGGTTAAGATATTCGAGTGAGCTCAGACACGGCCATTCAAAAGGCGCTCTAAACGGAAGGATACGAGCCGTAAAATAGGATTTCATGCATGCGTACCTTTGTGTGAACAAATATGTACGGTTGACAACGCACGACCTTTGCCGATAACCCCGGTGAATAAAAATATGATTTCTTATTTTTTCCGTTTTTTATAAAGTTGAATGTTTTTACACGAACCTGTGTGAATTGCGAGGAAAGTAAAGTTGTGCGCGGGCGCCAGTTACTGACGAATAAAAGAGGAGTATGGATGAAGAAGACATGTTGCGCCGACCCCAAATGACATGGAAAAAGAGTAGAATGATGAAGTAAGTATTAAAATACGAATGAAAGATCAGTTACTTTTTCATCGAGTACCTATAGTACGAGATTTAACTTGTATTAAAAGTAAAAAATCGCATTTTTTGCATATTTGAAACAGTACAGCTTGTATGCTGAGTTGTCTGATAGTCAATCAATCGTATTACCGCCTTTTCAGTTACGCGGGTGTTGAATGATTTTAAATGTAACAAGAAAGGAATTCACAGGTAATTTTATAAGATTTTTGAGTACTTTTTACTGACTTCAAAAAAAGGAGGGAATTTCATCAAACTGGTAATTTATGAGTCAAAAAGTTACTTTTTAGCAAAAAAAAAAAACTAGTGAACTTGAGTCATTTTTTATACAGCAAAAATTCTTTCTATATAATTAAATCATCTACATTTTGATTGAGTGCCTGACTAAATCTTATGAAGAGCTATACAAGTTCTGATTTTTAGCATTGGGCATTTCTAACTTAATTTTCTTTTCATGCGTTTTGTTACTAACTGATCACATTGTTGTTCTACTTAAACAAATTCTTTGATAGTTATGTCTTAAGTAGGTATATTTTTATCTGCGACTCGTATTAAATAAACTTTTGAGACTATTTAAAACGAACTAAGTAGTTAGCTTCATTTTGATAAGCTTCTTATCTTAATAGTCTGTCTTACAAAAATTAAAACAAAATAAAATGTGTTTTACAGGGTTTTATGTTATTTTTAACACCCTTGCTCGTAAAGCTGATGTAATTCCACCGGTTTTAAATATGTAAAGAGGGTCATAAAAAACGCGTGTGTTACCAAAGCAAATAGTTAAGTTATAGTCCATACAAATTCCATAACAGTATTATTTGCCATTTTAAATTTGGAACTGATCGCCGCCGCACGACTCCAGCTAGTGAGCAGCGCGCTGTTGCTATTCAAATTTCGAACTAATCGCCGCGCGGCGCCAGTCAGTAGGCAGCGCTAGCGCGCTGTTAAAATGGCGGGAAAGCAACAGTGTCCATTCACAGATTGAGTTTATTTAAAATTAAAAAAAAAAAAACAGTTTATTCGGTAATTTAAAAACTTGGCTGCATGCTCTAGTGTCTTTGCCAACATGTTCACGCAGCCACGGCAGAAAATAATCCTCGCGCCATTTTTCTCAAATTTTCTTTTCTTTGTACTTGTATTGTGAATATCTAAAAATGACAACTTTCAATAATGAAGATGAGCAATATATTACTTCAACTCCACCGGATATACTAACAGAAGCGCGAACCGCATGCGACAGCTTGCTGCCGTCAATATCCAAGGACAGATACATAACCACGTATGAAAATTTCTTGAAGTGGAAAAACATGAAAAATGACAAGTCAAGTTTGGCGTATTTTAATGAACTAGCTAGTAAATATAAGCCTAGCTCGTTGTGGACAACATATTCTATGCTAAAAAGTACCCTCAAGATGAAAAATGGTGTCGATATGAATTTATATTCAAATCTCACTGCATTTTTAAAGAGACGCTCTGATGCTTTTATAAAGAAAAAATCTAAGGTAGTGTCATTAAATGACGTCGAAAAGTTTCTAAAAGATGCTCCAGATAGCAAGTACCTGGCAACAAAGGTCAGTTTGCCTCCTTATTTTATGTATTGATCTACCTACTGTACATACTCTTTTACATATTTTTTTCTGTTTCCTCGCAAATGTGTTAAAAAACGTCGTACGATATACGTGCGTATTAGTTATAACATGCTCGGCTCAATTACGCCCTCACCTTCGGCTTGGGCTGAAATTCCGACTCGCATGTTATATCCATCTTAACGCACTAATATCGTAATGTACTATTAAATACATAAATACCGGCCAAATGCAACTCGGGTTCGATCACCGAGGGTTCCGTACAAACTTGGCGGTACCTAATGAAATTGCCGAATATTGCTCTAACGAAAAGGTAAACTGTATTGAAGGACAAACTTTGCCCGGAGGACATGGTAAAGCACACTATAACGGTCTGCCTCGCTTGGGCGGCGGTGACCTCTCGCGTCCGGCCCTAGTTCAATCCATGGTCCGGGGCGAGAGGAAATGGGAGGCGGTCACCACCTTCTGCAAAGCAGTCATGCTAGCGAAGGAGGTGGCTAGACGTTAGAGGGAGAGAACAAACCAACCCAGCCACCGCGGGAGATGCTCCGAGAGTTGAGCGCCGCGCCGCTAGACGACTACCGGCCGTCATAGACGCAGGTCTGTGGACGGTGAGCAATTAGTAGCTCACCATCTGTCTAGTGACGACAGGCCGTGTCGACAGCGAGTACATGTTCAACGCGGGACTTAATGAGATATCGGCAAAGCAGAGGGTCTTGCCAGGTCTGCAGCCTGCCGGGGTTGCGGTTTGTTCGAAAGAGATACCGCGGCATGGGAATACAAGAGGCAAAAAAAGTAACATGGATGTGTTTGTCAATAAACGTCTAAAGATAAAAAGTCTTGAAGGACAGATAGACAGGTTCCGTTTTTCCTTTTGAAGTACGGAACCCGAAACATATGTAAAAATGAATGATTATTAAGGGATATGTAGGTGATGACTGAAGCTGTCCCGGAATTTCACCTAGGGACTGTGGTGTAAGCGGCCGTATGAGGCAAGCGATTATGTGCCTTATGCGGTGAGCAGAAAGGCGATTCGATGCACTAATTATGAATACGGTACAACAAAAGAAAAGGTTTTTATTGACTAATTTTTAACACTAATCAATTAACAAAAGAAGTACTAAAGAAATGACAATGGATACAGAAAGAGCTGAGAATGATTGCGAGCGTGAATATAAACGAAAGGTATGCAAAACATTTGCGCGCGTCTAAAATAACTTCAATATTCGCACAAGTACAAATATAATAGTTCTTATAAAACGAAACTATAATAACATTTATTCAAACAACCATAGCTCAACAAAAACACTATTTGAAATCTAAACCAACCACGTCCAGCACAGTAAAACATAACTTTAAGCTAACAACAACAGCGAATTACACACGGATAAATAACACTTTTATGTAAGCTTCAGTGACCCTCACAGATTCATACGGAGAGCACTATTCTCAGAGCAATCAGCCACTCATACGTGTGTCTGCTCTTCCCAAGTGCCCCATTGCACACTCGTTTTGAATATTGCATTTAGCGCTACTATCTCTACTACTTTTAGAATTGCTCCTTGCTTATGCTTTTTGCTGAACTTTTTGTGAAATACAGTTTTATGCTTTTTGAATGCGTGGACTGTCGTGGTAATGGAAATGGGTCTATCTTTTTTTGTGAAATGGAAGCTAACTTCATTTGTATACATTTTTATTCAGTTCGTGTATTTTTTGTAACTTGTTTAGTCTTTGTTAGGTAGTCCTACTAAGCTCTCGTTTTTGAAACTTTGAGGACTATCGGTTCGAGTAACGAACCTACTTTTACCAAAACTGTATTGGTTTAGTTTGATTGTTGATCGTCTGTCTGTCTGTCAAGACCCTTTGTCTTGGGAACGCGTGGAGGTATCGAGTTGAAATTAAAATCACATACTTAAATCTGTGGTCCTGTCTTGTCTATGGTTGGGGCTGCAAAAAAATCCTTCTAAGCCTACGCAGTCAAAAAATATGGCCGTTTATGTGACAAGTTTGTATGGAGCATTCGTTCCGCCTCGCACTTGACTGGTTTTTGGCTTTCTGATAGGCTAACATGTGAACTAGTCTAACTTATATGGACAGTCTTGCAAAACTTAACACTTTTTGAAGAAGCATAATATAATGAACACTATTGATATGACAAAAGCTAACCGATTCATAAACGTTATTTTGTCCCCGTAACCACCAAACGAAATTTCCCTCTTTATAATTTTAGCGATAATATGATGCTGGTAAAATGCATTAACATGGACGAACTTTATCGGAGAGTAGACTAAATAAATAATAATCCCAGCCTGTCACGGACACACTGCTGAGGCAAAATCTCTTTTAATATACAAGGTGTAAACAGACTCATCATGAAGCCATCAACCAACACTATACATCAAACTGAGTTTCTTTTTCATCATGAATTTTTCGGTAGCAGCCACAAGCTTAGATTTTCTCCTGTATCGTGGGTAGCCAGACCCGAAACAACTACCCGTAGGCCATACAGATAATTTATTCCGTGCGGGAATCAAACCCGCGACACGCAGCGCAGCAGTCGATAGCTCGGCCACTGCGCCAACCGTGTCGTCAACCCGACAGCTGTCTTTTTTTGAGGTGCTTTGCGGTAGGACTCAATAAAATGCTCTCGAAACATTGCCTTGTAATGGACCTCCTTAAAAATAAAAAAACTACCAGGTCCACAAAAAAAAAATAGTTATGGCAATGCCGGGGAGAACGACTACCTTTTAACTTTGTGAAGGGTATTTTTACACTCACAGACCTTTGCCCAGCCACCTTCCTCAAAGCGTATTGACTTAAGAATTAAGACGTCTCTGAGATATCTGAGATATACTAACTGAACTAAATAACAAAAACCTGGACAGTGTTGAGTATCCAATTTTCTTAAACTTCCAAGAATATCAATTAATTTAAACGGAACGGAACAACAGACAATAGGATCAAAAGATTTTGTCAGGAGCATTGACGTTTCATCTTACTGTAGACATTGTTTGCATTTCGACTCAACAGTAGTAATCTAAGTTACTGGTTGGATTGTGGAGAAACTTGGACGGAACTATAGAGCTAAGCGTATCCATTTAACTAATGCACTGTCCGACTATTGGTCTTGGTGCAAACGAGGCACTTTGTTCCTTCAGTAACATATTAGCTACGTTACTTACGTTAGTACTTAGTCTTTCTAGTGTTTACAATGTCTGCTATTTCGTAACTTGGGCCAACGACTTAGACGAACATAGTGAATGTTTAGATAATATCAGACTTTATTGAGAAGAGCTTACAGTTAACATTCCAATGATATCACAGTTTTGGAAAATGAATCTCGACATTTCAGCGACAATTGTTAGAAACAGCTCAGGTGAAATCACGAAGAGTCTTCCTGTTAATCAAAAACACATCTACACAACCAGTTTCATCAACGCCAAGTCTTTTTTGTAAGTCTATAACACTGTCAATGAAAGCAATAATTAAATTTCACGGTAAAGCAATTTAGGGCTGGTAGTTTGAATGCGGCACTGGCAACGTTATTAGTTCCAATTAACGTGGTAACCTCAGCACATATATGGGCAATTAAATGGAGTGATACCTTACTTCCATTAGTACCCCGCGTGTGTTGTTTACATCAATTAACAACCATGTTAATTTTAATGCTCGCATCTGTTGCCCGCTTTGTGTGCCCTGCCTTCACAGACACGTCGACTTACGATAACACAATTAATTGTGTCGCCCAATTCGTCTCGTTGCTTGTCATTTACAATTAATTTGTTTAAATCATAATATTTTTTGTTACTTGTTTATGTAAGTAAATAGCCGATGCTTGTTAATGAGGTAGTTTGGTCGTATTGATACATTCGCTGAGATAGCCTCATTTGATTAGATACGCATTTATTCATGAAATTGAAGGGTTTCGGGTGCCAGAAATAGAGGAATAATTGTCACCGTTAATTGAAGCGTTAGGATTACTTAGAGATAATCTAGGGAACTAGGAACTTGGATATTATTTCTCCCTATTTTTATAATGTAACTAGCTTTCGCCCGCGGCTTCGCTCGCGTTAAATTCGGGGTAACACAGTTCCCCTTGCGCCTTATTGATTTGTCTCGCCTCACATCCCACTTTTTAAAAAAAAATATTAGCCTATGTCCGTCTCCTGGTTCCCAACTATCTCTGTACCAAAATTCATCAAAATCGGTGTAGCCATTAAAGCGTGAAGAGGTAACAAACAAACAAACAAACTCACTTTCGCTTTTATAATATTAGTAAGGATAGTAAGGAAGTAAAGATAGTAAGGATTTCAAACTCAAACTCAAAACATTTATTTCAATTGGATTTCATAACCCTTGCAACTAAATAAGTAGGTATTCTAAATTCACAAGTAGTCTTTGGTATAAAGGACATGGCCAGATCCTGCCCTGATAATGCACAGTAATGATTAATATATGAAAATTCCTTTTGTAATAAATAAAAAATAATCCCATTCATTACATTTCCCTTAAATAGGCGAGAAAAAATGCAAAAATATATGTTTGTTCATTGTTTGTATGGTTTTAAATTCTGACATTGCATTGATTGACATTAACATTGTCGTCTTACGTTAATTTTATCAGATAAAAGTACGATAGTACTTTGTTACTTCTAATATTAATACTCCGGGTGCTTATTGGACTTGCTAGTTTACGTTACATTTTACAAATATATATGGGTATCCAGAGAAAAAAAACACATTTATTAAACTGTCTGTGACATTTTTATTAATTTAAAATGCAAAGCTAAAAATGACAATCATCGTTACAAGATCGGAGGATAAATCTGCAATCATGATCTCATTCCTGATGGATGCGAGCCAATCGACAATTAGTTTGAAGTACTACATGAAAATGCACCTGGATTTCCGGAATATCACTTACATTACACTACTATTCTTGTAGTGAGCTTTGAGCGCAGCGACGACTCCAGCCGACTTTCTATGAAACTTGACGCTGCGGCTATGCTCGACACTGTTTTATTTGTAGCATGATTGTTGTTTGTATGATGTCCTCGTACCAACGCATCTTTGGCCTTTCTTGTGGAATTAGCCGTTTAATGAATAGCCTAGCCTATTTACTAAATGGTGTCTAAATAGTATTTCTCGTTTTGTAACGCCTACAAAACTCTCTCAAAATTTGTTTCCAATTTATAGTGTCTCTCGCCAATTCTCTGATCATAAGATATAATCTATTGTAAAGCCCTGCATGTAAGCTTTAAAATGACGTACTGTACATTAATGTACATGAACATTTTTTGTTAGGGTATTGCTCTATACAAGTTCCCGCCGTGTCATTTACTATCTAAACCTTTAACGCTGTTATAAAATGCCTAAAATTTATAAAAAAATTAAATTTCCCCAAAAAGTAGATACGTGTGGGGAAATTTAAATAAGATGATGGGGATCTCCCCATCATCTCCCAACCTTTTCCAACTATGTTGGAACCACCTCTAAAAACCAGAGGTCAACTAAATGTCTATCCAAATAATAACTTAAAAAGCATAAATGAAACCGTTCGCCAATATATCTTAAGGTTGTATAACTGTGCGGTATGGACGTTAAGCTGGAATGCAATGCCACAGGTCGTCGTTTTTACGCTCCCCTTTAATGTTATTTCCTCGTTTATGACACTATAAAGACGATACCGGCCACTACGCGTAATGAAATCTTGTGTTCAATACCTTCCAGACACGGCTAACAAAGGAATCTTTCAGCAAACATTGGATTAAGAAATTATATTGCTTTAAAGCTCCACTAGGAATCAAAGCTTTCAAACTTTCGGTAATTTTACCGTTTTATTTTTGATTCATTGAGCATTGACTTTAAAGTGTTTTAAAAAACATAAATGTGGTCAATCCTTACCAATGTTTTAAAAGCGAAAGTGAGTTTGTTTGTTTGTTACGTCTTCACGCCTAAATAGCTAAACCGATTTTGATAAATTTTGGTACAGAGATAGTTGGGACCCTAGAGACCGACATAGCATATTTTAAGTGATAAAAGGGGGAGAAAGAGGGAAGAAAAGGGGAGAGAAAGATTTTTTTTTCGATCAACACGCTGGTTAAACTTAGCATTACCCCAAAGTAACTATGCCACGCGGATGAAATCGCGGGTGAAAGCTAGTTTTAAAATTAAAAAAGTACTGCATTCAAATACTATCCCGCCAGTGACTATTTTTTTTAATCTGGTAAGTAGAATGTGGTTTGATTACTTTGGCCTGCTTTACCAATCCTACCGGATCCTGATAAATACTAGTGAAGCAACTACATATCTAAACTGCACAACCCAGTTATTGTTCCTCCAAGAACAATAATAATAATCGATATCTGTGAATTACATCCAATGCAAGCCAATGACACATCGCCAAGTATTTACCGCCACTCGATGCACTGCGTACAGATACGTAAGTACACTATCACACACGTCATCTTTGCACTGCGCCCGCATACCTGCTAATCTAACATTCAGGATACGAGAGTTCTACCCTAGTCACACCTAATAGTAGAACAGAAGGCTAATTAAACATGAGCCGTTATGGTTTCTTACTACCAAGTACTAAATAGGCTGTGGGGATCATGGGGTGAGGACCAGTACTTTTCATGCTGATTGTTTTGTTCAACTATCCGTCAAGCACCGCCGGGTGGGCTCTTAGCGTAAGCGTAATTTGATTTTAAGACTTATGTTTACTAAAAATACAGTTTTAAATCGGTCGAGGTTTGGTGGCACATTTTGTGCCAGCGGGGATCAACGGTAATACTTGTTTACTGGCACGTTTTTGTGCCGCTTGGGCTCTAGAGGATAATCTTGTTGCACATAACACTGTAAAATCTCCTTTGGGAGAGGGCACTGGCTCCTGTAATACAGGTCTTTCACCTAGCACAGGAGTCAGGGACTTCACATAAAATGTAACCACTTCTTGTGTAATAAAGATACTTACTTTTCTAAAGCATGAAAAGTACTGGTTTTCAGCTGCACCCGATTAGACTGGAAGCCTTGGTTAGGTTTCCTAAAGCTAAGTAGTAAAAATTTGTCTTCGTAAGTCGATTTATTCGAGTGGGTTGAGCTCTATTATATGCATATAATAATATAAAGGTATTCAAAAATCGGCCAAGTGCATGTCGACTAGCGCACTGAGGGTTCTTTACAAACTTGAGACATATTATGTTGATGATGATATAACGATACTGAGATGGTTGATTTTTTCACAGCTTCAAAAGATTACAGACTTAAGTATATGGTTTTAATTTCACTCGAAACCTCCACGCATTCCCGAGAAGGTCTTGACAGATGGACAAACGGATCACGAAGTGAACTTCTAGGGAGTCGTAAGTCACAAAATGTGTTGTCCGTATGAATTATAAAGTACAGAACTTTCACAGTTATTATGCCTTGTGACTGGGACTGTAGCTTCATTTTTATTGTTGTCAATGTTTCGACATTTCAAAAGTGCCTGTAGCTGGCCTACTTGAAATAAATGACTTTGATTTTGATTTTGAAACAATTTTCGATATATTTTGCAGATATCCAATCTTATTTTATTTTTCTGCATACTAAATCCTCCTACTTAATAATTTATTGTGATTTTCAAAGATCGTTTAAGTAATCCTTCTGTATATATTTCTACGTAGTGTCTCTCGCCTATTATTTACCCATTAGTTAGTAAGAGGTATAACCTAACACTTGAACCGCTATATTACTTATTGATATTCAATTAATGGTAAAGCTTGAATATCAAACGTTGGTGAGCCGAGATTTTGCGATGGATATTACAATTTAATATTTGGTCATTCCACATAAGGAACATCGATTTGTGGAAGCAAAAGTTGTTACTTTAAAGTCAAAGTGTTAATGTTTCACAAGTTTTGTTTTTTTATTCATGTTTTTAGTTTTATAACTTGACTTTAAATAACTATCGACCAGCACAATGTTTTGAGTACGTAAGCTATACTGTAACACTTGACTTTCACTCCAAAAAAGTCGTTCTCCAGATTTTTTTGCGTAGTGTTGCTTACTTGGTTTGATGTACACACGACGTCACATCAACCTATTCAAAACCATTTTAACCTGATCTCTCTACTACGGTGTGCGATCCGTAGTAGAGAGATCAGGTTAAAATGGTACATAATGCACGGTTGACGGCTTCGTAAAGGGTTCGTTAACAGCCTGTATGCACAGTACACACACACAAACCCGAATTATAACAAAAAGTATCTACGGTTGCTTAAGGTCTGCCAATTAACAGACGGGCCACCTCCTGCCGGGTCTACGGGTTGTTCGAAAGAGATACCGCGGCGCAGGAACATATAGGGCAAAAGAAGGAACATGGATGGGTTAAGACAGTAAAAGTTTGATAATTGATGAACTCATCATGGGAATTCCCATTCGCAAAAAAGGGTTCGCCTTAAGTGGTAAAAATGTCTATTTTTACCCGAAAATATATCTACCCGAAAAGCAAGACAATTTGTTAATGTAACCTTACACATAGATCGATTTTTAGGTCAAGTTGTTTAAAGTGTCAAGGCACAATATCCTATAAATCCGTATCCTTATTCCAATCACAAGCATAATCGTTTAATCCTGAATTCCAAATTCGCAGAAATCTTTAAAATAAACACGAGACCTAAAAACACTAAAACAACGTAATCCAACTAAAGTATTAAAGCATAAAGCACTAACAAGACTACATTTAATAACTTATCATTTTGGTACTTGGTAAAACTATTAATAACATCTTTTGATGTAAATTAATACAATCATAATGGTTGTCAAAGTATCGTACGACGCCCTGGAGGCAGTGGTAATGTAACAAGATTACGAATTTGTTATCCCACTGGGACGTAACCCAGTGCCAGCTCACCCCGGTTCATCCACAGAGGTTCTTAATAATATTTCTCCGTGATATCCCCCACTTGAGGATAGGAAGCCGCTCTTAGATTTGTTAAGTTATTTCTCGCTTGTCTACACGTTGCTACTTCGCGTATTCCTTTTTTTAGGGTTCCGTAGACAAAGGGTTAAATGAGATTTATTACTAAGAGTCCGCTGTCCGTCCGTCTGTCACCGGGCTGTATCTAATGAACCGTGATAGTTGAAAATTTCTCATTATATTTCTGTTGGCGTCATAACACAAATACTAAAAATGAATAAGCGAGAATAAAATTAACATTAAAGGGGGCTCATACAACAAAAATGATTTTTGTTGCCGTTTTTATAGATAATGGAACGGAAACCTTAATCCGCTACTTCGACTCAGCACTTGGCTGGTTTGCTGTATTATAATTAAACGAGAGAAATCGTGTTGTTATTTTCACGCCTGCTGTCCTCGAGGGGTAAGATAGAGGTTTGGGCTAGTTATAAGTTTTAAATGCTATTCTGAAGTGAATTTGTTGATATTTAGCTAGTCAGTAGTTTCTTGAAGAATGGAGTAAACAAAGCGGTTACCTCTTCTTCGGCTAAATTTAACTAACTAGGAGACGTTATACGTTATAACAACCATTTCCTTCTTTATAGCCCGAATTACAGTTTTGGCATACTTAATGAGAAGTACGACGTAAGGGTTTTAACATTGTTGCTTCATATGAAATACATAGAAGGCATGCACTGAACTAATAGGATACGGGCAATATTTACTCTTATCTGGATATAAATAAGGGTAAATATCTCAAATACAAAATGGAAACATAAAAATTAAAAGTGAAAATTATAGACCAACTCGTGGTTTTAGTGGATGGCACCTTAGTGATTGTGGTTTCGATTCACATGCCGTGCAAAACGACATTGTACTTTTCCAAAAAAATGTGTAGTACCTAGCAGTCCCATAGTAAAAGGCTCCGGCCCCGGAACATAAAGGGCAACAGAAGGAACATGGACACGCTCCGCACAGAGCGGGGGAAGTTGTTTGAGGGTTTTCCATCTGCAAAAAAGACTAGAAAACCGTTTACCTTGTTACCTTGTTAGGTTATTATATGCGACCCCCCCCCCCCCTATTACATGAGACTATGAAATAATAGATGAAAGTGAATGCATTATAAGCAGACAAAACTCTGCTTAACCCTATGGGAAATACCATTAAGATATCATGCTAATCAAAAATGTAAAAAAAAAAACATTAAATAATAAATGTCCTCTATGAAAGTCTTGACACAAAATGCACACAGTTCAAATAAATAAATAAACATAAACTGTGACATAACTGCAAGCAAGCAAGTCTCGAATGCGTCCCCAACACATAGAGCAGCACTTTTAGAATCGGAAAGTCATTTGAGAGAATTCACAGTGTATCGGTATAAAGTCGGAGGTGACATCGCTGAACACGTATCTCTGCTAATCCTTTATCCGCTTTGGAGAAAAGTGTTGCTTTATTCAGTTTATTTTAGTGACAATATAAACGGGAAAGATTTCTGGAAGATCAATAACAGTTTTTTTAATTTATGGGAATTATTAATAAGTAACAAAAAAAATATAGTAAGAATTTAATGGAAGGCAATGCTGCCAGTCTTCTTTCCGTACCTCAAAAGCAAAAAACGGAACCCTTATTGGATCACTTTTTTGTTCGTCTATTTGTCTGTTCGTCTGTCAAGAGTTTTTATATCGGGAACGCGTGGAGGTATAGAGTTGAAATTAAAACCAAATACTCAAGTCTGTGGTCCCTTGGACCTATCAACAAAAAGATCAACCCTCTAAGTTTTCTTAATTTGTCTTCTCTTAATTTGTACGAAACCCTCAGTGCGCGAGTCTGACTCGCTCTTGGCTGGTTTTTTAGTTTTGCTGCCCTTTTCTCATTCTATTAATTAACTATTTTGTAATGCAAAAGTCCTGCGTCCCTCTAGCCACACGAAAGTCGACCAACAACATGGCATCAGCATCAGATTCTACCAATAACTAAATTGTCCTCTTTCAAAAGATACTATCCATATTCAAAACCAGCATGAAACGAATCTAGCCAGCAACATCTAAGCTAGTAGCATCAACATTTACAGTAAAAACTTGCCATCTAGTAACCCTTTAGGGAGTGCCAGGCAACTTTGCCGCGCCAGCGTTTTCACTGCGTCGCATCGTCGCAACTATTGTACGATTTCTAACTCGACTTCCCCCAGTGTATGTGAACGTTTTTCACTTGTTATGTACGAATGATAACAACGTGGCACGAATACAAATATGCGATCGAGTTAAGAAACGAATGTATGTGAATATCAAAATAAATGTTGTTTTTAGATTATATTAAGTTTTATTGAATTGAAGCAAACACATACTTATATACATAAAAGTAACTCTATGAAAAAGTTGTTGATGGGATACAACTTTTTTTTGGGCTGAAAATACGTTTTATGGTAGAACTCAATGTTACATAATAGAAAACATTGTGCTGATGGATACATTGTATAGTACAAGGGTCGGGTATTGATATTATAATATTAAAATTTGGATTTAAAAAAAACATGTGAATAAGTTAGAACTTGGAACCCCAAATCTATGTTACGAAGATTTGGGGGTCCAAGTTCCAACTTATTCACATGTTTTTTTTAGAAGATTCCCAGGTATAGTCTAGAAAGAAAAATACAATGTGGGCCGAGTACGGGCCTGTCGGCTTCGTTAAGAGTACACCTATAATGTATAAGTACCAAGACAAAGACAAAAAAGTAGAGGCAGACCGAAAAAACGATGGGAAGTCATATTAAAGGAAAGATGTGGCCACACTGGAGAACACAAACTAAAAGTACGGCCAACGAGAAGCGATACCAAATGTAAACAAAACCCATGCTAAAACCCCATCTAAAATGGCCGCCCGAATGTTGGCGAACCCGTCTTAACGTTGTCATGTTTTTGCCGGGAGAACGAGACATTACGACAAAGGCACAAGATGGAAAGAGATAAATATTAGATTGTCAACGCCACAGTTGTTTTTTAGGTTAATGACCTTTCGTATCGCTGCTAGTTGGCCTTATTTTAGATACAGATATAGCTTTTATCGTGGACCTTCCCCAGGAAGCTGGGGAAGGCCCACGAAAAAAGGTGACATCCACACGATTATGAAAATAAAATTGTGTCCATTATCCTTATTATTATAATAAAAGCGAAAGTGAGTTTGTTTGTTTGTTACGCCTTCGCGCCTAAATGGTTAAACCGATTTTGATGAATTTTGGTACAGAGATAGTTTCTAATTTTTTTTAAAAAAAACGTGACGTATAAGGGGGAAAGAGGGAAGAAAAGAGAAAACTTAGTTTTGCTTTTACAATAAACAAAGTGCAAGGGCAAAAATTACAGGTAGCAGGTACCTGCAAATCAGGAAAGGGGAACTGATTCACCCATAATTTAACGCGAGTGAAACCGTGGGTAAAAGCTAGTAATAAATAATACGTAAATACAAGCCATTACCAGTAAAAATATTTCTGGTAAATTCCAAACGTAAAATGACAATGGCTTTCATTGAAATATTTTTTCCATTTATTTTTTAATTACTGTTTTACTAGTGAGCCATGCTCCGAACTGTAATAATTCGTCGCAAAAAGCAAGGCAATATTCATACTTATTCACTGTAAAAGTTATTTCAGAGCAAATGATAAAAAGATTTTAAATATTCGTCATGATATTGTACGATATATTGTGTAATGTTTTAGAACATTTTTTTTTAAACATTGCCCCACACTAGGCTTTTCTCCTGTATCGTGGGTGCGTTTACAAACATTTATACTCACATACACAAACAGCCAGACCAGAAACAACTATCTTGCAGGTCATACAAATATTTGTTCCGTGCGGAAATCGAACCCGCGACACGCAGCGCAGCAGTTAATCGCTTAGCCACTGCGCCAAATTATATCCTCCAGACTTACAAGATACAGTAAAAATTAAGTATAAATACGTTGGCAGTATGTTCCGGCGCAAAGTTTTAGGCGGTTAACTTTTCTGCTCTCTTACCCATGCCGGGATTAAATTTTAAACTTCCACTGACTATCCTCATGAAGTTGAAATGAGTTGAATTTATAGACTGTACTTACGAATTTAACTTGTGCTTTGTGACATTTATTTAAAAATACCGCAACGACCGGGCTTTATAATCGGACTTCTAAGTGGGGTTGGGTAATCTACCCTTAGTGTAAACATAAGAGGCGTTTGTCTATCTGATTATATAGAATAAAAAGCTTATATTCTGTCTTAAAAAAAAACGAAATGATTATTTTTTTGCGAATGGGAAATCATCGTTTCTTTCTATTTCGCATTGAACAGTGTGGTGTCACGACGATTATTTTATTGAGTGTATACAAGTTTTTTGTACATAGTAAATAATAATTTCGTTCCATCCGGGTGTCCCTTGACACCTTTCAAGTTTTTTTTTTGCGGATAAGAAATCATCAAATAACTTCCCCCGCTCTGGGCGGAGCGAGGGGGAGTGTCAGACTTGTACTGGCTAAAACCCACCCATGTTCCTTCTATTGCCCTTTATATTCTGGGACCGCGGTATCTTTCAAACAACCCGCACCTGCAGCAGGTGGTGGCCCTGCCAGGCCCCTCTGCTTTGCTAACATCTCTTTGCGCCGTCGACGCGGCAACAAAATGACCTTTGTTCGAGACAAGCCCCTTTTGTGATCAATTTCAACTAGTCACTTTAAATTCAATGATACGAATGCTAGAAAAATAACAAACTCATATAAAAGCGAGCCGTATTGCTTATTTTATTTACCAATTTTACTCACAAATATTTACTAAATTGAAAAAAGTCAATATAGACGTAGGACAAGTGCTCTTTCTATTACTTGTAAGAAAATAAATAGGTAATATAACAACAAATATGTTTTGTACTCGGCTAAAAACAAACAATCATTTTAATCAAACTTGTGCAGATCAAAAATAATAGAAGTAGTAGTTCTATTATTTTTATAGCACAAGTTGGATTGAAATAAACTTCTAATCAATAATACTAGCATATTAATGTCCCACTGCTGGGCAAAGGCTTCTTCTCACACAGATAAGGCATGAGCATTTGAGCATCACCACGCTTGCTGAACTTCCTACTTAATATCCTATCCTACTAAGCCTACTAATATTATATAAATGCGAATGTTTGTGAGGAGGATGGATGTATGCATGTTTGTTACTCTTTCACGTCTAAACAGCTGAACAGATCTTGACGAAATTTGGCACAGAGGTAGATTATAGTCTGGAATAACACATAGGATATTTTTTTTTCGATCATCACACGGGCGAAGCCGCGGGGCCAGCTAGTATTGATTATAAGTCCAAGTTTACTCACCATGTTTTCCTTCACCGACAGTAATGTCCGAGAAAAACTCATAAACACGAAACATTATAATATAAAGTGTATGAATAGTAGAAAACAGGAACCATTTATAGACCTTCTAGCTTTTGCCCGCGGCTTCGCTTGCGTTAAATTCGGGGTAACACAGTTCCCCTTTCCTGATTTGCAGGTACCTGCTACCTGTAGTTTTTGCCCTTGCGCCTTATTTATTGTAATAGCAAAGCCAAGTTTTCTCTTTTCTTCCCTCTTTCTCCCTCATTTCCCACTTTAAAAAAAAATAGCCTATGTCTATCTCCAGGGTCTCAACTATCTCTGTACCAAAATTCATCAAAATCAGTTTAGCCATTTAGGCGTGAAGACGTAACAAACAAATAAACTCACTTTCGCTTTTATAATAATTATTATTATTAGTAAGGATAAATGAAGCTGCGAATACAGCACAGGAGACAACAAACATAATATGTATAAAGGAGGCTTATAGTACAAAAACAATATTATGTTAAATAACAAAATAAGTTATATCAATAACAAAAACAGAATACCTACATACAGATAAACAAGCAGAAACAAGTGTGGCTAGCAACTGGCAATCTTCCCTCTATTATGTAATCGATTGGAGATGTTATTGCACAAGTTCGCGACTTTATTGATAGAGTTGCCAAAGTAATTCCGATAGACACTGCTGTATTCAATATTATTCCCAAGGAAAATAAATATTATATTACATTTGTGGCCTGTTTTTTTTTCGTTATAGATTGAGCATACTTCAAACATATATATACTTATAATAAATACGTTTATTCAATTACATTTTTTTAATTGCTTATTTAAAAAAAAACATCTTAAAATATAATAAATAGCAGCCCACCAACATCTAGAACAGGATCCGAGCTACCGGTAGTCAGGGCTCCGGTAGTGAGAGAGGAACCTCCTAACAATACGCGCCGTGTCCAGAAATACTGCTTTCTGAATCAAGCCCTTGATCCAGCTGCCAAGCGATAGCCTCCTCAGATGTTGGTCAAGGCTATTGGCTATCCGGGACCCGATGGCTTGCATGGCAAAGCCTGGGTCCTGGCCCTGGAGGCTCTCGGGCCCCGACTGCTAGGGCTCCTAAGCGCGTGCTTGGAGAGAGGCCAGTTCCCACTTCGGTGGAAGACGGGGAAACTGGTCCTCATACAGAAGCCGGGGCGCCCTGCGGACTCTCCGTCCGCATTCCGGCCCATTGTGCTGCTCGACGAGGTGGGCAAGCTCTTTGAAAGAGTAATTGCAAACCGCCTCGTCGGGCACCTTGTGGGGACGGGGCCGGATCTTGCGGAACACCAGTATGGTTTGGCGCTCTACGGTGGATGCCATCATGCGCGTGAGAGCCCTCACGACGGGGGCTGCAGTGTCCAGGGGTGGGGTTGTCGTGGCGGTGTCTCTCGACATCGCCAACGCGTTTAACACCATGCCTTGGGGCTGCATCAGGGAGGCACTCCAATACCACCGGATGCCGACCTATCTTCGTCGTGTGGTCGGGGCATATCTGACGGACAGGGCTGTCATATACCCCGGTCGCTCTGGAGAGTGGAACCGGCGAGAGATGTCGTGCGGTGTCCCACAGGGATCGGTCTTGGGGCCGCTCCTGTGGGACATCGGTTACGACTGGGTGCTGCGCGCCGACCTCCCCAGCGGCGTCAGTGTAGTTTGCTACGCTGACGACACGCTCGTCCTGGGTCAGGGGGGGTCGCACCAGGCGGCGGCCGACAATATGACACGCGGGGTTGCGATAGTCGCGGAGAGGATCCGGCTACTGGGTCTCGAGGTGGCCTTGCACAAATCCGAGGCCATGGTTTTTCATGGCCGCGGAAACACGCCGCCGTCGGGATCCCAGTTGACGGTAGGAGGGGTTCGCATCGGCGTCGGGTCGACGATGAAGTACCTGGGAATCGTCCTCGACAGCCGGTGGAACTTCGTCGAACACTTTCGACGTTTGGCTCCCAAACTCGAGCGGACGGGGGCTGCTTTCAAGCGGCTCCTGCCCAATCTGAGGGGGCCAAACGCCTCCTGCCGTAGGCTCTATGCCGGAGTCGTGCGGTCCATGGCCCTTTACGGGGCCCCGGTATGGGCGCGTTCTTTAGGGCGGCGCGCCGCCCACTACCTGAACGCGCCCCAAAAGGTGGTGGCCATACGGCTTGTCCGGGGCTACCGCACGATCTCCGGCGAGGCAGCGAGCCTCCTTGCCGGACTGCCACCGTGGGATCTGGAGGCGATAGTCCTCGCGCGCCTGTTTGAGTGGCGCGCGGAGGCACTACACCGGGGGAAAACCCGCTGCCACGGCAAGTTGCCGCTCGGCGGGCAGACCTCCGGTGCGATCTCATGGTGGCATGGAGAGAGCGACTGTCGCAACCCCGTGCAGGGCACGCCACAATAGCGGCGGTAAGTCCCCTCTTTGAGGAGTGGCTGAAGAGGCGTCATGGCGTCCTCACCTACCGCCTGACGCAGGTCCTCACCGGACACGGAAGTTTCGGGAGGTTCCTGCACATCATCGGGCGGGAGGAAGCGCCCGGGTGTCACCATTGTGACGATCGCCCGGAGGACACGGTGGAGCACACAGTGGCGGTCTGCCCAGCTTGGGCGGAGCACCGCCGTGCCCTCGTGGAGGCGATCGGCGGCGGCGATCTCTCGCGTCCGGCCCTGGTTCAGGCCATGGTCCGGAGCGAGAGGGAATGGGAAGCGGTCACCACCTTCTGCGAAGCAGTAATGCTAGCAAAGGAGGTGGCCGGGCGTTTGAGGGAGAGAACATCTGCCCAACCCAGCCGCCGCGGGAGACGCCCATGGCGCCGGGCGCCGCGAGACGACTTCCGGCCACCGTAGATGCGGGCCTGTGGGCGGTGAGCAATGGGTAGTTCACCGTCCGTCCGTCGATTGACGACAGGCCGTGTCGACGGCGCGTTCGTGTTTCACGCGCGCCTCAAAGAGAGTCAGCAAAGCAGAGGGGCTTGCCAGAGCCTCCGCCTGCCGGGGTTGCGGGTTGTTCGAAAGAGATACCGCGGCCTCGGAACGTAAAGGGCAATAGAAGGAACATGGGTGGGTTTTAGTCAGTACAAGTCTGACATGCCCCCCCGCTCCACCCAGAGCGGGGGAAGTCATTGGATGATTTCCCACCCGAAAAAAAAAAAAAAAAAAAAAAAAAAAAAAGCTATTGGCTATTAAGCCGTTGGCCGACACGACTATCACTACATATATTATTATATTTTATAATGTTATAAAGAGGAAAGATTTGTTTGTTTGCATCAAATAGGCTCCAAACTACTGGACGTATTTTAACCATTTTTCACTAATAGGAAGCTACGTATCAGGAAGTAACGTAGACAACATCACACTACTACCGATTTGAGCGGCGCAGTAACTTAAGACGCGGGTGAAACCGCGCAAGACAGCTAGTGTTATATAATTCAAAATAAGTTAAATCTGTGTTTTTCAATAGCCTCGTTGGTCTAGTGGTAGCAAATAGTACTGTTGAACACCAAGTCCTAGAATCGATTTCGAGATTAAGCGAAGCATAGTTGGTTTCTTTCATTAGGAATTTCTCAGTAGTTGTCTGGAGGGCTGGATTAAAGCCAAGTTTATGATAGTGAATTACCCTAAAAGTGGCTTTACTATGGTACACCTCCGACTTACACTTCAGATATTACAAGCGTGGTGTATGGTTATGTGAACCTACTTTGTTGGATACTTATATTTATATATTAAAAACGTTTTCCTACACTAGGATTTTTTACTGTATCGTGGGTGCGTTTACAAACATTTAAACACACATACACAAAGAGCCAGACCCGGAACAACTACCTGTTGGTCATACAAAAATTTGTTTTGCGCGGGGATCGAACCCGCGACATGCAGCGCGGCAGTCGATCGCTCAGCCAGTGCACCAACCGTGCCGTCATTCATATTGTATGAACAATGATGGCCCGACACCCTGAGGTTGCACCCATTTACTAGTTTTAATACAAACTTTTTTGAAGACATATTAAAACATATTATGCACATATTTACATATTTCATTGACATTTTCTCAACGACATTAATAATTTTATTTACAACTAGTTAAGTGTTAACAATTATCGAAATTATTTCAAATTAGATCATGTTCACGTATTTTAAACCATTATATAACCCGTGTTTACATAATAGTTTAAAAGTGTTAAAATGTTGAAGATAAAGAAGTTACAATAAGCGACGGATAAATCGCGTGTAAATATCTGAAAACGGAACTTTATCTCGAATACCTTGATCTCACCGAGACGCTCACGAAAAATGTTAAACCTTTAATAAAGTTTTTACTGCAACATAGTATGTCTACAAAGAATATTATTACGCGATACAATATTGGCAGTCCTCTCGAATACAGTGAGGAGCATTAGGCAAACAGCTTAGACTCTCGACATAGCTCAGCAAACATAATTAATAGGAAGCTGTCTCGATATTACAACGTTGAAAAAACTTTTGGCAACGGAGATCACAGTTACCTTTACAAAAAGTATTAGAAAAAAATCGCAAAGGGACAAAGAAATTTGTTCCCAACAGTACTATATAGGTACTATCGACGACAAATCACTACTGCCTAATCGTCTTGAACAAAACGGCTTCGGTGCATTTCAACGGTCGCTCTAAAGAATTTCTCTTTTTAATATGAGCATCGATTCCAATTACAAAAGATCAAAGAATCGCCGCGCGCGGCCCACTTCGTCTTTGTTCAAACGAAAGATGAATTATTCAGAGACCTGGAAACGTTTCAATTGGCCAGCTATAAAAAAGGAAACGGTTCGTTGCCTCTTCCACTAAATTAAAATTTTTCTTTATTTTCGTTTTTAATAAATGTTTTCGGACCAGTTTAATTTGGAATAGCAAAGTATTTAATTAGATGTAATCATATTTATTGTGATTTATATTTTACTATGCAGTGATGTGAAAAGTTCAGTCAACTGTAAAATGTGCCTAATGTGGAATGATGGACTATTCAAAACGTTAAATAAGAGAGCAATTTACAACTTAAAATTAGTAATTGTTTACATTCAGAGTAACAAATTATATATTATTAAATTCTGCACCGCAGCAACCTGCCGTTACTAAAGACGCTGCAGTATTAGCAGTAAAACCTTAATTAGCGTTTGTTATAGCTTAGTTTATAACACTACCGTTAAATTTTTGTAATTTTTAAACAGCCTGGATTTATGAGGGTGACACCTGGCGGGGCTTATGATTGAGAGGGCGGACAGGCTGTACGGGAAATTATTAAAACGTAATAATTTATGCTCGCAATTTGTACGTAACTTGAATTCGTTCCTTGTGTCATTCATCACTGCGGGCCCCGGGATTAAATTTAACAATCATCTGTTAAAACGTTTTTGCGGGTTACACACGTCGTTTTAAACCATTTTTATACATTACTAGCTTTTGCCCGCGGCTTCGCTCGCGTTAAATTCGGGGTAACACAGTTCCCCTTGCGCCTTATTGATTTGTAATAGCAACGCTAAGTTTTCCCTTTTCTTTCCTCTTTCTCCCTCACATCCCACTTTTTTTTTAAATTAGCCTATGGCCGTCTCCTGGTTTTTTCATCAAAATCGGTGTAGCCATTAAAGCGTGAAGAGGTAACAAACAAACTCACTTTCGCTTTTATAATATTAGTAAGGATGAACATCCTGAAAAAGTCAAAAATTTGAGTAAAAATTTGTAAAGCAATGTGTGTAACTAAAGTACATAAATAAATTTCAATTTCACAAGAAATGTTCCGCAACAAGAATAATTTAACAATATGCTGCAAAACTTTATTTCTTCAGGGATTTGAAGGTCACATCAAAACTTGCAAATTGCAGAGAAACAGCTGACCTTGCAGAATATGTATTAGTTAATATTTTTGTTAACAAAGGGCTATGAGAAAAGAACAATTTAAAAAAAACAGTTCTTCAGCTTCAGCAATAAGTTGACTTTGAAGACCAAGTTTGGAATTCATAAATACAGCCAGTACACACCAGTAAATATGCTACTGGCTTTTAAACGTACCAAATTTAACGTGAAAACTTTATTAAGATTCGGCTGTAGATATAGATAACTTTTCCGTCAGTGACGGGGCGTCCGCTTCCCGTCGCCTTCCGCCGGGGAAGCCCCCTCGTTAATTTTATTTTTGTTACGCTTCACTTAATCCATTACCGGTTTAGAAATGGCCTGAAATTCCCAAATCTAACTATGACTGTAGTTACATTTGCCTTGAAGAGGAAAACCAATTTCTTTCGAATTTAATTTTATCGAGGATTATTTCTGATGGCCGTCTGCTACTTGATCACTCGGCAGTCACAACCTAGCACCGACTAGTGTACAATAAAACCTAATTATTATTCAAATCAAGCCCCCTTTTGTTCATTCATGGGCTGCAATAAAAATTAAATTATACCAAATTTTATTATCTTCCTCTTCGGGCCCATAACTCAGCGAAAATATTCATGAGGAAACTTTTTAACTAGAGATTTGTAATTGTTCTGCAGTTTTTTGTAAGCGTAATTTCACATTGTTGAATAAAATTAGAAATACAGACGTGTACGGATCTGCAATAGGTCCCGGAAATTGAATTCTAATGTTGAATTTTGTTGTTAGTTCTTTTAAGCGTGGTAATACAGAAAGCGAGGTGGTATTTTGCCTCTGTCTGTCTTTTTAGTACGGAGCAAAACAAATATATTATTATGTTGTACGTTTATTTCATTGCTGCCATAACAAATATGAAAATTTGAAATAATATATAATAATAAAAACCGATTTCCATAATAACACAAAAAAGTGGAAAATAACTTTACTTCCGGAAGTCAGTGACTTTTGTTTGATTCATCGATTTTTTAAGTTATTTCAGAAACTTTAGTTACGGCCTGATTTCGACAAAAAGGACCACCTTGGGAGTAAACCCTTTCGATAATAAAAATATTTTTGAAAAAACACACAGCTCTTGGACCGCAGACTTCAGTATATTTATAAATTTCAACTCGATACCTTTACCCGTTCTCGAGGTAAAAGGTCTTGACATACAGACAGACAGATAGACGGACAACAAGGTGATCCTATTACCGTTTTTCCCTTTTACTCTTACCGGACCCTAAAAATCCGTTCCATACATTTTGCCTCTACCTATACAGAACCTATAACCGTATTTTTTGTGTGGTGTCCCTTCTTCTGTGATTATAATAAAAAATGACTATTAAAACGCCACCCAATCACAGAATACACAGCTAATTAATCTAAATAACTGTAATAGCTAGTAATCGGGATGACAACGTAATACGGCACCACTTCCAAACCGCAACCCGTTGTATACCAAACCCACAGTAATTTGGATAATTAATTCGTTAACAAATTAATGACTAGATATCCTTTGGTTAACACATCATTTGCGACTATTACTGCGGTACTATTGAAATTGGGATTTATTAAAATTAATTTAAAGGTATTTGTAATAAGTAGACTATGTATTTTAAAAAATAAAAATGTTTAAGAATTTAGTGTTCAATATTGGCATTTTTAGTATTTAATGGCTAAAACTTACACACACAGAGTACGTGAAAATTACATTTGTTTTGTAGGACAAGGACAAAATATTTCACTATGCAAAATATTGTAGAACGAAGCTTTCTCCTATGTTAATTATTTTACACCAATATTAATTTGTTTTGAAATGTTTTGATTACATTTCCTTTTCTTAGTTTGTCGATGGAAATCTAGGTTTTTTTGGCAATTATGTAGGCCCAGAACTGAGCCACAAGTTAGAAAACTTCAATGACGTCCATCAGTTCCTGCAGTGAACAAACAACAGGATACCCATGACATAATATCAATTACCTCTGCGTTTGTGTAACAACCCCACATTTACACTCAGAGTCATTAATGAATCTCTACTTGAGCAGGTTTTTCTGTCTGCAGACAAACCGGGTTCAGAGTCTATTTAAAGACTTCCAGATCAGCCATGGCAACTCATATAAATAGTGTAATTGGCGTCGGCCGTTCTATTTATAATAAATAAATATCTAAGTAAGAGACTTCGTCTCTTGCCGGAGGCTTTACGCTAGAGTCATCCGGTTCATGGCCGTTTACGGGACCCATGTGTGGGCGCGTTTCGGGACAGCGTGCCACCCACTACTTGAACGCCCCTAAAGGTGGTAGCCGTAAGGCTGATCTAGGGCTACGATCTACTGCTAGGGTTGCGGGTTGTTCGAAAGAGATACCGCGGCCCCGGAACGTAAAAGGCAATAGAAGGAACATGGGTGGGTTTTAGTCAGTACAAGTCTGACACTCCCCCCCGCTCCGCCCAGAGCGGGGGAAGCTATTTGATGATTTCCCAACCCAAAAAAAAAGGGCTACGATCTTCGACTAGGCGGTGAGCACCCTTGCCGGATTGCCACCGTGGAATCTGAAGGCGATACTTGTACAAGGCACTATACTGCTGCACTGGGGTGAAACTTCGCTGCCGCGGAATATCGCAGCCCAACGGACAGACCTCCGGTGTGATCTTATGGTGACGTAGAGAGAGCGACTATCACAACCCCGTGCAGAGCACGCCACAAAAGTGGGCCAAAAAAAAAGATGGCATTCTTTCAGCAGGTGAAATAAATGTTGCTTTTCAAAGATGAGCTACCTCGCTACAGCTTTAGTCTTTCCGCAGACCGCTTTTTTTTGGGGTGATAAATCATCAAATAACTTCCCCCGCTCTGGGCGGAGCAGGGGGGCGTGTCAGACTTTTACTGACTAAAACCCACCCATGTTCCTTCTATTGCCCTTTATGTTCCGGGGCCGCGGTATCTTTTTCGAACAACCCGCAACCCCGGCAGGCGGAGGCCCTGGCAAGCCCCTCTGCTTTGCTGACATCACTTTGAGGCGCGCGTGAAACACAAACGCGCCATCGACACGGCCTGTCGTCAATAGACGGACGGACGGTGAGCTACCCATTGCTCACCGTCCACAGGCCACTACACACTAGTATTATAAATGCGAATGTTTTTGAGTATGGATGTATGGATGTTTGTTACTCTTTCACGTCAAAACGGCTGAAAGAATCTTGATGAAATTTGGCACAGAGGTAGGATATTTATTTTCGATATCACGCCAGCTTAACCGCGGGCACTATTTACATTCTAAACTATTTACATTACACTTCAAAAAGCCATAATTATAAACACCTGCAGAATAGTAAGGAAGTTTATGCAAATCGACGAAAATGAAATATGTGTGTTATAGCTCACTCACACACACACGCTTCGTTGACTTGTTTTAGGCCCGTGAACGTAGCTTCAACTAGCCAAAGAGCAGATTATCACCAAAGATTTCACGATCTCCTTGTTATTTCATTGGAAATGTATGTATTAACCGTACTTCAACGAAAAGATTCATACATTATAACAGTAAGTACCTACGACTCCTTTTGGCATAGTAATCCCGAGTCCTACCATCTCTAATTAGTTATACAAGGCTCAGGTTAGACTTGACAACTATGTGATTGTTCTGACATTATGCTTTAATTCAATTGGTACATTCTCAATAGATACAATTACGGATTAATTGAATCATCTGATCATGGAGGCAATTTACGTTTAATGTCGCTTTTGGTGCCTTAAGGCATGAGTTCGATTTCCGGGACGAAATACAGAAGTCACGTTCCTTAGATGAAATAAATTCATTAAAAAAAATACAACAAATAAGGATCTTATTAACTAAAGGTATACTACTATAGCAACAAATCGGATTTTTATCGCCAAAAATAAAGAAGTACCTTAAAAAAAATGATTTTGTTTTGTTCACATGTTGAGCACTCACTCGCTGAGCCTGAAAAGTTTCACTAGTTAACTAAATGTGATTCTTATACAATAAAAGACCTGGCGCGACCACATTATGAATGAATTTCATCATCCTAGCCTTTTCACAACCATGTTGGGGTCGGCTTCCAGTCTTATTTTACATGGAACGACTGCCTATCTGACCTCCAAAACCCAGTTAGCAACTGGGTACTACGACACCCCTTGGTAAGACTAGTTGTCAGACTTTTGGGACACTGACTACCTGTAACGACTGTCAAAAATCTACGAATGATGCCAGGCATTTCCGAGGCACGGAGGAAACTCGGTATGTAACGGTCACCCATTCACAGACCAACCTAGACAAGCGCGGCTCAACCTAAAGATCCACTGAGCGGTTTCCTTTATTTAGCCACGAACTCCTTAGAGTTAATGAATGAATTGAAGACTATAAATATCAATGTTCCGGAACATTGGTATTTAAAAGTCTTTTCATTTTTGCATCGTTATATTATGTTGCATTTTGAGCCCATACATTGTCTCATATGGTACGACAAGGCATGAATAATAACCGCATAATGCCGCAAAAGAACCCGCTACACACACGTAGCGCTAGTCTACGCACGTAGCTCGTAGCTTGTACCTACGAGATACGCGCGTAGTCGCACGACTACGGATTTTCACAATATTATGATGTAGTCAAACCGAGCTTATGACACGACACTGAACTTTGACAGATAATTTAAATATCGAAAGCACGTTTAGCCGTTGGTCCTGCGCCTGATCTCTCTTCGGTCGTGTCGGATTGCCGGCCCATCAGACTATGAGAGTGAGGGAACAGAGAGAGCACCTCAGCCTGCGCACACACTTGTGCACTATTAAATCCCCCATGGCCATGGTTAATCTCCGCTGACATTCGCTGCTGGGACCGACAACGGTCAGGAGGACTATATAAATATCTGTATATGACCGATGCACACAGGCTGGGCCGAGTCCAGGCGGCGCGGTAAGACCGTATCTTTAGTAATGCATTCATGCTGATGTGTTACCCCTACTAAGTACCAGTAATTTAGCACTTTCTAGTAATGGTGTTATTGACAGGTCAAAAAAACAAAACGTGATACTTAGTTCAGTTGGGCCATTTTTTGCCATACGCTTAATTACAACTGTTTTGCCCCACACTAGGAATTTCTCCTGTATCGTGGTTGCGTTTACAATATTTATACTCACACAAACAGCCATACTCGGAACAACTATCTGTAGGCCATACAAATATTTGTTCCGAGCGAGAACAGAACCCGCGTGTCGTCAAATCTGTGATAACAATCCCAACCATATCGTCAAATCTGTGATAACATTTGCCTGTCACGATGCCTTTATGTCGTAGCAGAAAACGGTTTTCGTACTGGAAGTGTTACCACAGATGTAAACCGCGGTTGACTAAACCCTCCATAACCCTGAATAAAAACGTATTACCAGTTTAAAAAAAAATATATACATAAATACCGCTTAATGAAAGAATTTTAGCAGTTTAAGTAAAAATAACACAAAACAACACAAGTAAAAAAGCTTAAACAGCTAGATTAAGACTTAACGCTAATACTTTTAATTTACTTCAAAAGGCAAAAGTAAAGTCAAGGGTCGGTTAACACCCCAAAATGGCGAAAATTTTCCAATCAGCCCCTGTAAATTGGAAAACTTTTATATGCGTTCAAAAGTCCAGGTGTATTTCTATCGCTGGCAAGTCGAAGGCAAGTTTTTGTTCCAATGGTGGTGTCGAAAAAAACGCTTTAATTAGTCTCGATTGAAAATTGTTGCCGTAAAACTGAAACTCATTTATTGAGTTCAAATTAGCTTTCGTTTTTGTTGAGATTTTCGTAGAAACATTGATAAGTAGGGTAGAGAATTTAGATTCTTTTGCCTGACTATTTTCCTGAAGCTGATGTTGGAAAAAATTACCGAATAATTAAAATCTTGACCAGAACACTATTTATTAAAACAAATTGATTATCATTAAATAAAACACCCTTTACATAAGTTTAAAATCTGTTTTATTAAATCAGTCAAACTATTCCCAAATAATCTTGACATAAATCCATTCACAGTTGTGTACTTCAGAAAGTCTGAGAAATACATTCTCAGACTTGAACTCTGTGCTTCAAACCCAAGAGCGTCTACACAATTAATCTGAGCTTAAACTCTCCAGATTTTTTTTACAACTAAGACACGAACTCCGAACCCCTCCATCGCCACTTCGCCATCTCAACACTTAAGCTATAGTTTAACTGATCGGCGCAACAATGATGTTATTAGTGTCGCAAATTGGTTTTTGGCTCGGTTCGGCCGCGACCGCACCCAGCTCGCGGTCATTAGCCATTTTGGCAGCTACATGAGCATCTGAGTTATGACTTTATGAGATTCCAACGCTTTCTAAATTGCTATCCACGTACGGTATTATTTGATGTCATATTAAAAAGGCGCTTCAGAATTAATAACAGGTTATATTTTTTATATTGAAATGTTTTTTTTTTGTCAAAAAAGTTCGTAATCGAATTTCGACAACGTTATCCTTTTACTTGTTGTATATATTTTTAATTAGATGGTTAGTTTTGAAAATAACCAATGTGTGTATGTGTGTGAGGAGGAAAGCTTGACGTTGCATTATCTGTTTTTCCAACTATAGCCTTTTTTCAAGCCTTTTTCCAACTATATTGGGGTCAGATTTCAGTCTAACCGGACGCAGCTAAATACCAGTATTTTCCATGGGGCGAGTGCCTCTACAACCTACTGAGCACTGGGTTATATACGATGCCCAAATATTATACGACAGGAAAGATTAACGTTGCAAGCATACGTCTATGTATATTGGCTCCGATTTAGTAAAATCGGTAAAATTTTATAATAATAGTATCCCTACTATTATTATAAAAGCGAAAGTGAGTTAAGTGAGTTGAGGCTAAACCGATTTTAATGAATTTTGGTACAGAGATAGTTGGGACCCTGGAATAGAACATAGGCTAATTAAATTTTAAAAAAAAAGTGAGAAAAGGGCAGAAAGAGGGAAGAAAAAGGGAGAGAAAGATTTTTTTTTTCGATCGTCACGCTGGTTAAAGTTAACGTTAGCCCAAAGTAACTCCTGCCGGGGTTGCGGGTTGTTCGAAAGAGATACCGCGGCCCCGGAACGTAAAGGGCAACAGAAGGAACATGGGTGGGTTTTAGTCAAGTACAAGTCTGACATGCCCCCCCGCTCCGCCCAGAGCGGGGGAAGTCATTGGATGATTTCCCACCCGCAAAAAAAAAAAAAAAAAAAAAAACGCCCAAAGTAAAAATGCCACGCGGACTAAGCCAAGGGCGAAAGCTAGTTTATAACTTTTTTTTTTTTTAAGTGTGAAATGAGGGAGAAAGAGGGAAGAAAAGGGCAAACTTAGCTTTGCTATTACAATAAATAAGGCGCTAGGGCAAAAACTACAGGTAGCGAGTACCTGAAAATCAGGAAAGGGGAACTGTGTCACAAGTTTGTGGCAAAAGCTAGTATATTTTAATAAAAAAGGAAAATAATTGGAAAAAAAGGGAAGGAAACGGTCGAGATGTGACGATTAAAAAAATCGGTTTCTCATAGAAAATCCCAATCTGCTTTAGGAGTCTACGGAACCGTACATTATATCTATTCTGGGATATCCATCTATGGGTATTCGTTTCCTGATTGGCATGCTGCATTAATAATGGCGGGTCGTAGTTGATCGAATGCGTTTGCCCAAGTTGGATCCCATTAGATGGTGATTCACAGTTAGAATACATTATTATACGAACCTACCTTGTACTTGATAATTTTATATTAAACTAGGTTTTGCCCGCGGCTTCGCTCAAGTTAAATTCGGGATAACACAGTTCCCCTTTCCTGATTTGCAGTTACCTGCTACCTGTAGTTTTGCCCTTGCGCCGTATTGATTGTAGTAGCAAAGCTAAGTTTTCCCTTTTTTTCTATCTTTGTCCCTCATTTTGCACTTTAAAAAAAATACCTACCTCCGTCTCCAGGGTCTCAACTATCTCTGTACCAAAATTCATCAAAATCGGTTTAGCCATTTAGGTGTGAAGGCGTAACAAACAAACATACAAACAAACTCACTTTCGCCTTTATAATATTAGTAAGGATAAGATAAATAACATTAGGTTCATGTTAAACTAAAACCGATCTTATGTTTTAACTTTTTACATTTAAACATTGTTATCTCAAACACATACAAGCTACATTCATTAGCGTTTCCAAGAAATGAAAACCTGAAAGTCGAAAACATCTCAAAAATACAGCAAAAATAAAACTACCTTACTGTATCATAAAAACAAGAAAGTAACCCAACTAAAAGTGCAAACTACCCCCGAAATAACTAGAAATACAGTTACACAATAAATACTAACGAAGCAACTCAACGTCTGTGGTTTGCTGCGACGAGTATTTTTAGAGCTAATCAACATTCCTGGCACATACAGCGCCACGTCTCATTAGCACACCTTTGTCTTTAATTAACAATGTAGTTCTAATTATTACACCCACAATAATTATAAGGGCCGACTATACATCGATGCGTCGCATGTCATCTCTTTGTTCTATTCATACCCTCATTTAGTATTGCACACTGAATGCTCTATTGTGTTCTAAATTAAATTATACTGACGTGGTTCTGTGTTTGGAGTATTGAAGATCTGTAGAAAATGGACTAGATGCAAAAATATTGCTCTTTAAATCAAATTTTAAAAGATTGCAGTTTTCATATGGGTACAGTTAAACTTCCAATAACTTTTCGATTTTGTTCTAAAACTTTTTAAACATAAGATTAAAAATGTTTTTAGACTTTAGTGACGTCTATGAACCAGCCCCAGGCCCGCGTGGGGAATTACAGTCCCACTATCTTTTTCAGAGATAGAAAAATACTATACAATAATTCCTTGGTTGGCGCAGTAACTGAGCTATCGACTGTAACGACGCGTATCGCAGGTTCGATCCCCGAACGGAACAAATACTTGCATGACCTAAGGGTAGTTGTTTCGGGTCTGGCTGTTTGTGTATGTGAGTTTAAGTGCTTGTAAACGCACCCACGATACAGGAGAAATTCCTAGTGGGGGGAAAGGTTTTTTTTTTAAATAAACTTACTACCTACCTACCTTATTTACACTACCCCCGCTCTCCGCGGAGCGGGGGGAGTGTCAGACTTTCACTGACTAAAACCCACCCATGTTCCTCTTTTTGCAATTTATTTTCCGGGGCCGCGGTGTCTCTTTCGAACAACCCGCAACCCCGGTCATACTACCTACCTTGGCTTACTTTCTGTAAAAAAATTGTTCGACATAACATCTACTAGGTACTGATTACTGTTTATGCTGACATTTTTGTTGTATAAGCAGGTGAGTTACTCAACGTCACATAAAGCATCGTTCAAGTCTCTGAGTAGTCCTTAAGCTTGCGGCTTTCACAACTTTTTCATATAAATTTCTTTAAAAAATGTCGTCAAGAGGTTTCTTGGTAATGCTCATTAGTAGAAAATAATGAGTTGCCTATACACAAGTAAGTAGCGATTTTGTGAGTGTTCTGAAAGAAAAGTTAATTTTGTAAATCAAAAGTCCGTGAGCCTCATAATGTTATCCTAATTAATGCCTTATTCATGAAGAGTACGTCCTTAATTCAATTCCTGATCTCACTAAATTCCTGTTGTAAATTGTTCTGTATTTTAGGCGTATATAGGATTTGTTGTTGTCTTCCTGCCGACTATTATATTGTTAGTTTTACTGAAAGGAAACCCTAGGATACATTAACATCATAACTATATTTTGGTGAAACAGTGAGATTTCCCCCTCGTTATATTCTGAATAATATTTTTATTTACTCTACGACATACACACGTAAAGGATTCTACCGACTACCCCGTACCATACCGCGACCGTGTTATGAAAGTATCAAGCAAAACACTATCGTTATTTCCGCCTATGGACGTCAACTGCAGAACTAGGCCCCGCCTAACTTCCGCCACAGCGTGCGGTCTTCAGCCCCCTGGAACCAGCGACTCCCCGCGACACACACCAGGTCATCTGTCCATCTGGTAGGAGGCCGTCTCACGTTGCGTTTTCCAATATGCGGTCGCGTTTTTTTCCTCATCGACCCTTGGTTTTTTGGGCTATCTGCCCTGCCCACCACCAATTTAGCTTTGCTATTCGTCAAGCGAAATGAAGGCAACTTTAGTTCTCCTACGAATCTCCTCATTTTTTATTCGATCACGTAGGGAAACTCGAAGCATAGCTCTTTTCATCGCTCACTGACCAACCTGGAAGTTTTTTATCAGGCCTATAATTTGTGGCCAGCTCTCACTGCCGTTAGTCATCACTTAGTTTTGGATTAGTATGTAGCTATATCTTTTTTCCAATGGGTACCATAAGATGACTCCTCTCCTCCCGCTCTGGATGGAGAGGTTGGGAGTGTCAGACTTGTATAGACTAAAATCTTTCTATGTTTCTTCTTTTGCTTTTTGTGTTCCGGGGTTGAGGTATATTATTCGAACCAACCCGCAGCCCCGGCAGGCAAAAGCCCTAACGTGCCCCTCAGATTTGCAGGCATCTCTTTGAGGCGCACGTGAAACACGGACGGACGGCCGGTGAGTTACCCATTGCTCACCGTCCATCGTGTCCCCAACGCGTTGAACGTCTCCCGCAATAAAACTATGTCCGTCACCGTCGCGTGACATGAACGTGAGTGTTGGCGAGAATATTTTGCCGGTGCTGATACGCTACATGCATGGCGCGAAAAAGAAAAAATATGAGCGTTCTTAACCCATTATAAACGAGTATGATACGTTGTTATTTTAACGTTTTAGTGAGCTTAGTATTCCATGTCATATTTTTCTCCCTGTCTGATTAAGCACGATCATGGTATGGTACGGTGTAGCGGATAGACTCCTTAACACAAATGCAATGTTTTACTGGCAAATCACCAAAACCACAAATAACCTGCATGACTATTGGTTAATTTATTTCCATCACCAATTAAGTACGCCAGTTCAAAAATTAATTTAAATGCCTGCGAGTTTGCGTGAATTGAATAGCTTAACTGTGTCGCGGTTTTTGTATTATAATTTATTATCCAATTAATATGACTTCACTTCGAGATACTGTATAGTTCTGTGTGTTTTTTTTGCGTGTGTAATGTGTTGTTGTTTAGCGAAACCCAAGATGTATAAAAGTAACATAACGTTATATCATAACATGTTATTTGCGAAGGGTGTAAGCAGAGGTGTGTCTTATAGTTTTTTTTAAGTCCAATTTCATGATGGGCGCGCGTGTCTGCTACTGTCACCCGATCTGAAAACCGAATCCCAGATCTTATCTTCATCAGTCGCACTTGCAACCATTAGTTAGACGAACGGGGCAAAAATAGTGAATGAACTGTAAATATTTGTTTAAAAAAATGTGTGTAGCTAACAGTCAGCTTCAAGATCTATGTGTTTCACTATATTCGACAAGAGTATGTAAAGATTGCAGCAGGTGACGTTCTGAAGTTTCTGCAAATCTATTACATCAATGGTAAATGAGCCTGATTATGCATAGACCAGACGCCAGTCCCCCGGACCTGGCAATGATCCAGAAAAAAGCATAATCATATCTACCCAAAACTGCAGCGGAAATCCTTCGCAGGAAGACATTTAAATAAGAATGGTCAATTAAAAGCCCCTCAGCACAGAATTCATTGCTACTCCAAGTCCACATCACTCGAAGTGTAGAATATTTAGAGCAGTAATATTATAAATTCTGAATATAAGTGCTCTTACTGAATTCTGAGTGTGTACTTCAGAAAATTACGGGGAGGCGGTCTTATCCACTTGTGCTGCCACTCCCAAAGGTTTGAACTCAAATTATTATCTGCATAGCTCTTGTACAAAATCGTGCTACAACCTATAAGCTACTGATTTCCTCTTTTGATATTTTAACGTAATAGGAAATGATAAAAGATGTTTTTTTTTTATTTTTTTTTTCGTATTTCTGATTCAGATTTAATCAGAAGGAAAATATTTTTTCTATAGAATCATGAAAACATCAAACTTTTCTATTTTTGAACACAAGTGAAGATCTATTTTCAGACAAATTTTTGTTGAATGACTCAGATTAAATACTAAGATTTTTTCTATAAATGTTGCCTGCGACCTTCGTTCGCGTGAAAATATGATGAAAATATTACTTTCCAAATTGAATCGGATTTTGTTAACAATTTCAAAGGTTTTAATTTTTTTTACGGTACTCTGATCTTTTTTCTAGACACTACTCCTTATAACATCAGCTATCCGCCGACAAAATTTGTTGTATCGGAGATATAGAACAAACAAACAGCCAAACGTATCGGTCATAAAATCAGCGATGAATTGAAGCAACTTTAGAACAGACTTCTTTATAATAATCTCTGGCCAGCGTCAGCAATCTTGCTTTTAATGTTTAGTTCAGGAACACTTTCAACTAAACATAAAAAGCAAGATTTTGGTGTAAAAATTCATTAAGATCATTAAACTTAAATAAACATTAAAAGAAGTGAAAACTTAGCGAAACCGGGAGCGCCACGACATGGCGATAATTATTCAAATCGCCTCTCTTTATATTTTTATTCGGATGTTTTAATAAAAATTTAATTTAACGTAATTTAATTCTTATCTTCAGCGGCAAGACCATATCTCTGAAGAAAATTCGTAAATTATTCATGAAGAAAGTTTTAACGGGGACATGATTTTAAAACCGACATTTGTAAGCTCTGCGGCAATAACTCTGTAGGATTTAAAACGATTGCCGGAACTAACTTGCGGTATTAGTGATGTTACGTACTTTTATGTATGAAACGAGAATGTTTGAATTGTTACGGCTCTTGATATTTTTTCTTGACGTCCCTGAACTTATTTTGGGGATCTTCCTAGTCGTATCGAATACGTTTATCATACTTCCTACTATATATATGTTACTGTAAAAGCCCGAACTACGGTAAATCTTAAGATTTTCCAGTAAAACCTAAGATTTACTGACATGAGTTGGTAAATGTAAGTATTTATTATGAAGGGACGAGTTTTTCGGACTTTTACCATTCCAATTCAGTACATGCTAGGTTTTACCAATGTAAACTGGTAAATGTTGGTTTTAGGAATAATAATAAGGCGTAAAAAATATTTGATATATTTATCGTTTAGCATAATGTTTAAAACTCCGAATTTACAATGGCATACTTTTAAGATGGTTTAGTAGATGATTTAGTATAATTACGATTGGCAGAGTTCAAATTTAACATTATATCGTTTAGAGCGTAGAGAGTTTAATGTTCATTTAGAGCGCTTCTTCTCACTTTTCATACTATGCAGATGCAGAATTTCATTAAGAATAACTTTAATAGGCATTAAGCCTTTAAACTGACATGGTCACTAAAATTATTATTAACGGTTAAAACCGGGTATTTACCATGTTTGTGTTTGTTATTTATTTTGAGTTTCCAATATGTTGGCGTAAACTGATACACTGAGTTACAATTATACAAAAAATATTAAGGTAAAAATAAGATTTTTAGGAGTAAAATAGTAGTAGGTTACCCGAAACTGAAGTATCTAGATTAGGTTAATTCCTTAAAAAAAAATGAAATGGGTAGGTTAGGTTAAAACTGTGACCCGCACGAGTGGCAGAAACGGCTTGCATTAATAGAAAAAAAAAATGTTTTTAGTAGGTTACCCGGAAGTGAACTATTTAGATTAGGATAATTATTTATTGAATTAAATGACATTATTTCAAAGAAATAATTATTTTAAATAAATGGCATCAAATAATGACATAAATGATTCTAACTATAAACTTTCTGCGATATTATGACAATTCTGTCGTTTAATAATTATCGATATGAAATATATGTCAAAAGACGATTCTGACTGTGAACTTTCTGCGATATGATGTTTCAAGTTTTAAATATTATGATGAAATATGTCTAGAGATGATTCTGACTTACAAAATTATGAGTTTTGAATGTACGTGTAATGAGTGCTGCCAAACAATTTTCTGCGAAATGAAGTTTATGCTATCCGTTGTTATGCAAAATAAAATTATGACATAAAAAGTTCTGCTATAAAGGGTGGACCCAATTTTTTTCGACATTTACCGTTCCTTTAATGTAAATCCTAAGATTGACCAAGTGAATGATGGTAAAAGTTCGAATCCCAAACTTTTATGGACATTTACCAATCATAATCGGTAAATCTTAGGTTTTACTGGAAAATCTTAAGATTAACCGTGGTTCGGGCTTTTACAGTAACATATACATATATATCCTATCCTACTCATCTGCCTAGCCTTTTCCCAACTATGTTGGGGTCGGCTTCCAGTCTAACCGGATGCAGCTGAATATCAGTATTTTACATGGAGCGACTGCCTATCTGACCTCCACAACCCAGTTAGTACTGGGTAATACGATACCCCTTGGTAAGACTGGTTGTCAGACTTTCGGGACACTGACTACCTGTTACGACTGTGAAAGATCTACAAATGACAGCCGGGACCAACGGCTTAACGTGCTTTCCGAGGCACGGAGGAAACTCGGTATGTAACGGGTGGTCACCCATCCACAGACCAACCTAGGCAAGCGCGGCTTAACCTAAAGATCGACCCGAGCGGCTGCTATTATTTAACCACGAGCTCCTCCATATATCCTATCCTACTAATATACTAATAATATTATAAATGCGAAAGTTTGTGAGGATGTATGTTTGATCCTCTTTCAAGTCAAAACGGCTGAACAGATCTTGATGAAATTTGGCGCAGAGGTAGATTATAGTCGGGCAAACCTGCGGGCGTTAGCTAGTGAATTATAAGTTTGAATACGTCTAGTTACGTTTTAAGTAGTTTATTCTTATATTATCTAGTCTGTCTTAGTTTTAAAAACTAAGACAAACTAGATCCTCGGTCCATCTTTTTATATCTAGTTCTTTAGGTACAAGGTATACAGCCCAAACACAAAGATATCTACCTATTTTTAGAACCAAAGCAAAAACTTTGAGACTCTTAACAAAAATAAGTTCACCACAAATAAACAAAGCCGTAATGACGTAATTACTCGCGCTGACGTATTACTTACTAAAACTCAAACAAAATTATGAACTGAACTGAATATCACACGTTAGCGTTCTTCAAGACGAACTTACAAACAAGAAACCAAGCCGGCTATGAGTTGCTTAAGTTGAGCCTGTGCTTTGTTATAAGAAATTTACAAAGCGAAATAAGAAAGCAAACAAGTAAATGGAGAGTTGGAGTCATCGTTTACTTATACACGAACGTTTTAGTGTAAACAGTTAGCTTGGAACACGCTTACGAACGAGCGTCGAGTTGAAAAGTTAGTTTCCAGTACAAATAGCTGGCAGCGAACCGGTCCCTACCTATGTTGTTGTGCCTTTACAATGACGCCTCATTATTGGTTTTTGTCCATATTTCCAAATATTACAGGGTAAAGTTGTTTTGAAATTTTCATTGATTTGAATTCAGAGTTCTAATAGAAATACTTTTAAGTGCATTATCAAAGTTGAGTGAAATGCCCTCTTTTTTGTTTTTGCCATGCTGCAAGGTAGATTCTGTAAAGAAAGTATTAACCTATTATGTTCTTTCGGCAATTTTAGACCCCCAGACTACAACCAGTTATCACTCATATCTTGTCGATTTTCCACACATTCCCACGATGTTTTGTTACATCCTTTATTATGCGCATAGCCGTTAGGAGTGGAATTCCTTGCCTGCCTTCCTTGTTACTGATTTCGTGTAGCCCAGGATCTGTTTAGGTCGCAAGTTAATAGGCTAGTTTTGAATTAGCTCGTTCCATCGTTCACATAATCTCTATCTTTAGGAAATATTGAGTCAAGACTAGACTCATTTAACAATTAAAAGAAAACTGTAGTGATAATTCAATCTTGTAGATCTTGTAAGTGCTCGTACTTAGAATATGACGTTAAAAAAAACGCAGCCCGTAAATTTCAAGAATAACAAACCGCACAACCAAAATCCTTACTAATATTATAAAAGCGAAAGTGAGTTTCTTTGTTCGTTACGTATTCACGACTAAATAGCTAAACCGATTTTGATGAATTTTGGTACAGAGATAGTTGAGACCCTTGAGACGGACATAGGCTATTTTTTTAAAGTGAGTAATGACGGAGAAAGAGGAAAAAAAACTGAAAACTTAGCTTTGCTATTACAATAAATAAGGCGCAAGGGTAAAAACTACAGGTAGCAGGTACCTGCAAATCAGGAAAGGGGAACTGTGTCACCCCGAATTTGACGCGAGCAAAGCCACGGGCAAAACCTAGTGTTAATAAACCCATCCCATCCAAACACATACATAAACAACAAGATACAAGAAAAACTATTTCATAATTCATATGAGATGAATACGGGGTCTAATCGCTGGAGCCAGAAATCACGCACAATTCATAGGTACGTTGATTTATATGCAAATGTACTTATGGTACAAGCGATCCCTATTGGAGCAGCCTGCCGGCGTCAATTGAAGACTAATTTGTGCGCCAATCAAATTTCTGTTAATTATGACACTGGTATTACGTGTGTCTCACTGTTTGTGCATTTATAAACGGGAGATGAATTTACAATTGCGCCTTGATCTTAGCTACGTAAAACGGTGAGCCAGTTAAAAAAACGATATTTATAATTTTGTATCCTACTAAAATCCTACTTCCTACTAATATTATAAATCCGAAAGTTTGTGAGTATGAATGTATGTTTGATCCTCTTTCACGAAAAAACTACTGAACAGATCTTGATAAAATTTAATACAGAGGTAGATTATAGTCTGAATTAACACATAGGATACTTTTTTTCGATAGGATACTTCATTCGATATGACGCGGCCGAAGTCGCGGGCGCCAGCTAGTGTTGTATATTTTTTTGACGGCCGTTGGTTGAGTGACTAAATGTGGGTGTACTTATAGTTATACCGCTGCTTAACCCTGCGGGGATTACAGGCATGATGTTATGTTATGTAATTTTGTAAAGTAAAACTCATAAGTATACACACACTGTTTGAAAAAAAAGTACCAAGTTTTCAAAGTGACAGGAAAGGGAAGGGAAGAGAATGAAATTGATTGATTAGAAATAAGTTTCACGTATAACGTGCAAATTACAAACATACCTACCTAATAATTTAAAATAAGAAGAGTTCTTAACTTCAAAACAACTCATAGAAAATAATTTTATAATTTATGTCAGATAAACAACAAATTAATTGTTTAAGATACTTCGCAGAAAGTTCGGTTTTCTCGTGAACTTTTCTCGTTACATAAACAGTGTCGAATACCGCCAGTGTTATGATTCACTTTGCTCTATTTACGTAACAACAGGAGTTCTTGATCCGTGCAATTGCCTTTATTATAACGTAACAATTATATTTTTAACATTGTAAAACAAACACGGAAATTTTGAATAAATATGGAACCAGAATCAACAAGTTATAAAAATCAAATCACCAAGATTTGATTTTTCCCGTACTGACACGTAAACTATTATTTGATTGTTATTTTAATACAAGCTGTCGTTTTACATCCTTATCAAATTCAAAGAGATTACTATGCGAATGATTTTCGACCAGTTTTGTTTCTTTTAACTTTATGGAAATTGCCAAACCACACATGGCATGTCTGACGTTATCCTTATAACACAAACATGTCGCGCTTTTATGCACACAAATAAACGAAAACTTTTATCCGATGATTTCATTCCCTATACCAAGACGCCCGCGCACTTTCTCGTACCCTCTGTCTAATTTAAAATCACTATAAAAAGCAGCGTATATTATTATTGACCAGGTAGCGCTATTTTAATTAATTGTTAATGTATTTAGGACCATCTCCTGAATTTTAACGAGAATGATAAGAAAATACTGCAGTTCAAACATAGTTTTATTTTAAGACTTCTAAGCCCCGACTCGGTTCACAAAATAAATACTTAATAATAAGGCGTTAGTCACTGACAACAACGCCTGCAGAGTAAACGTACAACTACCGACAGTTGTACAAACGGCCGATTGGATTTGAAACAAAGCTAACGAACCGTTGAATCATGTAAACAGGGGCCAAGACGACCGTCTTGTTTATCCAAAGAGCCTTTGCTTCATTAGGATCCAATTTACTGTCAACAAATTAATCCCCGTACAGTGCTATTGTAAAACCGATACCGTTTTGCTGTTATCTGACGGTAAACAATCGAACAAGAGGCATTTAATTTCAGGTAATTTGTGATATAAGCCGAGCTGAGCCTGTCGTCTAAGTGCGAACTATTATAGCGTACATTGTATGAGGTGCCTTGATTATAGCCTAATTGCGTGTGGTGTTGTGAGACTAATGATGACATTCAATTGATTGGATAATTCTATTCAGGGAATGTCTTTTGAATGAGGATGTAATTAGGATTACGATATATTGACAATCATACATTATAATAACTGAAGATCAAGAATAAAGCAATTAGCACCTGGTACACGACTAATAATAAGAAACAAATTTAAATACATTTATTACTCAGAAAAGCGAGCTCTAAGATAAGCACAAAATTAAAGAACACAGAATCCAATAACAATACAACCGACTTCAAATACGATAAGCAAATTAAATAAACAAAACAGAATAGAACAAGTCCATTCTCTTATTTTCAAAAGTCAGCTAATAAAGGAAATCATTGAATAAGTCGAGCAGTTCAAGAAAGCAAACGGCTAAAGCGGAACACAATGCATCACAACTGGGAACTTTTCTATTGTTGACTTAAAATTAATTGCTTTTCACTGAATTTATAAATAGGAGTTGGAAAGGAATGCTTCCTCCACAAAGTGTGCAATCGGCAAAATGGAATATACAAACTACTGAGATAATTACTAAGACATCTTTGTAAGGAAGTGTTCTTGTTTAATGTTGCCCTGTTTACTAAGTGCAATCATTGCTGTTTAAACTTGCGATCTGATTAAAAAATAAACATAGATTTATTAGCTTGTTCTCATTCTTTGTTGCGTATAAATGAAATCGCTACCTTTTTCCTGATTTAATTAATCTTGATGTGTTTATCTCCATGATTCATTAAGTCTGTTAATATTTTTTCAGACGACTTAACTGTGAATACTTTTATTTAAGCATATGAATTCCTAAATTCCATGTAATTGAGAGCCTTAATGAAACTGGAAGCTCTAATACGCGTGCACGGTCAATATGTCGATATTTAAATTGTGAAATACTCAACTCAGTCTACAAGGATTTTAAGAGTTAATTCATATCCATGTATGATACTGATTATTGCAAACAATGTAACTAGATAATTGTTTCAATTAGTGCTATAGCCTCTGATCATCATAATGGAAAAATTAATATTTTAAGGTACCTATGTACCTTAATGTAAAATTATATTTTTTTTTTTAGTTATTATTTCCCGCTAAACCAGATTTCATAGACAGGGTTTATAAGTTCCATATCTATGCATTTTTCTTCACCATAAGTCTACGTGCTTAACCTATACTCTCATCACAAGACGCAATTACAGATCTGTATTTGCAAATTAATTTAAAGTACGTGAACGTCGAAACAGTCTTGTTTGCAGTACCTGCAATAAATTGCAATTACGAAAGCTGTGTCTTGTTATCGAGTTAGCTGCCTTCAAGCCTCTCGTCGCTTCACGAACACTCCAGCATAGCTATGAACAAATTAATAGCCAACATTGTTATTACATCGAACATTTCTATACGTACAATAAATATGTTCCGACGTTAAAAGGTAAGCATTTTCAGGTGGCACACTCATTTTTCGTTTGAGGTATTATGTGATGGGTTGCGGGTTGTTCGAAAGAGATACCGCGGCCCCGGAACATAAAGGGCAATTGAAGGAACATGGGTGGGTTTTAGTCAGTACACGTCTTACACTCCCTCATTATTTGATGATTTCACACCGCAAAAAAAGGTATTATGTGCAGTAAAAATTTATCTTATTTCTATGTTATAAAAAAAACTGTTGCAGTAAAATTATCAGAATCGGATATTTTTTATTCGTAGATTTCAATTTCATCATCGTGGAACCTTGAAGCAATATAAGCCTTTACAAGGTTACTGTATAAACTTTATACAGTATTGATTAGATTCCTCTTACTAGTAACTCACACAGACAGAGGTCGGCATGAATAAAATCATGATAGATCTCCGCAGCATCTATTAGTTATCCCCGTAGAACAACAACCGCATCGGTCAGCCCCAACATGACAGCTCCCTTATAAATCATAAAATGGTCGGCGATATTAAATTATTTTGTATTCAACGTTTCTGCAATCAAAGTTCCCTTCCTCAAGAATGGAAAAGTCACAGATAAAATAAACGCCGAATCTTTCCTCGTAAATCTGTCAGCAAAACAATTCGTACCCTTTCACGAGCAATAAAATGCTACCAAGAAGAGAGAAAAGAAAAAAAAAGTATCATAAATATAAGATTCATTTATATTCGTTCAGCCGACCCTTGAGGGGGAACTGAGACCGCCAGAGTATCGAAAAAACAATGTGATCAACATTTATGTCAATAGTATAAAAGAGACTGTACATATTCTTGCTGAATCGAGGTGTCGTTAAAATATAGTGTTGCGGGATTTTCCCATATTGGGTTTGTATTATGACATCAGTAAACATCAACTAGACTGACTGTTAAAGGCTGATTTTTCAATTAACCTTATAAATAAGTCGACGACACGGTTGGCCCGAAGGCTGAGCGATCGACTGCTGCGCTGCGTGTCGCCGGTTCGATTCCCGCACGGAGCAAATATTTGTATGGCCTACAGATAGTTGTTCCGGGTCTGGCTGTTTGTGAGTTTAAATGTTTGTAAACGCATCCACGATACAGGTGAAATTCCCTAGTGTGGGGCAACTTATGATGTTAAAAAAAAAGTTTATTTGGGATATAGATAAAAACTAAACTGGGCCATAGGGCCTAACCATTCTCATCAATTATCGCCATAAATATGTGTAGCAACAAAAACATTGTCCAACAACAGTTATACTATTTAGGGGCCAACGTTAATTAAAATCTTCTGTCGAAGCTTTCAAATCGAAACCGACGTAAAGCGAAGTAATTTTAAATTAAAATCCTACAAAAACCCCAATCCCTTTTTGACCACCGATCAATTGAATGTTTTCGGTTCTTTACGCCATTGATTTTTCATGTCCTTTGATCTATTCTAATTTATCCGAGCACTTTGCGTTTGGACTATGTGATCTTTATGAGAATACCTCCATTGTACCGTTGTGATTTTTACATGAATAAATTCTACTTTGATGGTTATTGGATTGAAAGATACAATATAACTACCGATTTGCCCGTATGTTGCTTTACCATCGTCATATTCACTGGCTAACCTATTCCTAACTTGATGTAGATGTGAGCAACCATTCTAATTAGTATGTTACATGGCAACGGCTAGATGTCCTGAAGAATCCAGTAGCTTGGTATTATGTGGTAAAACTAGTTGTTGCGGAAAAATGAGCTAAAACAAAAACAGTTCCATCATTGACTTACGGACTTTTCACTGAAGACGAGTTTGATGAAAAGTCATAGACTTTTTTTTGCGGATAGGAAATCATCAAATAACTTTCCCCGCTCTATGCAGAGCGAAGGGGGAGTGTCAGACTTGTACTGACTAAAACCCACCCATGTTCCTTCTGTTGCCCTTTGTGTTCCGGGGCCTCGGTATCTCAAAATCACGGTCTTATTTCGCGTTCTGTTAAAATGATTACGCTCTCAAAAACCCATAAAAGATATTCAAAATTCTCACAGGAAGCAGTCCTATGAATCCGTTTTGTGTACTTTTCAGCAATGTTTATGTGTCGAGTAATTGTCGCCAAAAGTATGTTCTAAAAATAATTCTTATGCCGCGAAAACTAGTGCTCACACAGAAATTTTTGCTCTTTGTAGATAGATAAAATCACAGCTTATGAAGGAACTGAGAATGGTTTTTTAACATCGTCTGGTTTATAGTCTTTGTCTTTTAGAGTTCAGAAAATGGTGGAAAAATTATGTTAGGCTATAGGTAAAGATACTACAGACTATAATATTACGGGTGTAAATATGCAAACCCAATTAATATTGTTCTAAGTAACTCTCAATTAACAAAATAAAGACTTTGTTAACATATTCATAGCAAACTTCTATACATTTCAGTCGCGCGTGAGTCGTAGGTGTTTAAAATATCTGCTACGTGTTGCCCCGAGTATCTTAATAAAAACAATACGAGAAGGTACACGTTTACTACACGCCTGGTATTGCAGTAAGCACAAAGATTTGCCATTGGTACATTTCCTAATTCAATGGCTTATTCTCAATCCCTGATCAGCGTGAAAGTACTTGTTAAAGCTCGACAGTAAAGGTACGTAAATCCACAACAAACATGCAAGAAATACGCACACTCGCACGCAAGCAACTCGTACGTATAAAATTACGTCCGCTTGCGCGCTCCGCCCGATGCGACAACATAACAGATGAGAGGACAAATCCGCCGTTAATTACCCATTCGTGTGTAATCTTTTAATTAACTAAGTGTAAACTTATTCGCGTCGCTGACAGCACTCCCTTTATGTTTCTTAGCTCGTTCTACAATATTGGCTTTTGTATGTTTACTGATCTGCTTATGATTTTGAAGGGCGGTTATTTTTGTACTGAACCGTAGGTACACAAAGTAATGTAGAAAATGTGACCTTTTCTTCGCGACAGGAAATTCTTGTCAAACTATTTCGGGTGTGAAATAACTTTTCGGTTGGAATGAGCCAACGTGGTGACTGAGAGATCCTTATTTACTCGACTAAAACATCTTCCAGCTGAAGTTTTGAAAGACTTGTAAAACCTCTGGGAGTTTTATTTATAGTTTAGTCTTTCGCATCCAGTCTCATCCGTGTGCCGTGTGGTGCCGGCCTAAAAGAATAGCACCAACCCAACTCTGCCCGCGGGTGTCGTAAAAGGCGACTAAGGGACACAAAACCGGGGGGTGGGCAGCAGCGCTCCCTGCATAGCAAACCAACAACCAAACTGCGATCCCCAACCCGCATGCCCAGCGTGGGGATTATGAGCACTACCCCTCGATGATGGCACGACAAAAAAGATGGCCCTCAGTTCCCGGCCGCCTCGCTATTCCTGGCCATGGCAGCGGCCATGGTAACGGCGGGGCAGGGGGTGCGAAGAATCACCGGGCTACGGCAGGCTGCCACAAAGATCTGACCCTGGCAACGTATAACGGATGCACTCTGGGGCTTGACCACCATCTAGCGCAGTTGGAAGTGGAGTTAGAGAACATTAAATGGCATGTTCTAGGGTTATGTGAAGTCCGTAGAGAGGGGGAGGACACCGTAACCCTGGACTCGGGCCATCTTCTCTACTTTCGCGAGGGGGATAAAAAATCCCAGGGTGGCGTAGGTTTCCTCGTCAATAAAGCCCTCTCTAACAACGTTGAAGAAATCTCCAGTGTGTCGACCAGGGTAGCGTACCTGATCCTTCGGCTGTCCAAGCGCTACAGCATGAAGGTCATTCAGGTTTACGCACCGACCTCGACACACCCGGATGATGAAGTGGAGGTTATGTATGAAGACATATCCAAAGCCTTACACAACACCACCAAGGCCCACTTCAATGTTGTTATGGGGGACTTTAACGGCAAGGTGGGAACACAGACTGGCAACGAATCCCGTATAGGCCCGCATGGTTATGGAGTTAGGAATCACAGGGGGCAAATGCTTGTCAACTTCCTTGAGAAGGAGGGACTGTTCTTAATGAACTCTTTCTTTAAGAAACAGCCTCAAAGAAAGTGGACATGGAAAAGCCCCGACACTGTGACTAAAAATGAGATCGACTTCATCATGACGGATAGCAAGCACATATTCAGAGATGTCTCAGTGATCAACAGGTTTAATACCGGATCTGATCACCGACTTCTCCGAGGCTCTCTGAATATCAACTTAAAGCTTGAAAGAAGCCGACTGATGAAGTCCACGCTCCGACCTAACCCAATCCATATCATGGCGGGCACCGAGAAGTTCCAGCAGCTTCTCGGGAATAGATTTGTTGCCTTGGAACCCACTGACGACGTTGACGAGAGCCTACACAATCTGGTCGAAACTCTGAGGGATGAGGGCATCAAGTTCTGTAGGGCGCAGCGGACTGGCAGGATATCCAAACTCTCGGCTGAGACTCTCGGGTTGATGACAAAAAGACGGGAAACCACCCATGCGACTTCGTCGGAGAGGTCAGACCTGAACAAGCAAATTGCAAAGATGGTACGGCGCGACCTTCGGAGCTCAAACACACGCCTCATCGAAGAGGCGATAGAGCGAAACCGAGGGTCTAAAGTATTCACTCAGCAGCTTGGCAGGAGCCACCTGACGAAGCTAAAAACGCACGACGGGAGGACCGTATTGTCAAAGCCAGAGATCTTCGCCGAGATAGAAGATTTCTACGGCCGATTATATGCTGCACATGCCTCTCATTCCCGACGAGATGACCACGATTCCAGAGCCACCCTGACTCGCCACTACACCCACGAACTGCCTGACATCAGTCAAGACGAGATCGTGTCAGCTCTGAGGCAGCTTAAAAATGGAAAAGCCCCCGGTGAGGACGGAATAACATCAGAGCTTTTGAAAGCTGGAGGAGTCCCTGTTATACAGGAACTACAGAACCTCTTCAACGACGTCCTTCACAGTGGGAGAACTCCAAAGGCGTGGAGCGGGAGTTTGGTGGTGCTCTTTTTCAAGAAGGGTGACAAAACCCTCCTTAAGAATTACAGACCCATCTCGCTCCTGAGCCATGTCTATAAGCTGTTCTCACGAGTGGTCACGAATCGTCTCGCCAGGAGACTCGACGAGTTCCAGCCGCCGGAACAGGCCGGGTTTCGCGGAGGATATGGCACCATAGACCACATTCACACAGTGAGGCAGATTATACAGAAGTCCGAAGAGTATAATCAGCCCCTGTGTCTGGCCTTTGTGGACTATGAGAAGGCCTTTGACTCTGTCGAAACCTGGGCTGTTCTGGAATCCTTACAGCGATGCCAAGTAGACTATCGTTATATTGAGGTGTTGAGATGTCTATACGAAGCCGCCACCATGAGTGTCCAAGTACAGGACCAGCAGTCTAAACCGATCCAATTGCGCAGAGGAGTGAGGCAGGGGGATGTTATATCCCCGAAACTGTTCACCAGCGCGTTGGAGGATATGTTTAAGACGCTGGACTGGAAAGGAAAGGGCATCAACATAAACGGCGACTACATCTCACACCTACGATTCGCAGATGACATAGTCTTAATGGCGGAGTCGCTAGAGGAGCTGAACCAGATGCTGGACGGCCTAGCTTCAGCCTCGCGACGTATCGGTCTTGGCATGAATTTGGATAAAACCAAAGTCATGATCAATGGCCACATTGATCCGATGCCGGTCGTCGTACATGGTCACCTTCTCGAAATCGTTTCTGAGTACACTTACCTCGGGCAGATTCTGCAGTTAGGTAAAAACAGTTTCGAGAGGGAGGCCAAGCGGAGGATCCAGCTGGGCTGGGCAGCGTTTGGGAAACTACGCCGAGTCCTCTCGTCATCCATGCCGCAATGCTTGAAAACAAAAGTTTTCAATCAGTGCGTCCTACCCGTCATGACCTACGGAGCCGAGACATGGACACTCACGGCAGGGTTGGTCCATCAGTTCAAAGTCGCTCAGCGAGCTATGGAGAGAGCTATGCTCGGAGTTTCTCTGAAGGATAGAATCCGCAACGAATACATCCGACAGAGAACCAAAGTTATCGACATAGCTCAAAGAATCAGCAAGCTGAAGTGGCAGTGGGCTGGCCATATCTCACGAAGAACCGACAACCGTTGGGGTAAACGTGTTCTTGAGTGGAGACCGCGACTCGGCAAGCGTAGTGTAGGACGCCCTCCGACCAGGTGGGATGACGATCTAAGAAAGACTGCAGGCAGATGCTGGATGCGGCAAGCTGAAGACAGGGCGCTATGGCGCTCATTAGGGGAGGGCTATGTCCAGCAGTGGACTAATATAGCCTGATGATGATGATGATGATGATCCAGTCTCATCCGTGTCGTTTTTGTGATGGCTAACATCTTGATGATAAGGATAATATTTCGATTGAGTGATCTCATATCAAAACGCCTTCATAAAATTCCATCCTGCAATCTTTATTTTCCATTTCCTCAACAACAATCTCGACAAATACAATTGACTATTACAACATCCGTCTTGTGTGAATAGCGAATGTCGTTGCTTTATTGGCTTGCTCGTTCAATATAATGCTCTTTGGTACGATGGCGAGTGGGACACAAAGAGAATCCCATGTCACCGACCACCGGCAGGTGGCGCTAGCAGATTCATGATAGGCTTTGCTCATTGTCCCCTCTGTAAGTGCATAATTGTCATCGGCATCTGAGGTATAGACGACGGTGTTACGGTTGTATATTTAATTGAAATGCTGAATGTTCTGTTTAATAGAATGATTGCGTTTAGACGGTAGAGAGATACAGAGTGTTTTGGTGTGATGTATTTGCGTTCGTGTGTGAACCAATACAATTATGAAATAGTAATTTATCTCAAAATTGAAACATTTTTTCACGAGAAAATCTCTTTTGAATGTTATACACGTTATTGGTCGTGACTGTAAACGTGGCTACTGAGGTTTTTATTTGGATTCGGCATGAACACTGTACCTCCGCTTCTATACGGTCACGCTACGCTTTTCTTTTCTTACAAATTTATTAAAAAAATATAGTTAAAAAACTGAAATCACTGTTTCTCGTATTCTCAGAAAATCCACAAATTAAAGCATTTGATAATTACCCATATCATGGCAATGCATAAAAATGTCTAGTCTGCGATCTCTTTGGGATTCCGCGATATTGCATGCAGAATGACGTCACTTAGCCAACCAATCATTGTATCCAAACTAACCATGCATACAAAATCACAGCTCAACCGAAAACCTTGAAGTAAGTTCTATGATTTTTTACATTGTAAATCCTTACTTCCTTACTAATATTATAAAAGCTAAAGTGAGTTTGTTTGTTTGTTACGTCTTTACGCCTAAATTGCTAAACCGATTTTGATGACTTTTGGTACAGAGGTAGTTAAGACCCTGGAGACGGACATAGGCTAATTTAAAAAAGTGAGGAAATAAGGTAGAATGAGGGAAGAAAAGGAAAACTTAGCTTTGCTATTACAATAAATAAGGCGCAAGGGCATAAACTTCAGGTAGCAGGAACTTGCAAATTGAAGATGGAAAGGGGAACTGTGTTAACGCGAGCGAAGCCGCGGGCAAAAGCTAGTAAAATATAAAGTTATAGGTAACGCAATTAAACGCGTGATAAAAAGGTACATTTTTTTTTAATCTTTACCCCATACTAGGAATTTCTCCTGTATCGTGGGTGCGTTTACAAACATATAAACTCACATACACAAACAACCAGACCCGAAACAACTAACTGCAGGTCATACAAATATTTGTTCCGTGCGGGAATCGAACCCGCGACACGCAGCGCAGCAGTCGATCCCTCAGCCACTGCGCCAACCGTGCCGTCAAACATTAAATTCTTAAAAAAGCAAAGCCTTTCAAGGAACCTATTATAGAATCAGTTCCACGTGCAGCAGTCGATACTCTACCGAAGCTGACGTGTATTCGATATCTGAGCGGGGTCATTACCAACAGGCAATTTATAGCCGGGTCACGCGCGCCCCCATCGCCTCGCCTCGCTGCCTCGTTCGCTGTCTAGACACACCCTCTTAATTTCATCAAAATAAATACCAACCAGTAATTATAAACGATCTGTTAACGAACTTTGGAATTTCAGATGAGTTGTCATAGATTTTTTTAAATAGACATGTCAAGATGTCTTACGATAACGTTTTCTTAGAGCTGTTCTTAATATTTGTGATATCGGGTCCATAGCATAGCGGAACAACGAAACACCAGCCAGTAAGACCAAACACAGGCAAGATAGATGTAAAAAACCCCAGATTTATTGAGTCAAAATTCAATTTAGAATTATGATAGAACACAGTCATATTTTGATAATTGTTTTGTAAATCTGTGATCACTTTCAGAAATGGTTTAAGCCCAGTCATGTTGCTGCTGTTGGTCTGGCATCACCATTACGGCTTTGCAGTTGCGTTCGTCTTTAGTATTGCACCTTAAAGGTGGATGCATATCTAGACCGGTAGGCCCGACATTTTGCGCGATGAAAATGAAAATGCTGTGACTGCGGCGCGCACGGCTCCTGTGGCGCGTCTAGGTCTGTCCATCACCACCACTGGTTTTTGAACCACTTCCCGATTTTGACTGAGCTGAAATTTCATCGTATGCGCTGAATATCATCCATTTTTCAACGGTATTTCTGTTCTGAGTACACGTGTTGCACTCGCCTCACACGTCTAGCGGTGTCATTTGTTTGGCATGAATGGATTTTATACAGGTCATGCAACGTAAGATCTGCTTCGTAGTCTGGCCACGCGTAAAAAATGGCGTCATATCAGAATCGCTTAACCAATTAAAATCCACTTATAAAACTCATAAAAAATAATGAAATAATGAAAATATCAAGCTTCAAATATTCCCCCAACATAAGTAAGCTATTCGGTCGAGACAGCGTAGATTTTGATTAAACTCCAGATAAAGAAGTTCCGGACACAGTATTCAATAACAAAAAAGTTTGTAATCGATTTCTATTCTACAAGTCTTCCTTATTGAAATGAATTTTTATTTAAATTAGAAAAACTAAAGAATCTCCGTTTCCTCGACTGAGTAAAATAAAAAAGTGAGGGAAATGCATAAACGCGTTCAACCTCAATTGGCCTGCCGAGGAGAGGAAATCGTGCCTTCGATGTTCTATTAAATTTTATTGCTATAACTATTACTTAACTTCAGACGTTTCCCAATAGGTTCACCTTTTTTTGTATGTACAATATTTGACTGCAAATTGACTTTTATTTCTTTGGTTATTAGGTTTAGCTTAAGGCCGTGTCCTAATGTAAATGATCATACCGTAAATATCAGATCGTCGTTTCATTGTTCCCCAAAAAAATAGTCACATATTGTACGCATGCGTATTTGAGCGAAATTTGTTTGTACAACGAAATTAGTATTATAGCATAGAATTAGAACATGGGGTCATGTATAAATTAGATTTACAAAAAAATAACTCTTATCTTCTTCTACATTACGGTCTACCTTTTAACCTAAATCTTATTTCAAATTTACAAATAAAACACAAGAACAAGACCAATTTCCAGCTCTAATTCGCTTTAAAGCTCTTATATAGCTCAGAGGCGGTATTCCTACAGCAATTAAGAGACAATAAACTCCTGACGTGAAGTCAACGTCTGTCACGGCTGGTAAAGGGAACCCGCACTTCACGCACCGGGAGACCTGCAAATTAGGAACCTAGAGCCATAGGAATAGGAATGCTGAATTCACAATTGGTGGGTTTAATTATGAATAGGAAACCAATGAACGCAGATGGAAATAGCACATAGTTAAGATTTCAAATTTCGTTTATATAAAACTAGCTTTTTCCCGCGGCTTCGCTCGCTTTAAATTCGGTACAACACAGTACCTGCTACCTGCAGTTTTTGCTCTTGCGCCTTATTGATTTGTAATAGCAACCCTAAGTTTTCCCTTTTCTTCCCTCGTTCTCCCTCATATCCCACTTTTTTAAAATAAAAATTAGCCATTAAAGCGTGAAGAGGTAGGTAACAAACAAACAAACTCACTTTCGCTTTTATAATATTAAGTAAGGATTCTGATATACAAGTGAAATGAAACATATGAAATTTTATTATATACATGTCTAACGGACAAGAATCCAGATTGTATGAACAGATAAAATAGACGGAAAAACAATATTATTTTCTTCGTAAAGCAAACTTCTGAAAGCTCGCCAAAACCGCTTTCTGGCAGTGAAAAGCGGTCTAATTTAAAGTATTTAAGAGCGTTAACAATTTCCTTATGCCATGTGCAAGTTTTCTAAGTACCTACCTAAATAAAATGAGGTAAACTTACACATATTCTATGGATCTCAAAGTGCAATAAAACACTACACAAGACGCTGCAGGCACGAACTAAGTTCGTTTACAGAGCTAATTAGTGCAGGTACAAATCAGCTGGGACTCCGACCTAGTACACACACTGGGCTACTGTATTATTTATAACTGCAAAATTTTGCAATATTTTTATACTGCCATAATTTTTGTAAATGTATCATTAATAGCATTTTAAGACATAAAGAAAATGTCGATAAAGCAGTCAAGTCCCATGGGCGGCATAAAAACTCTGGCGTTAGTTTAGGCACTAACACGATGAAGAAATGAGGATGTCCACAACCTCATTGGTCGACTGCTCTCAAGAGTGGACAAGAGATGATCTGCGCATGAGGTCCATGGAGTTTCTTGCCCATTCTTCGCCATAGAGATTTACGCTTTGGAATGGACAACTGCAGTACTTTCACAGTTACTGTGCCTTGTGACTGGGACTGTAGCTTCAATGTATTGTAGTCATTTTTTGACACTTCAAAAGTGCCTGTAACTGGCCTTCTTGAAAGAAATGCTTTTGATTTGATTTGGTCTTTGGTTTCGAGACCCTGGTCGGGCAAAATGCAAAATTTCTCAATAGCTGCCTCGAATTAAGAATTTGTTATTAGGCTCCCCCATGACAAGATACATAAACCTTTAATATAACTGGCTCAATATGTGTGTATATTAGGTGGAAACACCATTACCTAATCATTCGCGTATTTTATACGTTACGTGTACATTATGTCAATTGAAACGAAAACAAACTACAAAGAAATGAGAAAACGTCAATTCCGCAACGACCCCTAAATTAAGATTGCGTGTCTTCGATCAATTACGTCAAATTACACACAACAAATTAACGAACTGGCAACTATAAAATTGATGGAAAGAAAGATACATGACTCATGGAACGTAGGTCTAGAAGGTAGGTCAACGGATTATTCTATGGTATTTGTGAATAGAACTCCTTACTAAAATCTAGCCATACTACATAAATGCTCAATTCTGGATGGATGAATGGATGTTAGTTACTCAGTCACAGCACATATAAATTACAGTCATATTTGACGACATGGTTAGCGCAGTAGTTGAGAGATCGACGGCTGCGCTGTGTTTCGCGGGTTCAATCTCCGCACGGAACAAATATTTGTATGACCTACAAGTAGTTGCCCCGGGTCTGGCTGTTTGTGTTTTTGAGTTTAAATGTTTGTAAATGCACCTACGATAAAGAAGAAATTAATAATGTGTTTTTTTTTTTCAAAAAAGAACACACATACCTACAGGCAATATCTGCGATTCTAAACAAAAGGCAAAAAATTACACACCTAAATTTAACAAAAAACATATTAGTTAAATTATAAGTACACTAGCTTTTGCCCGCGGCTTCGCTCGCGTTAAATTCGGGGTAACACAGTTCCCCTTGCGCCTTATTGATTTGCAATAGCAACGCTAAGTTTTCCCTTTTCTTCCCTGTTTCTCCCTCATTTTTCACTTTTAAAAAAAAAATCCTATTACCGTCTCCTGGTTCCCAACTATCTCTGTACCAAAATTCATCAAAATCGGTTGAGCCATTAAAGCGTGAAGAGGTAACAAACAAACAAACTCACTTTCGCTTTTATAATATTAGTAAGGAAGTAAGGATAAAGAGTTTACTTATGAAAGTCAGAAAAGGCAAGAAGAAAACGGAACATAAGTTCAGATAAACATGTGCACTTGTTATATAAACCATATTTACGATAAAGATAAATAAACAAACACACATAGTAGATATAAATCTATTCGCACACATTTCGCCAGAACCTACTCAGTGTTAAAAGCTGTTCTGAACTTGCAACCTTCCGCCTTCATGCCTTGAAGCAAAAAACAACAGAGTTTTAAAAACAGGAAGCCAACACTTTAAAGAAGTTAAGTGGAAAGTTAGCGGTCTCGGTTTTATTTATGAACTGTTTAGTATTAGCTATGGTCACTACGCTGTATAGTCAAGGAGTGGAATACCCTGATATGTCGATGTTCCCAAATTCATTTGATAAATGATGAATGATGTATTGTGCAAGTAGGTTTTCACAAACACTTTTACACGTCTTTTTTAACACGCTTTTATTAACTTCACTTGTATGTAAGAAAATCTTGGAATCTTAATTTGATCCACTTCCCGATCTTCGAATAGGATGAAATTTTGCACACGCTCTGAGTTGTGATGACAATACATGACTAGCTAAGAACTGTCATTACAAATTTAATATGGCGGCCCCCCCAAGTTGGCGGACTGGCACCCCCATGATATGGGTATCAAATGAAAGGGTTTGCTTGGCGGCATCCAAGGTGCTAAAAGCGTGTTTTTTTTGTTTTTTAAACTCTTTTACAATTACTTAAAAAACTATATGAGGCCGGTGTTTTATACCCGACTACTCTGAGAAGAAACAGCCGAAACAAACTCAGAGGTCATAGTCTCTTTTAAGGTCCAGACAAAAATCTTGGGCGACTTACATGAGGACTATGCAGATTAGTGTCAGAAATGGTCTTTTTAAGAAAGCACCACACAGATTGAGTGGACCTGTCCAATCAGTGGAAGCATTTGTCAGTTATCGTGGAGCTCGACTCATTACCCAAATTCGCGAGTTAATAGGGTTTTATTCCTATCAGAATATTAGCGATGTGACATGGCTGCCATGTTGCAGTACCTATCATGCTGAGATAGAGGCCTTTTGGCCTCGTGCATGATTAATTTAATTAATTGTTTATTTATATAGAATTTTTTTTTGTTCTCTTTTAAATTAAGTAATTTTATTTTATTGTCTTGTCCTGCGAGTCTAATAAATAGTTTTCTTTCTTTTTATTGGGTTAACCTGTGCCATATTCGATATCATCTTTGTCCTTGGACAAGATTGGCGTCAGGCATCAAGAGTGAGCCCAATTAATAAAAATAGCAACCAAAAACACTTTTTATTAGTAATTGCTGTTATTTATGAAAGTTAGGATAAACATTGCAGAGCATCAGAGTTCAGAGAATCGAGGTAAAGAAGCGCTAGTCCTGGACTAGCGATTCAGCTGTCTCGGATGGTGCAACAAGATAGATCAAAAAGCATTCTAAAATAATCTGAATATATAAATTAGCTATCTTTTTATACCAGTCGATGGTATTTTTCCGTGGAGTTCTGAGGATTTGTTGGTATAGTGGCCACAATCGCGACTGTTAAGCCACTGCAGGAGACGCTCCGCGCGTCGTCGGGTGCAATGAGTAGCTTACCGTCCGTCGGTCTATTGACGACAGACCGGCGCCGACGACGGCGCGTTCGTGGTCCACGAGCGCTTCAAGGAGATGTCAACAAAGTAGAGACGCCTGTCAGGGCTTAAACAGATACCGTAGCTCCAGAACTCAAAGGGCAAAATAAGTAGGTCCGATAAAGTCCGAGATAGAGGGCTTAAATATTTTGAAACTTTTTGTGCATGGCCGAAGCAGCACCACCAAAAATTACGCAAAAAAGCATTACAAATTCAACCCATGTCGCGAAACCTATAATAGAAACAATTTTCTTCATGATAAATTGAATATAATAATTTTATAGGCTCTTTAAACTCGGTGTGAACTGCTGTTAAAAGTAGGGCGAACACGTTTTATCGGAAAACGCAGAACCGATGATAATGGTCGCTCATAAAGAACTGGCGAGCGATAGATTTCGCAAGTTACCAACTTTTCGGGCACCTACAGCCATTAGAGGGGCACTAATGCGGTTGCCCCCTCAACTGCCCCAAGACCACATTGCCGATGTCATTACGATTTTGTACCCACGTATATACGATGTATACAGTTTTTCTGGCGTCTAATGTGTTTCGGTTTTTCGGTGTAATTTGTTTGTCACTTCGTGTAAAGTGGATTCAAGAACATTTTGTAGTAATGGAACTTTTTATTACAAATCTGTATTGTAAGTAAAACCAGCTTACACCCACTTAGCTAAGGTTGATCTTTCACATTAAATAATCGCTTAGATGACACTAACAGTTTTCTAAAAACAAATTTAACCTTCAATAAAACTAAACCTAGATAGCCATCTCAATTCGAGAATAGTACCAACAAAATGTAACAATCTCATCTGATCCATTCAAATTTCCGTTTTCTAGCGACGCAAAGAAGAACATCCGTCCGCTTTGATTCTGTGAACGTATTAGCATTGGATTTGAATAGAACAAACAAAGGGTTTGCTCGAGACAGTGTGCTTTCGTAGGCGATTGTAAATTCAACGTATCGTAAAAATCCCAGTTCCCCTCACTACCCTGCCAAGAATAAAAACATATTCGTTAGCCTTTTATTTTTATAACAGTACAATCTGGTGCAAAAACTTCCAACGTTTTTCCCATTTTTTCAGCTTACTGGTCACAAATGAATGCTTAGATCTGCTCAAAAATTTGTCATGGTATTATGACGTAAAGAATCTGATTTATGAAATAAAAACCTCGTACCGCTGCAGCTTGACAAATAGCTATGACGAAAGTATAACAACGGCTTTGTGAACCATGAAACAACAATATTTTGATATAAGCTGGAGGTACATTTTATTTCCATTAACAATTGAAATTTATAACGTTAACTTTCATTTCCTGGTTCGTACCTGAAAGCTCTTTTAACAAAACTTTCAACAGAGTTCGGTGCAAATATTGGCTGTCTTTGTTCAATAATAGTGAAGAGAATACATAATACAACTTTACTTTACTTTTAACTCTTCATCTACGCTTCACACACCTACAAGCAGCTTTCTTCAAAGCAATCTTGTAATCAAAAACAAATATCCACAAATCTTGTAGTGGTATCTGTACATTTTACTAGCCGTGTAGCATAGCCGGGCGGATCTGCCTCCCATATTGATAAATCCTTACAATCGTTCCAGCTTTGCGAATTGCACGCCGGTGCACGGTGCAACTTGTGCCTTGTATTACATTCTCTTTCGTGCCTTCTATTGCCAATGTTGTGAAAGCAAATGTAAGGATTCACGCGCTTTGCATAAATCCTTGAATATTCTTACCTTTTGGATTGTTGTTGCTTTTTATTAAATGTAAATACGTTTATAGATCTTAGTCTTTATCTAGTTTTTGCAAAATTTGGTTGTCTTGTTAACGTTCAGAATGCTTATAATATCAAAAAATGAGGACTTAAATATAAGTTACTAGTTTTTGCCCGCGGCTTCGCTCGCGTTAAATTCGGGGTAACACAGTTCCCCTTTCCTGATTTGCAGGTACTTGGTAGTTTTTGCCCTTGCGCCTTATTTATTGTAATAGCAAAGCTAAATTTTCTCTTTTCTTCCCTCTTTCACCCTCATTTTAGCTTATGTCCGTCTCCAGGGTCCCAACTATCTCTGTACAAAAAATTCATCAAATCTGATTAGCCATTTAGGCGTGAAGACGTAACAAACAAACATACTGTAAACAAACAAACTTACTTTCGCTTTTATAATATTAGTAAGGATAAGGATCTTAACAATACAGATTAAAATAATATCCTAATGACATTTTGTGACAATTTGTTAGATTCCAAAGGTTATTCTAATTCCAAACTGAAAACCGAAGTTTCCTAAAGCCGAGCATAGGACAAACAATTGCTCCATGGACACAAAAGCGACAATAGACTCGCTCCCTTAACCATCGACAAAACGCGTCTACAATTTTGGAGGATATACAAAAACCGGTACACTAGTACGAACAGTGTTATAGAACGACTTTTGCGTCGGATGACCTGTCTGTCACAGACTCGCTGGCGATTTTTTTGGAAACCATTTTATATACTCGTTTAGACGAGAAACGAGATTCGGTGTTGTTTTACAGATAAAGGATATGGGGGACAATAACGGGAAAAATTACGTTGTCTAAATAAGTATCCGGAAAAGGCTTCGAAGCTTTTGAACTTCGAAACTCCTATTGAGTTTGAGTCCACAGACAATAGGGTAGATGACACCATTAACCAATAATTTAAAGACACAATTTTTCTGAAAGAACACGTTATTCTAGACCTGAGAACTCCATTCATTTCAAAATACCTTTAAAATTCGATTTTTAGTTGCTTTTAAATCAATAAATAGTTGCGTCATTGACTTGACAAAATAGTGACGTCATCGTTTGCGAGTCCCATACAAAATCTATGGGGGAATCGCGTTTTGACAGCTCATAAAAAGTATGTCAATTGATTGGTGGTGTCATCTACCCTATTAAAGAAAAGCATTGGAAAAACATTCTCGACTCCATTCTTATCAGAAAATCTCAATTTTGTCCGTAATAATTAATAGGTTTCACATTTACAGTGACTAACACAGCATTCATTCATTTTCTACAAAATCTTGCAAATTAAAAAAAAACCTTTTCTGATAAAGTCTTGTTTTCACGCATCATAATGCTGTTACATTACTATCCTGTCCTCACCCATCAATTAAAAATAATTGATTTACCCAGTTTATTCCCAAAAACATTTACAACTTCAAACCTTCCTGAAAGTAAATAAAAACAGAATTTCTCAAAGAAACGGAAGGTAAGGAATCCCTGGCGAGCTTTTTTACGTGATTATACCTCTGGTGACGGTTTCATAGTTCGGGAGTCAATGGCGAGCTTAACAAAAGTATCACGTGCTAACAAAACGGGCATTCGGTCACACGCCCTCTCACCTTCCAAGTGCCTCCTGGGATCACCGACGATCTTCTGCAGACGCTTAGTATTAAAACTTACCTTTTTTTTAAAAGGCAGGTGGATTTAGAAAAAGACTCTTCTATTAGTTGGGATTATATTCTCAGAAGGAGTACCTAAAGAGAAATTGCGTTTGTAGTTTCACATATATTATCAATTCCTAAAAACACTTCTTTTGCTAAAAATTGAATACAGAAGGAACGCCTTTGCTAAGGTTTTTAAAACAAATTTAAGTTATTATGGTGCTGTAACCATTCCTTAATAATAAATAAAATAGTCATAAACCATGCCATATCAGGACAATGATAAAGAAAGACATCTTCATGTTTTGGAGCCAAGTGAACCGTTGAGCATGTAACCAAAAAACGAGTTTTTTTTTATAAATTACATAAGATTTTAAGAAACCCTTTAAGGTGCTTGTGGCTGAATAATAAGCTTGCCTAGGTTAATCCTTGATGACCAACCATCACATACTGAAGTTTCTTCGTGCCTCGGAAAACATGCCAATCCGTTGATTCAAGCTGACTTTTGTAGATCTTTGACAGTCGTTACAGGTACTCGAAAGTCTGAACCGGTCTTACCAAGGGTTATACTATTACACAGTGCTAACGTGCTACTAACATGTTCAATACTAGGATTCAGTTAGACTGGAAGCCAACCCCAACATAGTTGTGTAAGCTTTTTTTTTCTGCTTAACCTTATTTATTTATGCACACACAAAATACTTAGCTTAGACAGAAAAGCACAAAGGTGCTGCCTTTAATAATAAAAGCAAATAATTCCAAACATCATTACTCAATCAAACAGCACTTAATTTTCAATCGATTCCTCCCTTAATACATATCTGCCAGTTATACAGCCAAATGGCAAGACTTGGACAGTTTACACACATTAAGAGGCTTTGTCTCCACAAAATGGGATACGTGAGTCCAATTTCTCACTCGAGCAGGTTGCGTCTCAAGTTTGGTCCTGAGAAGTTATTGGCCCAACTATTACTAAGTACGTAATAGTTGGCGGTAACCGTTTATAATATTAATGAGGTACCCTTAAGTTCAGGTATGAGTGATTGGATGGGATCCGTGTGTAACAATATGTTTTACTACCATGTTTATGGGGTGTAGAGATGGTTGGTTGATTTCACGACGTCGTTTAACTGTCACAAAATCGTTGGTCCTAATTTCAGTACTCTACACTCAGCCTTATACTCACAACCTTACTACAGTCGAAATGATCCGCATGTCTAGTGTAACTGTCAGGAGATGTAAGTATCAATATTCAATTGACAACTTATGACCTTACTGGGGCTGCTTGGTTCGATAGAGATTACCGCGGCCCCGGAACACAAAAGAAAAAAGAAGGAACATGGATGGGTATTAGTCAGTACAAGTCTGACACTCCCTTCCACTCTACCACAGCGGAAGGAGTCATTTGAAGGTTTCACATCGAAAAAAAAAAGAAATTAAAAATATTCCCAGATTAGTCTACAGCTCAGTTGCTAAAAAAATACTTTTTATTTGTATAATAAAATAATAATACCAGCCTATAACTGGTAATGTTTTGTTGAATAAGAAATAAAATTTATTATTCAACAAAAAAAATAATAAAATATAAATAAATTAAATTGAAACTATTCCACTGCTGGGATAAGGTCTTTTCTCAAACAGAGAAGGCACGAGTATTGATCACCACTCTTACTTAAAACGGGTTGGCAATTTCAGACTTATATTAACTACATATAAGTCCAGGTTTCCTCGCAATTTTTTTCTTGACCTTGACCTTTGATACTAAAGTTCAAAGAATGTTACAGCATTCTGCACGTTAGAGGTCTGCTCTAAATGACAGGCATTAACACAGTTAAATCGTTTAGACATTCGTACACTCAACATTCTGGGGTCCACGATACATCTAGACCCCTCTAAAAAAACCAATGTCCCGTAAATTTTTAAACTACTACACCGAAATGCGATAATTAACGTAAGTACGGCCAAAGCAATCTGTCAAAACATGTTCCCGGAGATTAGCGGCATAGCTCGGATAGATGAAACCCAGCGGCCGACCGCGCTTGTCACTCGGGGTATCAAATTTACATTGCACGCATATTTGCGGCATCTGCAGTGAACCCACTTCGTGAGCAATGTCTGACATCTGGGAACTTGCTGTATGCTTGTATCCGTAGTATTTGTGCTTAACATTGTTATTTTGGTAATTGTGGTGTGGCGAGTGTTTGTGGTTTTAGATGGCATTAAGCTTAGGGTTTGTTTGAAGAGATCGCTGTTGATTTTTTGTTATATTTGGTTAGTGTAACATACCTTCATTATTTTATTTCCTGAAGATTTTTCATAGACAACACACCCACAATTTGCCTGTTAAGTGTTCAGTACAATGCATAAATCAGAACTCCTATTCTCTTATCAATACCACTGCACCAGGACGAAAGCCTAAATGTGAATAATTTTCCGGTTACCTACACGAAATATCGTCATTACACCACCTTAACATATCCGTGATCCGATACTCGAAAACTTTCCAAGCGCAATTAACTCTCCAAACTAATAATTACTCTCACCTACTTTTGACATTGACCCCCACAGACAGATCGGGTTACAATATTCCACGAAATTCTGTGTAACCTTACCAAATCAAAATACAGCTAACGTAAACTAATTACTTAATTAAGGAATGTTTATTCAATTAGCAACCGTAACGCATGTACAACAATAACGTACTTATATTGTATAATAAACACGCGCTTACACGCGACTCTCACAAGGGAAGGCAATGTTAATGGAGATGCTGATTTGCATAAACACATTTGCTGCGATTTTGACACCCTCACTATGCCTGACATTTGAAATCTCAACATGAATATTGCTCGGCATTCTCAACGAATTACCATTACGTCTTGACATATACGTAACGTAACGACTGCCTTGTTCTAACGTTTAAACATTAATAAGTTACATCCCGTTTTAGAATTCACACGGAGCGTTGCGAAACATCTCTAGACGTCTGATATTTCTTACGTATATTTCTGTTTGCCAGCTGCAATGTTACCTTAAACATTTTCTTCAAAAATAGTTTACTCTTTGTTTTTAAATAATAGATCGCCCTAATATTTCTAGGTTTAACACTGTAATTATATTCATAACCTTAAATGATTCAAACCATAAATTCAAATAACGCGCCGCTTCTATAATTTGAAATAAGAATGCGTCACGGCGTCTAATTGAACTGTAAATAAATAACAAATTAAAAGCTCCTACAAACGAAAGTAATATTCCGCTGGGCGACTTCATTAGAAAAGTTTGTTACCCTCAAAGCCTAGTCCCCACCGGTATTAATAAAGTTTTGTTACCAAGTCGTCCGTTGGAAAAGAAACGTGTTAATTATCCGTTCGGAGTGCGGGCCTAGCCATCTGTCACGTGTTCGCAACCCTACGGGACTAGCAGTGTGACATGTTATTGGAAGTTCCAATCTGTGATCTTGTAATTATTGCGTTAACCGTAATTTGTTTCTGTATTTAGTTACCGCGACCGTAATTGGTGATGATGTTAGTTGTGACGTTAACAGGACTAATAATGATCGCCTGCATTGTAGTTGTTGTGCTAAGGCGAGATATAGGATTACAATAAGCTATGGTTACAAAAATTGTAAGATGATATCTGACGACAGATTTATTCTTTGGTTAATGTCTCTGAACTTTCACCTTTACAAATAATAAAACATGTACACACGACGACACATCAACCTATACAAAACCAGTTTATGCTGCTCTCTCAACAACGGATCGTACACCATAGATTTCAAGTACAATGAGAGATCCGCATAAACTGGTTTTGTATAGGTTGATCTGTCGTCGTGTGTACATAAAGTTGCTTGTGGAAAATTCCCTTTTATTCTCAAATCAGAAACCACAGCCGAAGTTTGTAAACAAAACCTTGTATAACATTTGGGGGAAATTAAAGTTTGATTTCCAAGTCACGTGGCAGCGTAGGCTTTACCATACACGACGCGCAAGAATCACGTGTCGGAGTAAGTTAATCGGCAACTTACGTTTGTAATTTATACTATCTTTTTATTAATTACGTTATTGATAATTTCTGGTGCCAATACTTACATAAATATATTTTATTTAGAACTATTATTATTTATTTGGCCCCGTACCGTGCCAAACCCAGAAGAAAGTTTTCAAGATTTTTTTTTATGTTATCTTAGGCGAGTAATTTAAATTCTTTTTTGTTCCTGTTTTTCTAATTTAAATAAACCAGACTTTAACCTTAACTATCATCATCACACACAGCCTGACTTCACCCCCCTTTTCAGCGGATAAGAAATCATCAAATAACTTCCTCCGCTCTAGGTGGAGCAGAGAGCTGAGCTACCCATTGCTCACCGTGCACAGACCCTGCACACACGGCGGCCGAGAGTCGTCTCGCGGCGGCTGGGTTGGTTTGATGACCTCAGCTCCTGCTGTTTAAAAAACTTGCTCTGCCTTTTTGCTTGTGCTAATCTCCACGATCTTGTGTCAGCCTCGTCCAGATTCTTCCAGCGATGTCAACAATTTTGTATGCATACCTACTATTAACTCCAGTAACGTTAAATTAAACACGTATAATAAATTAACCGATCGTTACGAAGTTTACTATGCCGTTGAAAATTTAAGATAGAGGGGTTGTTAAATGACAAAAGAACGGCATACGCAAGTGATATATTTCATTGTTAATGCCTCCGAGCCAAAAATGAAGCAATTTGTTTTCGAAACAAGAGGAGATGAAAAACATTATTTAGCTGAAAGTTTATTAAGTTAGTAAGGCAAGTCACCACCACCAGGTACGTCGCGGCGGATACTTTCGGCTTTAGAAATGTGGAAATAGTCAGTCTTAATTTCAATGGGAATAAGCACACATCTGTAGAATAGAATAGAATTGCATATATTTACTGCACGACAAAAGTTCAACATAACTGTTTTACAGAAATCGTTACATTTACAATGGCGGTCTTATCGCTGATAGCGAAATCTTCCAGACAACCTTTGGATGGACTGTGCGAATATAAAAATATAACTGGTAGTAAGTAGTAACAGTAGGATTAATTTGGACATTGATAAACATATTTCATAATGTATATTTCTTAAACATATTTCATAGTCAAACATATTTTAATCGATTTTATCTATATTATTATCAAAATATGCAAGCTATTGCAAAGAAAAAAAACGTATTTAGAATTAAGGCAATTAAATATATGAGTATATAGAGTATATACTCAGTACTCATATATATATATATATGTTTTCCAATATCCTTACTTAATATTATAAAATCGATAGTGAGTTTGTTTGTTTGTTACGTCTTCACGCCTACATGGCTAAACTGATTTTGATGCATTTTGGTACAGAGATAGTTGGGACCCTGGAGACGGACATAAGCCAACTTTTTTTTGTGGGAAGTGAAAAGTGGGAAGTGAGAAATGTGGGAGAAAGAGGGAAGAAAAGGGAAAAGTTAGCTTTGCTATTACAATAAATAAGGCGCTAGGTAAAAACTACAAGTAGCAGGTACCTGCAAATCAGGAAAGGGGAACTGTGTTACCCCGAATTAAACGCGAGCGAAGCCGCGGGCAAAAGCTAGTACTCATATAAAGGTAATGAGTAAATTGGAAAACTGCAAAATCAAAACCTTTCAACCCATAAGCTTTAAAGAGCAGAAACTGTAAGTCGTTTCAATATTTTCTATGACAAGCTACAGGACAGGTAGTGTAGCATCGCCTCTGAGACAAATACCCCCGGTATGGCATTGCAAACAACGGGAAATTACACTGTGTTGGTTCTATTACAACAGACGTCAAACGAATTGATTTTGCACAGTCAACTGAACCCGTGGACCATTTGTAGAGACAGGTTTAAGTTTTGTTATTTATCGTTGTCTTTTAGCTGCGAATGAAATGTGTAATGATTTATATGGTTGTTAAATAAAATAAGCTTGAATGATGCGGATACAATAAAGGTGTCGTCAATTGATTGCTGTTAAGTTTTCGCAGTGTTTATGATCTTTTCTATTTAATTCGTCTATGTAAGTCCATGACTGTGTAAGAGCACAGCAAAAAATCTTAAAAACAAAAACGAATAAAATAATATTGCAGTGAGCATTGAGCATCTAGAACTCTACCTATGCAATAAGTTTAGCTGGGTAGCCACTCAGAAGTATTCTTTACAGTAGCCTATAAAAGTATCCGGCTGGTTACTTTTATAGGCTACTGTCATTTGTTTTAAATTGTGATAGCGTAAATTTCACGAGTCCATCCTGACACACACTACAAGACCACAGATTGATATTCTCTTTAGAACCAATATGTTTTCACCACATTGAACAATAGCTACAAAAACTCTCACCACTACTCTATCAACAGTACAAACTACATCAACTTAAAAACAGAACACAAACTACGCAAAAACAGAACACTATACTACCAACATTACACAAGAATTAGCCAGCTCTACCTGTAATTTTTTGTACCAACCTTCCAGAAAAGAAATTGTTGTAATTTAGTTAAGCGTAATGGTGGCTCAGGTGAGCTGAACATTCGGCCCAGCCGGTGCACTGATGACTGTAATCAAAGAAAACACGCTAATTAAGTTTCCTACCCCGAAATATTTCTTATGGCACCCTTGCGCAATACCTTTGCCGTTTTTACGAGAAAAATTGAATTAGCAAAGTCAATGAGTGTGATTTATGAGTGGGGCTTGATTTATTTTAGTAGTTCGTTTTTGAAGTGCTGTGTAAGTTGACGTTAGTTATCCATTTAAGAAGCAAAACCTATTTCGGTTTAAAACTCTTTGCATGAATATTTTAGTATTCATACAAAGTAACAATCTCATTTATTCGATCTAAAGCAGATCTATGGCAGAACTATCCAAAGCCTATTTATTAAATTACACTCTTATTACGCACATTATAAAACCTTTTTCACAGGATTTCTGAAAATACAGCAGTAGAAGGTACCAGTGACTCACAACCTAAGAGTATTGGTACGAGCACCAGCACCTGATATAGGTAAAGGATTTATTAGCATAGGATTTATTACCTAAATTACCCAAAATATTTTGGAAAGTTTTCTATGTTTTTTTTTTTATACCCGCCTAAATTTTTAGCTAGTGTTAAAATAGAAAATATTTCAAAACATTCGGGTTTAAAACGTTTGCACCAATATATTGAGATGCGGGCGGCTCTCCCGGTCTACGGCGGTGTTTGCTCTCAAATCAGTCGTTTAAACAAAACTGTTTCTTTTTTCTTTCGCCTCTGCCAATTCAATTCCCGTAGCACCTGAAAGGACGGTCTATATTACATTAGAGTGATTTTACATAATTGCCTTAAAATAGATTTTGTATTCAGGTAGATTCTTTTGTATAGGATAGATAGTAGACATCTATTGATAGTATCCATTTAATTATAATGGTATACTACTACGGTTTTTTTGACAGCTTGACCTGTCCCTGTTTGAGAAGTGAGACAGTTCAAGCCATATTACTTCCACTTCTCTTGATGTTGCGCCCCTTCCACCATCATCCTCTGCATATCCTTTTCCTAACTATGTTGGGGTCGGCTTCTAGTCTTACCTTTAATCGGAGCGTCTACCTATCTAACATCCACAACCTAGTTAGTACTGGTCAATACGATACCGATTGCTAAGACTAGTTGTCAGCCTGACCCTCTGCGACGATTGTCAAAGGTCTACAAATCACAGCCGGTATACCAACGGTTCAGCGTTTCAGCACAAAGGAAACTCCTTACGTAATAGTGTAGATGGGTGACCACCACCCATCTACAGGCCTACCTAGGCAAATGAATATCGACTCGGGCGACTTTGTGTGTGACGAGCTTTGAGTCTACTTGCCAATTAATGAAAAAATATTAATATATACCTGCAACTAAAATGTCAAAGAGGTTGGAAATAACAATCTTGTTTAGGAATACTCTCTGATATAGTTACTCCTGCGCAGAATGTTAAGCCAATAAGAGAGGAAGCCATTTCAAACAAAAACCAGTGTAAGAAGTTAAAAAAGGAAAATAAAAATACAACAAATGGAAAACACAGGAGAAAAAAAAGATTTTCTTACAAGAAAAAAACGGCGTAAACATAAAATAATCCTCAAATACCGGAATAATCACACAAATACCTCACCATATATTTTATCCACGTTTACAAGCAAAGAAATTCTCTCGCGCCTCTTATTCGCATTTTTTCGTAAAAGTAATCGTGTCAATCCGTTGTAATCCGTGAAAGATGGCTCGAGATTATTAAGGCTTCATTTGCAAACTCTCGTACGCAAGATTAACTTGTACGAAATCTTCGCACTTAATACTCGTTCATGCTGGCATGACGTGGATTTTATCGATAATAATATTACATGTCTGGATTTTAAATATGTTGACGTAAGAACAATGTCCTTACAGATTTGTCGGATTTGTGTAAGGCTAAAAGACGAAGAATCATGGAGCAACTGAAATCCAAATGTTAGTTTAGAACGGATATACTCTGAAAAAATTACCGTAACCCCTAATTGCGCCTGCCGGGGTTGCGGGTTGTTCGAAAGAGATACCGCGGCCCCGGAACGTTAAGGGCAATAGAAGGAACATGGGTGGGTTTTAGTCAGTACAAGTCTGACATGCCCCCCCGCTCCACCCAGAGCGGGGGAAGTCATTGGATGATATCCCACCCGAAAAAAAAAAAAAAAAAAAACCCCTAATTGCGGGTACTATTGGTAACTAATTTTATGGAACTCACTTCCGGCTAACATTTGTAGCGCCAAAACTATCTCTGTATTTAAAAAAACTGGTCAAAGAACATTACCTCTCCTCTATACTTTAGATATGTATTATTTTAGAATGTATATATGCAAACATATATTTATTATTTTTAATGTTTTTTCTATTTTGATAAAGTATGTTTATTTAAGTTAGTGCTTAATTTGATATTTCTACACACTGTATCTACGTGCCTTATTTATCTGTCCTCTAGCAGGTAAAGGTACTGCTTAAGAAATCTCTTCCAGCAGACCTCTGCTGGAAGAGATTTCTTAAGCAGTACCTGTGTGCTCTTTTTTTTTTTTTTTTTTCAAAATATGTTTTTTGTGTGTACATAAATAAATAAATAAATGGAACTGTCTCGTTGGTCTAGTAGTCGCGAGCACGACTGCGGAGCAGCCTGAGGTCCGAGTTCGATTTCCAGTACGGGCAAAGTGTTATTAGGTATTTCCATCAAGATTTCCTAAGTAGGAGTCACGATTCAGTGCAGTCTGGATTTCTGCCCGGTTGATGGCAATAGACTAACCACTTATTTACTTGGTTGACTGCCAGTGTCGCCTTGCAAAATGTGGGTGTACTTCCTCTGCGTAATCGTTCGGGGATTACAAACGTGATATTATCCTTATCCTTACTAATAATATTATAAAAGCGAAAGTGAGTTTGTTTGTTACGTCTTCACGCCTAAATGGCTAAACCGATTTTGATGAATTTTGGTACAGAGATAGTTGGGACTCTGGAGACGGACATAGGCTAATTTAAAAAAAAGAGAAATGAGGGAGAAAGAGGGAAGACAAGGGAAAACTTAGCTTTGCTATTACAATAAATAAGGCGCAAGGGAAAAAAATACAGGTAGCAGGTACCAGCAAATCAGGAAAGTGGAACTGAGTTACCCCGAATTTAACGCGAGCGAAGCCGCGGGAGAAAGCTAGTGTGTTTATAAAGGAACACTAGACTATCTGAAAAATCAACAAAAAATTTTGAGTAGGTTGTAGTATCCTAGCGAATCTTATGATGTTTTTTCTTTTGCTTATAGAAATAGATTCATACATCATCATTATTGAGCAAGCATTTTCAAGCTTACATGTTTCATCTTATTAAATATTATTAAATACTTTGTGTTATGTTTTTTTTAGTTACGACGAGTTTCGTGTGATTTGTACTTTTCTGTAACGAGAGAGCACGATTCGATGACTTACTTTGACTACAATACACACTACATACATGAATACAATAAACGTAGAATGACTTATATAATTTCCAGTATTTCTAAATTTATAAAAAATAAACTTAAACATTGTGGCACAAAATTCATCCTCAACGCTGTCAATTGGTAATGTCCCCAAGAGACTGGCCGCGTTGCCACGTTATATGGCAACGCTTAGCCTCTGGCCAGAGTAAAAGTCAGTCCAGGAGTCAAACTGTTCCTTCAACTTTTTCTTTCAGGAATGTTGAATGTTTTTCTTAAAGGCCAGTCTACTTTGCCAATAGTTTTTATTATACTGTAACTTGGTAAGATTTGCTATTTTTAAGTCTAAGCCAGTTTAATGTTTTTTTTTCTCATAATATCCCTGTTTCTGTTTTTTTATCCTAATTGTTGGAATGTTATAATTCATTAATGGCTACTTTGTATTGCTGGCCACATACAAAATCGAAAGGTTTTCGAACGTAGAAATAAGTACCTACATGACATCAGTTTTCAACTGTGGTTCTAAGAGAGGAGACCTGTTTTTTATACAGATTTTTTCTTTATGTCTTTAGATCTGCAATACTGAAAAGTGCACAATATATTACTCTTGCACTTCGAACTCTTCTCATCTACTGACTGCCTCTCCACCGTCATATCTGTTATCCTCCTCCTGGAAATGAGCGTCCCCGCCGTCTTCATTGTGCCTGGCTACCTACACGCTCGCCCGTACATCTACATCTACATCTACATCTACAACGTCGCCCGGCGCCCCGGGACGTCGGGGACGCGACGACGGGCGTCGGGACGCGACTCCTCGCATCGTACGGAGGCGCCTAAAGGCGGCGGCTGACACGCAGGCAACTCTTCGCCGTGGTATGGATTGCCGAACATATACCCATAACAACTCATAAGTTTTTTTTTTATTATCTTAAATCCTGTAACTTCCTGGTCGCAAATCTCTGGTCCCTCGGGCCTTCGGTTTGCCGTAACGTTATAAGGTACACAAACCCAACACAAAGCAATCAAGAAAAACAACACAACCATTTAATAGATGGCTGTACTATTATTGGAAGACATAGGTATGTCTACTTTACAGCCATAAACCCAGAGTTTACATAAAAAGACCTCCATATTAGATAGCGAACACAGAAAATAATTCCCATACTACATAAATTAGGGCCATATCTACAAGATAAGCATGTATGGGTGTGTAGCGTGCACATGATTGCATGTTGACGTGGCTTCGAAAGAGCTTGCTATCAAAGCGCAGCTACGAGCGAACGGGTTTAAAAACCGGGTCCCTTTACCATGTCCACGGAAATAGGCAGGCGCAGATACACTTTGTTATGAATTCTCTTTGCGAAAATAGAGTAAATTCAGGATTTAGATACAGTTCGAACTTGCATACGAAACCCGTTTGGGTAAAAATGAAGATAGGTACTATGTATAATTGTAAAGCTAAAAAGAATCTAATGTTGACAAAATCATCGGTATATAAAGCAACGAATTTAAAATAAAAGTTATACCCAAAAACTGAACTGAGGTGAGAAAAATCTCTTAATATCATCATTCCTTGGAGATTGACCTACAGTCAGTATTTTACAGAGAAGTAGATGTCGCTACACTTCCCTTAGATATTACTCTTAAGTCGCCTCTTATGGCTCCCATGGGAAATTATACGCTAGTTTGTACGTAACGAAGAGTACGCCAAGACAGATTAATGCCTATCCAATTTTGAAAATAAATCCAAACTAAACGTATTGTCCTAATTTTAAGGCAATTAACAAAAGCATTTGCGAAACCCTGACACTGTTTAGATTTAACGGCAACAATAAATTCGGTAAATGAACTAACATTGTGGAAAATAAAAGCTTTGAAAGCAACCCCACACTAGCGAAAATTGCCAAATAAAAAAATCCTATCAATCGCGGAACTAATTTCGTCTTGATAATCGTGATAAAGCAACAAAATAGCAATTTGCCCCACCATAAAAATAATTGAGTTCAAACTGCGTTCGGGCAATAAAAAGCGTGAAAGCAGGCCCAATAACCTTTAGCAGGGGAATCGTGGGAAAACAGGCAGCTGGCAAATAGTGAGGAATAGAGAGGAGGGCTATTAGGTGCTCACACCACGTGAGGCAATGTAACGACCTGCGCCGTTTTGGATACTCCATTACTAGGATTTAAAAAAGAAAGATTGCCGGAGACTCGTTTCTCTTTTCATGAGAATAATAAAATTCGTTTCGTCGTTAAGGTGGATTGAGTAGATATTTTGAAAGCGATGTTAATTGAAACCAAGGACTTACGCTTTTTAGGGTTCCATACATCAAAAGGAAAAAAACACCCTTATAGGATCACTTTGTTTTCGTCTGTCTGTCTGACTGTCAGGTTACTTTATCTCGGGAACGCGTTAAGGTATCGAGTTAAAATTAAAAAGTCAATGGCAAAGTCAATGGTCCCTTGGAGTGAAAAAATCAACTCTTTAAGTCTGTTTTCTAAAATATCTGCTCATTTTGAAAGACTGTTCAATTTGTATGTTTAAGAATTATATTTGTAAAACTACTTCATTATCAACTTAAAAACTTTTAAGCACACCCTGTTTTGCTATCTTTGTATAATCGCTACAATTAATGCATCAGCTACAGACAAATCAAAGATTATTCTGACGTCAATCAAATACAATTGCGTTTGAATTTAACATAATAACTTGAACTTAGTTATACAAAGATGTTTCACAGGTAACTTGACAGCCATCATAACTACTGAATACACACGTTTAATATCTGAGATGCGCATATTGAGCATTTCAATCAAAGTAATTGAACCGTCACATATTTGCGTATTAATTTAAATTAATTGAACCTGTGGCCTAACGATCTTTGCACGGGGGTTAGTAACTGGTACATGAGGAGCTATTAAGGTCATGAACAGCGTTTTATTTCCCCACAGCTGGGACACAGGCTTCTTCTCTGAGAGAAGGAATGCCCGTAAATCGGGGGATGGGTAGTTTCAAGTCTCGTTTTTTTTTTTTGCGGATGGGAACTCACCAAATAACTTCCCCCGCTCTGAGCGGAGCGGGGGAGAGTGCCAGACTTGTACTGGCCAAAACCCACCCATGTTCCTTCTATTACCCTTTACGTTACAGGACCGCGGTATTTTTTTTCAAACAACCCGCAACCCTGGCAGGCAGTGGCCCCAGCAGACCCCTCTGCGTTGCTGACATCTCTTTGAGCCGCGCGTGGAACACTAACGCGCCGTCGACACGGCCTGTCGTCAATAGACGGACGGACGGTGAACTACCCATTGCTCACTGTCCACAGACCCGACTTTGATGTCTCGTGCCTTCGAATTTTCACTAACTGAAATGCAATGGTGATGAAAACAAGCTAGTGAGCTTCGTAGTATATCACATTATCAATCTTCAGGTTAATCCTCGCAGGTAACCACTTATTACATATTTATAACGATACAATAGTACATGTTGCAGACCTAGTTGAGTATTGAGTTTCAGTTAAAGTTTATTGGGGACATATAAGCTACGGTATAGAAGAACAACCTTGCTGAATAATAATAATGATCTACAGGTACCACTACATATTACCGTAAGCCAATATACCCAAAGAGCGATGGGTAACCAGTAGAATTTATGAAATTAATTATTAAATTACTCACCCTTTGCGTTACACAGGCCAGAAATACTTGAATAAATACAGTAGGTAGGTATGTTGATGCAATATTAAATTTTAACCACATAATAGCAGCTTGAATAACCAACACTGAATTTCCACTCTAGATGTTTTCGTAGATAAGGTCCATATTTTTAAGCGAGCTGACGTTACAAAGCTTATTTCGACTATAAAATCCGAAGTAGAGACAAATGCAGCGTTCCCACTAGAAAATGAAGACTAGTGTTAAGGGCATCTTTACAACACGCTTGGGAGACGGCTAACCGTGAGTTATGACGGCCTTTTCTCCACCCTTATGAGGAAATACGACAGTTTCAGCACCGAGACGGCGAGGGTCGACTGTATGATTGCCTAAAGTTAAGCTAGGTGACCGTAGTCTATAAACATGCCCATTTTTGCGTTCCTTGCCGAAATTGGAAAATAATACGCGCGCTATCAATTGTCATTTGTTTCTCCTCTGGGAAAAGGTTTTCTTTTTCTTGGTAAAACAAACTGCGTGCGTGAATACTTAGGCCACATGAAAATGGTATGGCATTGTTTATGGGAATAGTATTGTTACCTTCTCAGCATAACGCAAGATCACATAAAAAATACTCTTTTTTTATTTCTAGCACCCATATTAAACAAAGCACCGCAGTAAGTCACACTCTCTAATAAAAACACATTAAAGCTGAGAGAAAGCCAACGACATGAGAAGCATCCCCTTCCCAGACACTCATTATGCGTCGTGTGTCGTCCGCGCTTAACAACACTACGCCAGCACTCCAGCGTTCAGGTTTTAACCATCCCGGATAATTTACGAATCAATGGTATAACATTACCAACTAATGGAATAGCTAAATATGATCGACTCAAGAATTTTTCTTATTTTTCAATACTCTTCTTCGAAAACTGGCTGTTATTGCACTACGATTAGGTTCAACATGGAATAGATTTCACACACGTGCTTTTTCCTCATTTATCACAACAAGGGTTTTCATTTTTTCTGTTTCATCACGGCATTCACGCATTGCCAGCACTATTTTTTTAAGGCCTTCATAATTATTCTATAACAACAAATTGATATTTATTTGAGTTATAATTTAAAAAAAAACGCTATAATTTATAACGCTCTCGCTTGGCAGCTCGTGCGTTGATCCGCCTTATCTCCAATGACAAAGTTCCCTCACTTGAATCAAAATGTACTATTTTTTGAATTTGGAACTAGGTAAGCTCAAAACTCACATCGATGCAAACCGAATTACAAAATGAGGCGCAGCCATGAGAAGTTGAAACTTGAGTACCACTGGCGACATACCGATCATATAGGCCAATACTAGAAACTGTAGAAAGCAATTAGGGCAGCGCGTTGCTTCGGTTGCAATATCAAGGCGTATAGGCCGTCCATGATCTAATATTCATCGTCGACAGACGTGCCTGTCTACATGGCAAAGCATAATACGTAATTAGATACAGCAAATGCTCCCAGGGTCTGTGCTCGTCCGCCAGCATGCATTATGCACGAATCTAAATTGAATGTGCAGTTAGTTGCGTGGATTAAAGCCCGACATACGCCACATGACCATTGCACTTTAGTTAATGCCCTTTTTATAATGTTACGCGTTGTTAAATTTTAATGGCTAACGCTGTTGGATCATGCGTTTAATTAAAACATTTACTTGAAACGGTTTATAATGGCCATTTGGACCGGAATATGTGAACTATAAATAGACTTACTCCACAATTTCAGGTGTAGATGACTAAATGTATGTATGTGTTATAGTTGTAGGAGTACAACAGCTCAACTTTAACACCAAGTGTTACCAAGAATGCTAGTTAAGGCAGACACCCTTGGATTGTTCTTGGTTGTCTATGCACGTAGGTAATAAAGCTGCTGAGGTGGTAATCGCAACTCATAGCAAATGTGTTGATTTTTACCATACGTCGCAATAACGTACGATACGATACGTCATTATAACGTAGAAGACAGGTTCAAACGAAGAGTTAACTCCCTAAACAAGGTAGCCAAACATATTATAAAGCTCGTCCTACACAGAGGTTTATTTTGGGATCGACTTAACGAACGTATAAAAATTCAATAACATGTAAATTGGTGTGTCTGTACGGAAACTTTTCAAAGGAAGTTCTTGACAAAAGCAAGTTGATTGAGCAGCTTAGGAGCACGAAAAGTCAATATAAATGTGTAAAAGTATTGAAACGGCCAATAACCTGCTTCGATTGAGTTATTCATGAAGAAAATCTTTTGTTGGTTTTCATTTGTATTTTTCGAAGCGCTTAAACGTGACACACTCTTCAGATCTACTTAAATGGAAGGTACTGATGATTTTTATACACGAAACTTACCTGTTAAAACTATTCAAATACAATTATTAAATCAAATTATACCTATTATATTGAAAACCAGTCAATCTCAGAAGTTGCCCTAATTTCACACCGTGGATGGGACCGCGAGAGCCGGTTCAGTCAACAATGGCGTCAAAAGGCAGTTTCTAATTTCCACTTCTGAAAATTTATTCTTTTATTTACATTGTTCTCAATATTTATAAAAAAGTAACATTCTTATTGAAACTGTCAAAAATTGTATGGCTACTAAATATCAAAACAAAACAGTTTTTAAATTAAACATTTTTTTTTTGTTATTTTTGTAGTTTTGCTATATTTTTCGAGATGTAATGAAAGTATTTTGCAAGAACACAAGAAAACTAAGCAATTGTTTCAAAAGACTTCAAATACTTGGAAAACCACGTTCAGTGGTAAACATCTGAAGCTATAAAGATACCGCAAATGAACTTTTCGACATGAAAAATGGTCTTCGAATGAAGGTCTTTCCGACGAAAATATCATTTTGTGATATCACGAGTTTGGTTCCGCTTGCGTATAAGACCTCGATCGTATTGGAACGATGATTTTACATCAATGAAAGAGAAAAACCTGTGACCTCACACGTGATATTTTGATAACAGAAATTATCCTAATAAAAGCGATCTTCGGAAACGCGACAGACGCGTTTATTTTATTCGGCTAATCCGAAATGGTCGTCGCTTCAGCTTTGTTAAGAGACGGTGGAACATAATAAATGCCACTTCTTATATTCGACGATAGTTTATATTGGGACACGACACGATCTTACTCTTTCAAACAAATAAATAACGGCCAAGAGCAAGTCAGACTCGCGCACCGAGGGTTCCGTACAAAATTGCGTCTTATACAGTCATATCTTTTGACTGCGTAGACTTGAGGGTATTTTTGTTAAAGGGTCTTGACAGATATATAGACGGACAACAAAGTGAAACAATAAGGGATCCGTTTTTTTCTTTTGAGGTATGGAACCCCAAACATGTCCCAAAATAAATCTGATACAATAATTCAGCAAAACAGATAATACAGAGGCTCGTGACCAAGCCAGAGGCGCGCGAAGGCACGCGGCTACCCGAAGGCCCGCTAAATATCCGCAATCTTACCACCCAGTCGCCGCCGTCGTGTCGGCGTGCAGTATTTTCTCATAGACGCCAACAAGATTGAACCGAAGTAAAGCTATCATAACTCACGGTTAACCGCAGCCAGAGGTAATCTGGAAGCGTGGACGCCGTGATAATCCCCAGCCGTCCATTCTATAGGTAAAGCTTGTAATTTTTATACGTTAACCAAACAACTATTTACGGCGTCTTAGCGGGATTACGGATTCAGGGGTGGTCGCGAATCACGATACTTACTTAAATGTGGGGTGTCCCTGATCTTCTGGTCCTGTGGATTTTTATAAAAGGTGTGAACGAAACCGTCAGCCGAGTATTTCGTTCGTCCGATTAAGCGACCCTTAATTTGTGAACAATAAATAAATAAAACTGAGAAAGAACTATATTTCGACTTGGCACACAAGGTTGTCGACACGTGGAATGTGAGCTCGGGTATCATTGTGCTGATGAACGTTACGGCCAAGAGCCTCGACGACCATCCGTCGAAGCTCTCTTTAGCGGTTGGATCTGATTCAGAAGGCAGTACTCCTCGATACGGCCCGTATTGCTTAGTAGTAGCTTGGACCCTGCTCCCGATATCGATATATTTTTATAATATATATATATATTTTAAGACATATTTATAATGAAAAAAAAAATTTGTAAAATGAATAAATAAATGACTAATACTAAAACTAGTATTTAAGTTAGAACTTTAACCTCCAATATCACAGCAACAAAAAAAGGCAATGATTAAGAGAACAAGTGCCTTTCAGCTTCTCAAAAGCTCTTTTTACACTCTTTATTTTAACTCGTAATCACACTAATGCATTCATACGATTTACTATTGTTCGAGAACCAACATCGTCACTGACGGGCTAAAATATCCGAAAACTTGCTAACTGGTCCAACCACGCACGAACGCTGTCTTCATAGCCATGATATCATCAAACTCAAAATCAAAGCATTTATTTCAATTACGTGCACTTTTGAATGTCAAAAAACAAAAGATGAAGCTACAGTCCCAGTCACAAAGCATAATAACTTGTGAAATACCGTAGTTGCCCATTCCAAAGCATTGATCTCTATTTAAGGAGAAAATAGGTATTAACATTGGTAAACTGATCTCAATTTAAAAACTTACAGCAATTTGCTCGTTGACAACATCGACTGGTACAATTCTATTAAACCAATAAATCCAATACACTTATGCCGATTTCAATCAAAACAAATGTCACTAAACGTATTAGACAATTCTCCAAGTGTTAAAAAATCTACAAAAATTGACATCACAAAAATTTATACACGCAGTACACATTTGGATCATAAAAGCATTCGTATAAACGTTTGTTTTTTTTGTCTATTCTAAGTGATTGCTCGACGCCGCAGGATCCATCGATAATCCGCGTGGCTTGAAATAATAATGAAAGCAAAGCAACATGTTCTGAATTTATTTTCCAATTCAAAGTTCATTCAGAATTAAGTTCCGTGCAAGAGAAGCGCCCTGCAGCTAAATGCAATTGCGTTGCTGCATCTAGACTGTGAACTTCCTGTGGGAGTATCCGATTAAGTGAATAATATGTTTGTATGTGTCTTCTCATTGGAGGAAAGCAGACACCTGTCTTCATTCTAGAAGAAGTATTTGAGTGTACCAATTTAGCACAAATGTTTTTGGTTGGTTTCAGTTGGACTCACATATATGAGGACTCACAATTTATGAGATAATCATACTACCCACGCCTTAAAACCAGATTCTCAAACATCAGAATATTTCTTAAATTTAGTTTGCTGATGTATTTACGAATGCTAAGAATAGGCAGATAAAAGTCTCTTCCTAGGGTAGTTTCAATCCCGTAAGTTGCATTGTATTGATTGAGACAACGCCACAAAACAAGCTGATGGTTTTCGTCTTATTCTCCAAATTCTCATCATCCCCCAGTTTCCTTCATTTGTTTTTCGAAGACTACGCAAACTGTAATACCTCTCCTAGACCCTTCCTTACCCACAAAATATGACATGATACCTCCAGTTTATGTAAGAGCACCAAGCTTATATGTGCAGAGCTTCTGTAAAACGAGCGAGCCCCATTAATTAAGTACACAACCACGTATGCAAGCAGCGGAACATAAAGCCGAATTTATAGGAAAACAGCAAATGATCGCCTCATTGACCTAGTGCTTACAAGCACTACTTCGCACTGTTTACTGAAATGCTTCGATATAGTTCAGTTTATTTGTAAACGTTACTGAGTACTTCTTCGAGAATATCAGCATTATAGTGGTATGTTTAACTGATATGTTATACTCAAAGATCGATATGTACCCTCTTCAGGCAATGGTTTATCTTAACTTTGTCGAACGCTTTTCTGTAAACCCCAGAATAATTTTAATTCTTGCCTTTGACTGATGTATTTTTAGGTAAACCTAGAAGTGTCTAGCTCAAAAATAAAATAATTTATATCGGATTTCGAGATTTTTCCCGGAAAGTAAAACATAAATTGTGTTATTATCGTAAATATACTATTACTATACTATTTTTGAATTGGCGAGATAACCCCAGACCCGATTTCTCACTAATCACAAAACAGATAAAGAAACAAATACATTCAATTCCAGAACCAGCGATCAATGAAAATACGTATTACGTAGCCGTCCTCGATTCGTTTTAGTGAGAACTAAGCACGATCCTCGTTAATTATCGTGGAATAACACTCGGCAGGGAATTTAAAACGTTGTAGCGATCGTTCGTCGCAACACTTTTATCTGAAGTGACGCTTAATGGAGCAACAATTTCGCTGGAATCTCGCGACGCGACGCCTTTGTTTAAATATGCAGCATGTCACCACCGGTGACGTCCTCCACTATACTCAAAATATTATAACGTTCGCCCGTTAGCATAATAAAACGAGCAACGCTACGGCGCCGCATTAAGATGCACTAACGAGGTGTGCGAGAGAATCAAATGTCATTCACTTTGTTTTATAGTTTACACTCGGATCGCTTGTTCCTGAAGGCTAGTGAAATGTATTATGGTGCGACACTTTTTAAAATTGACTCCTTCGTTGGTCCAGTGGACGGAAGCGCGACTGATGAGCGTGAGGTCTTGGGTTCGATTCCCGGGTCGGTTAAATTGATTTTGGGTTTTTCCCAGAAATTACTTGGTAGCAGTCACGGAGTGTGAATTTGTGCCCGGTTATAGTTTATGCCCATAAAGCTGGTAGACTTGACGAAATTAGGGTGTTCTCCTAGGTACTCCTCTGTCTCACCCTTCGGAGATCACAGGCAAGGTGATATGATGCTACTTTTAAAAATTGAAACCGGCTTGTTGGAAGCCAGTTTTGCGACGAGAGAAATCAATTGCTTATGTCAGCGATAGCTTCAATTTTAAGGGTTTGCAGTTCCCGTCCGTCTGAAGTTCCAATAATGCAAATGTGAAGCGTCGTACGAGCTGGTAAAAAATACAGAACACAAAAAATCTGTTTTAAAACAGTCACACGTGTGTGTCTCACAAAACAAACACACAATGTTACAAAAATAAAAGTGTGTTTGTAATAAATTTCCCTTCATCAGTTCGAAAGTGAAGCCATCATTGAGAAAAAATCGGCAGAAGATGTATTTGACCCGGCGGATGTGTTTGACAGTCGGGCCACATCGCGACCTGAACGATTTACATATTACGTGACACTTTTACGGAACTCGCCATTGACTTCTGGCTGATAGACTGAGACATGAACGCGATATTGTTTTTCCAATGTCGCCCCCCATTCCGCCAGACCTTCAAGACAACTGTTTTTTTATTGATACTGAAAATTCTATGAATGTCTTACACCCTTATGCTCACGAAATCGAATAATACACTTTACCTGCCCCATTTTGCGAAATAAATTTTGTTACGTTAGACAAAGATTATTGATTAAATTACGCGAAAACATGTTGCGCTCCACGCCAACGGTGAGATTAAATTATTTAACATAAAACGCCGGCAAGACTTTGATACTAAGAGATTTACACCTTTGAGACTGCGTTACGTGCTTATGTCATTACAAACAACATTATTTGGTTTTAGCTATTCACTGTGGGCCTTTGATGTCTTAACCACTATATGTTTAGTAAAGACAAATTGTTTGATGTGCTCGTACTGACTAAATAGTCAAAAATATGCAGGAAGGTATTTGATCTAACATGTTCAGCCTTACGAATTTCAAATATCTATTTGAGTCTTATGAAGAAGTTCTACAAACGCATAAGTTGAGCAAATATATATTTAGAGCTTCAATCGAGTTACCCTAAAATAAGACGCCTATAAGGTTTCGATTTGAAACTCAATCTTATTAAAAGTTGCAAAGCGAACGTAGCCAAAGCCAGTGTACAACAAACACCGGCTATGCATTCGACTGTATTTGCTTAAAACTTGTAAATATTAAGCGAAAATTCTAGCCAATTAGGCCAGCGGCTGTGCTGCAACTGAGAAAAGTTTCTGTAGTCCCACTTGTGCGGGAATACAATCGAGAGCTTATTGGCTTTTGATTTATAAAGGCATAACTTTTTATAATATTACTACTAACTTACTAACCCATTATTTGAACAAGAAATATTTCTGTAATTGGAGTGGCTACGTAATTAGTGGTGCTATTTAAATCTCTCGAAACATGAGCTTTAAATTATTCTAGTATCGTCTGAAAATTGTTTGTCTAATTAGAGATAGTTTATGTCTCTTACTAATACCTAATTAGTTTCAAGTTTGTTTTTCGTTAGCGATGTATTTTCGCATCTTGATAACTTCGCGTAATATTCTAGGGTTACCTTAATTTAAGTAGAAAATATAGACATTATTTGGTTGTATTAACCAGCAGAACTCAAAAATGAATTAAACACCAGAAATTAAATTAACCACCCACGTACTCAGTAACACCCACAACCCAAACAAAAACCCACACTGAATGCAATATAAGTACAATTGATTGCTCCTATTCGATATATTTTAACTATGACCAAAAAACATGACGGTACGCAACCAATTTGGAACGTGACACCGTCCCGATACGTGGACAGATGACTCGTCCATTTGTTGCAGCGATGTCCGAACACATCGGCTTCGTTTAATTGAGCTATTTGTGTTAGTCCGTCGTGACAACACCGCAATGTAACTTTATATAGCAGCTTTGTTTACCTGTGATGTATTCATTTTTGACGCGTGATTGGCCGAGGACACACCCTTGCGGTATCCTTGGTTCTGAGGAAGTTGAATTTAAACTTAGTTCTAGTAATTAATTGGAAATACATATTCTGTAAAGAGGATTAGAATGTTTGTTTTCTTTAAATAGGCCTGCTCTTGAACTCAAGTGTGTTCATTAGATTAAATATAGATTAAAAATGTTGATTGAGTTTTTTTTAAGTTAAAGCCCATTCTTTTCGATTTTTGTATTTTGGGAAATTAACTATTATCACTTAAGTTAGGCCTGTTATATCCGAAGGGTTTGGCAGAAGTTTCCTAATAACACCCCAGTTTTAGCCACTTATTTTTAAGTCCCACGTAATAGGGGCAAGCCTATAACCATCAACTAGGCACAAATCCAGACTACGTGAGTGCTACTGGGAAAGTCCTGATGGGTAAATCCAATTACAATTTGACCGACCGAGGAATAGAACCTAGAGACTCAGGCAATGACGATTACATAGACTAGACCAACGAAGTAGTCCTTATCATGCAGACCTTCAAATATTATTAGAACAGCGTACACGCGCATGATAATACAGTCGCTAAATATTGGGAATCTGACGTAACAAATCAACTAGAAACACCAAGTCGTTGTTCTCATATCTTGATTTAGTTTATAATTGTCTCAAACGAGTTCGTCGACGGTAACTATCGCTAAACGAGTTGCACCTTCATTTATTTCGCCAAACGAAGGCCAACTATTTGAAGTTGGAACAGCCGAACGAAGACGTCGGGGTTCTTCGGCTGCTGTCAGAAACTTCCCGTTCATTTACTCCAAGCTTCGATAGTTTTCCGCCTGATTTCGGATTGTTGCAAATTTAACACAGAGTCAAAGCAAGCTCTTCTGATCGCAAAGGCACTAAATTAGCTGTCAGTTCGCAAACTATCCGCTGAGCTAGAATTATTTAGAATGTTGTAAGCCCGCGGTGCTTCGGGAGTAATACTTCCGCGAGTTGGTATTCGAGAGTTACTAGAAGTGGTTAGTCGGATTTAATCGCTTTGAATATTATTATGTTACTAGCTTTTGCCCGCGGCTTCGCTCGCAACTAATTCGGGGGAACACAGTTCCTCTTTCCTGATTTGCAGGTACCTGTTACTTGTAGTTTTTGCCCTAGCGCAATGCTAAGTTTTCCCTTTTTTTCCGTCTTTCTCCCTCATTTCTCACTTTTTTTTTAAATAAAGTTAGCCTATTTCTGTCTCCAGGGTCCTAACTATCTCTGTACCAAAATTCATCAAAATCAATTTAGCCATGTAAGCGTGAAGACGTAACAAACAAACTCACTTTCGCTTTTATATGTATTAGTAAGGATAAGGATTTAGTAAAGACTACTTTATATATTACTAACTAACCTATCAAAGACTTACTCATAGTTTTTAAACACGTTTTTTTTATCTTCACCTGTTCACAACTAACTTAGTTAGTATGTAATGAATTCCCGGATGTTAATTTTTATGCATTTTTCAGTGTCTAATTGTTTGTCTAAAATGTTTAGTTTGGAAGACAATGCATGGTTAGCTAGGTGACGTCATTCTAATCTTCCAAGCATTAAAAAGGTGCTGGCAGAAAACAAAACATATTCAAATTACTTATGAGTTTTTTATTTTTATTTTCACGAAGTATTATATTTATTTACCCGATTGACACTCGGTATTAATAAGGAAACAAACAAAAGAAAGCTTGTTCATTTCTGAGCAAATCACGACTCATCTGAAGAAAATGAATACCATATGACGGATTTGCAAGCCAATAAGGTAGCTGATATACACTGCTTTTATGTTTTATTGGAAACTGTATGTCTTGGATAAAGTTTGACAACAGGCTATAAAGTTACTCAAACAAGGAAAAATACCTACAAAATATAAAGGTCACGGAGCAAGCCAATGGCTTAGCTTTTTGATATTGAATTTGCAAATTACAAATACATAGATTTGTGAATTATTATAAAACCAACTTTTGCCCGCCGCTTCGCTCGCGAAAAATTCGGGGTAACACAGTTCCCCTTTCCTGATTTGCAGGTACTTGCTACCTGCCTTTTGCCCTTGCGCCTTATTGATTTGTAACAGCAAAGCTAAGTTTTCCCTTTTCTTCCCTCTTTCTCCTTCATATCCCACTTTTTTTTTGAGAAAATAGCCTAATTCCGTCTCCTGGGTCCCAACTATCTCTTTACCAAAATTCATCAAAATCCGTTTAACCATTAAGGCGTGAAGAGGTAAAAAACAAACAAACTCAGTTTCGCTTTTATAATATTAGTAAGGATTTAATTTAAAATTCACACAGTATTTTATTTTAATTATTTCGTCCAAAAAGCATCCACAATGCATAAAATTATATATGAGCGTCTGTCTGTATCTAGTCGGTGTAGTACTCAGTATAAATGCGGAGGCCATTACAGTGTCAAGGGTAGGTGACACTGAGGTTTAGAACGGGGTTTTGGTCGCCCGTGTTAGAGGAGAAAGGGTAAAAGCGGTCACTGATTAGAATTTACCAATTTCTTGGCTCAGTTAAATATTGGTAAAATTACGATAAAAGTACTAGTAGGTATTAAAACTGATTGTAAAAATACCTATTTATTCATTTATATTAAACATTCTCACTAGAAATGGTGGCATTCTGTGGTTTTTGCATACCTCCATGAGAAAAAGTTGTGAGTTTATAATTTTATAATACTAGTAATAATAATTGAAAACATGAATTTCTGACCTATCTGTTTTTTGGTTTTCGCGAACACTCAGTTTTAAAATATCCATTTCAAAGATTTAGTTACTAAGTAGAAACTTTCCATCATTAAGAATAAACAGCCGACAAACAACTAAATGTCAAATCCTAATCAAGTTAATTATAAAGTTTTCATAAACAACGAAGTTTTTAATTTGCTAAGACACAAAGGACTATCTAAAGGAGATCGCCAGTTTTGGGCTAAAGTATGTACAGAAACGATTTGTATGTTAAAAAAACTAGATTTTTTACTGATTAAAAACAACATGTAACAAAAATAACTTTCTACTGGAATGAGCTAAAAATTATAATTTTAAATTTGGTTTTTAATTTAATGTTCGTCAAAAACTAGCTCCGTAAACAAGCTGTCAGGTCATTTTAAGATCGTTCTAAAACTAGTAGTTCTAAAGAAGTTATTAAAAAAACGATATCTATTTTGTTTTAGCATCTATCATAAACATTATAATCATTTATAAACGAAAAAGGACATTTGATAAAATTATTTTAGTTTTAGTAAAACTTATTTATTTATTTAACAAAAACTTCGTTCAAAATCGTGTATCGGGCGACTGTTTCAAAACGAAAAAATATCGATGTTTTTCAAAATGTCAATGTCACGTCACTCCCGTCAAGTCCCGTCATTCGTTTTCGTACTCGTGCACTTAACTTGTTTTTATTTTACCTACCTAATTCCTTTTGTGTGCCATGCAATAATATGCTAATAGTAACGTACAACTATGTTTTTGAACAATTAAATCAATGTGTCTATTTGATTATGGTGTTTAAAATGCATTTTGGCATTATAAATACAATTATTCTTACCATCTGCCGTATAACCTAACCTAGTGACCCAAAAACTTATTTTCTTCCTAATTCCCATAGAATTTTGAAAAAAATCTTTCTGATATGAATATGTACGTGTTTTATCTATTAAACAACACATAAATTGTTACTGTTCACATTAGGCCCAACGATGTATGGATTTCTGGCGGTCTCCATTATACCTGAACTAAGGATTTATTGTAGAAGAATTCACACACTTGCCTTAAAATTACATCTTGTTTTAAAATTAGATTGAGAATTGACAAACCATTCTATCAGTATAGATAATGAGATTGATAGACACCTGATTACCAACTCTTCATTAATGGCTTTTGTGGACGAGAGATACCACAATTTTGCCAATAACACGTGTAAACTGGTAATAAACTATCAAACGCTGGAGAATATTTTGCAAGTAATAACATTAATTAAAAAATATAGAAACAATAAAAGTATTTCTTTGCAGTTTAGATTATCAATTCATGACAGAATGATAGAAACAGAACAGTCTGCACTTGGTACAATCAAATGCGTCCTCTGCGTCCCTCTGATACCTAAAATTATGTCTTACGTATATTAGCTGTACGTTATATGTTTCGTACCGCGAGTCTTACCAAGGAGTATAGTATAACCCTGTTATTAACTGTGTTCAGATAGGCAGTCGCTCCATGTAGAGTAGTGGTCTTCAGCTGAATCATACACCAATATAGTTTAGAAAAACGCTAGAATAGAATAGAATACTCCTTTTTTTTAAAAAAAAACGTTGCCCCACACTAGGAATTTCTCCTGTATCGTGGGTGCGTTTACAAACATTTAAACTCACATACACAAACAGCCAGACCCGGAACAACTATCTGTAGGCAATACAAATATTTGTTCCGTGCCGGGATCGAACCCGCAACACGTAACGCAACAGTCGATTGCTTAGCCACTGCGCCAGCCGTGTCGTCATTTGTTCAGAATGTAGGGATTTACAATAATATTAACGAATCCTTGCACATTCTACCATTTCGGAATGCAAACATTGATGTAATTCATCATCAAACCCACATACAAGCAATGATGCACAACTAAAATTTATCAGTTAGATAGGTAATCCGATACGGAGTATAGTGGCATTTAATTTTGTTACTAGGCAGATGATGATGTTCCCAGCCGAACTATACCTTAGACAGTACATTGCTGGGACAAACGATTCCTCATTGTAATGACACCTCACAACATGAGCATTTAGAAACAAGTTTCTAAATGCTCATGTTGTTTTCTTCAATAACATTTGAATTTTAGGCCCTGAATTTTTTGTCACTGGCTGGTTTACCATGGCACCTGTACTACACTTGAAGTTTTTAGCCGAAATTATCCTATTGCCACACGCCTTGCCCTATTTCTTTCAGACATTATTTTTCAGCCCTATTTCTAACTAGCATCAAAACCATCCTACTAATATTCCACTATTCTACTAATATTATAAATGGGAAAGTTTGTGAGTATGGATGTATGTTTGATCCTCTTTCACGGAAAAACTACTGAACGGATCTTGATGAAATTTGGCACAGAGGTAGATTATAGTCTGGAATAACACATAAGATACTTTTTTATAAGCCGCGAAGCGCAGCTAGTTTCTTATAATTTGTTAAATACTTATCTCCATAATACATGAATACTTACCTAATAATTATAGTCCTTGTGTTCCATTGAGTGCGACTCCACCGTACGCAGGACAGGTGTCTCGGTGTCTGCCACAATAAATAGCTATTTACCAGCGAATGCGGCCTGTGGCTCGGGCTACGGAAGGTGTTCTCAATTTGTCGCCGGAATGAGATTGTCACCGCTTTCAGTATTAGGTAAGTGGCTTTTACATTTCACTTTATACTGGCAACATTGATTTTGATTTTGCAGACTAATAGTGGAGGGTGTAGTGGTATTTGTGAAGTAGTAGAGCTTTAAAAGAGTGTTCTTGTCGACTCTTTTGCACGAGCATCTTGTGGAAAGAAAGTCTATAAGTTTTCAAGAAAGTTGCATGAAAGCCAAACAATCATCAAACATTTTGAGTTTATTTTCTTCAAACTCTTTATGGATTTTGTTTTCGTTTAAATTTATTTTTCTTTTAACTTTCATCTTGGCTTTGAACTTAGGAAGTGGTTAGGTCAGTAGTTTTTTTTTTAATTAGTCTTTTTATGAACTTATAATAATGTCTGACTAAATGTCAAAGAATGTAGTATTGTATTATAATTGTGAAACTGTATTATAATTATGAAGTTGTATTACATAGGTACCTTGGGAACATCTTTGAAAACTAATATTCTCTTAATTTATGAGTTATGGAATATTACTTGAATTTTAAAATTGTGATCGAAAGCCTGATGGCATCAATTTGCGGTTCTAAAAATAGTGACTCCTTGTGGTCAATACTAGAATTAGGGTTGAACAAAATTTGCATAAACCAAAATATTCATAGTACAGTTATAAAAAAAAAACATAAAATGTACCGACATTTTACGTTTTTTCGCAGCAAGAAAAATAAAATGTTAATGTATGGCTCATTAAACTACCTTTTAAAATGCAGTTTGTGCAAAATAGCAACATCGTATAGTTTTTATTTTGAGAGATAAAATAAAACATAACCTTACACTTCACCTCCAGACATACCTCTCCTTCGCAAAATATCGGTAACAGCTTGTCTATTAAATGTCAAGATAAAACTGTAGAGCGTATTTCTATACTAAACTAACTAACGTAACTATAGCTACGAATCAATAGCTTCGTAAATCAATAGATTCGTAGCTATAGTTGGAACTAACATCGCCATTTTATTTTTTCAATACAATTTCATAGTTTATTTTACAGATGTTTACCAACGCCCTCCTGATAATGACATTCAAGCACCAAAATACAGTGTCACACTTCAAACGTGACTTTGACAACCCTAAGAGCAATGACTCTTTATTAAATCCATATTCTGAGGTTTCTTACCTGTTTTTGCGGTCTGCTGATGACGTACCCGACCACTACTAGTAGATCCTGTATTGATCATAACAGCTGCTTCAGAAACCGGTTTCAAGGTTTATCAACACACTCATTTCCTACGAAACAGATTGAAGATGGACGTTCAAGACGTGTGAAGATACATTTTAATTTAAATAATATTAAACAAAATGTCGAAGTGTTTGGTATTTGTTCTATGTGCTGTTTCCCTAACAACAGCAGTTGTTTGTGCACCCGGATTAGGGATTGCAATCTCGCAAAACGGGATCCAGCATTCCCGCGGGATCCCGCACCACTTATTAATGTTGTGGATCCCGCAGCTTTAAAACGCGGATCCGCGGATTAAGAAAGCGAGTGGCGCGAGTGCGACGTTGCCGTTTCGCACAGTGGCGGAGGTTGGCGGGGGGCTTCGTGTCGGTTCGTGCTGTTCGTGCAGTCAGTCGCACCGCACGCGTCGTCGTGTCTGTAGGTGACAGTGTTAGTGTTCTCGTAATACCGTCCAGCGTGCGTGCGTTCAATTCAACGTAAGTATATTATTAATTTTGATTTAGTTTTTTATTTGTGCTCTTTTAAATGCAGATTATGCTGTAAATAGCAATATGATGTTGTAATGATAATGTAATGTTGGATATTCACGTATAAGTTATTTTTGTTTTAATTAAAATGTTTTTTTGTTTTTTATAGTTCACCAATATGCATTGCTTTTGCTAACAGATGAACACATAATATTTGTTATCGATGATAATAGTTATACATTAGACTTTATTAAAAATATATTTCCAGGTAACGAGTGAATGAATCATGTCCAAGTCCAATGAAACTGAGAATTTCGAGAGAGAGAATAAAGGCGACGGTGATGGCGACGGCAGCGCCGGCAGCGTCGGCACCCAAATTGGTATAGGTCTGTGGCGTTATTTCAAGAAAAGTGACAAAGGTGGCAAATGTCTTATGTGTTCAGATGAACTAAAAATTAGTCAACGTTCTACCAAAGGCTTAAAAATACATTTAAAGACTAAACACAATATCGATATCAATTCTCATGTTCTATGTGTGTTCCTATTTTTTTATGTTTGTTTTCATAAATCAATTTCTATCTTTGACTTTTAAAAATATTTAGTCTATATTGTATCCTTATTGTATTTTTTTTCTACATATTGTATATAATGTGAGACATGTTTAATTACTCGTAATAAAACTTGATTATTTAAATAAAAACCTGTAGTTTCAATTCGATTTTATAACATAATTTTAAAGATGCGGGATCCCGCGGGATCTTGCGCGGGATTGATCAATCCCGCATATCAATCCCGCGGGATTGAATGAGCTGCGGGATTGCAATCCCTAACCCGGATCCGAAAATTTTAGAGGTTGGTATAATTTTGTCTTATTTGACCTAAACTCAAGGTTTTTGAACCACGAACAAATGTTTTGCTATGGTATTTAATGAGTGTTTGGTTAATATTTAAAACCCATTAACTGGAACCTATGATTGAATATTATTAAAATGCTTTAAAAAATAACGCGCAAAAGTGGTTAAGTAGGTAAATATGCACCTTGTCCTCAAATAAAACTGTTATTGAAGACAAACAAACTTAGTATAATTACTACATTATACTTAACACTGTGATGTAGCAAACATTAGAATATTAATCATGATGTGACTGAAGGTTCTTAGACTCTTTTCGCTGTAGCATAGTGCTACTATGTACAATATATACTATGTATGTATACTATGTACAATGTATGTGCATACATGTATTTTCGTCTAATGTGGGTGACATTAGACGAAAATACATGTTTAGTGATGGGATATAGTGCTGTTATGGTTAGTCCTTTACGATTATGACTTTTAAGGTAAAGACTATAATCAATCATCATCGTAAATCGCGGTTACGTTCCAGATTGAGGAACGGTTCGTTTAACAAATGTCACCCGCACCATGCTAGAGCGAAAACAGTAAAGTAGAAGTTCTCATGGTTTTAAAACAAGAACCGTTTATTGTTCTCAAGACTTAAAACTTGTCGATTTTATTCGCATTAAAGTGCAACAAATTACAGGTCCTTGCTAATTTTACGAACCACAAAACTGGTTAGTATCTTATGTTCACACAAGCATGAAAATTTGATTAATGTTTTGGAATTATGTATCTATATTGCTATACTACAAAGTGATACTAGCAGACTAAAATCTTCCTGTTTAACAGGCTCTTAAATTGAAATTGAAATCACAATATCTGACAAATCTGTTAAAGGTCATCGATAATGTTTATTTTTTGCAAGCAACTATTTCGATAAAGATGTCTTGCATCTAAAGTTATAAGCAACATCATAGTGAATGAGTAAGTTTTTATCTCTGGTTATCGAAATAAGGATGGTACAGCTTGGTTAAAGTGCATGTTTTAGAGATAGTTGTAATTTTCTTGAAAATCCATGAATATTTCCCGTAAATAGTGATAGAAAACAAACAGTTTATTAAATGAATTAAATTTGAGTTGAAGACGTCCACCGGTTTCTTAGAAAAATAAACAACTAAAACTGACGAGCCAAGTTAATTATTTCTGTTGTTGACCGTACATATGGTACATAAGTGGTTTTGCTTGGCGAATGTAAATATCATGTCTGTCATTGGATTTCCCCACAATGACCAAACCGGTTTTGGTATCCTTAGATCTTGTTGCTAACTACTTAATTAACAAAACAGCAAATGGTAATAAAAGTATGAGAATTGCGATACTCTTTGACACGCTTATCTTTTTTTATCAGAAAAGCAGTCAACGCGTCAAGATGTGACTGACCAGTTAAACGGTGCTTCAAGAATGAAACGACAGAGTTTGGGATCACTTGAGGTCGTATACCTCGATGCTGTATCGTTAGATCCAACAAAACTAAAGGACTTGCATAGTAAAGAAATATCTCATCCATCACCTGTCAATGACGTCACTAACCCCGGGCAAAATCTTCAACAGATACCTGATTCTAATTTAGAATTGGTATCACAAAATACGAATTTCGCTGTGTACAAGTTGAAGAGTGGTGGTTCTTTGAATGACTTGCTCGATGAAAAAACGGCACAGGCTTCTGAAACTCAGTATTATAACTATGATAGCGAGCAGTATTCTGGAAACTCAGGTAGAAGAGATCCACCGCCGCCCCCGCCACCTCCGCCACCACCAGATGACAGGGAACCTCCACCACCTCCAGAACACTATCCACCGCCGCCCCCCGACCACTATCCTCCCCCGCCTCACGACCATCGCCCACCACCCCCACATCACCACCACCCCCCACCTCCACCTCCCCTAGACGATTACAGATTAGATTATTATGATAGATACAGGTATAACGACCGCCCTCCACCTCCTTATAGAAGAGACTATGATGACAGGCACACCCGTCAATCTCCTTATGATAGACCACCACCACCACGTAGGGGCGGGCCTCCACCACACCACCGTGGACCTCCTCCGGACTATGGCAGGCCACCTCCGCACCACGGTGGCCCACCAGACCATTACGGTGGTAGACCACATCACCACGGCGGTCCACCAGATCGTTATCCTCCTCACTACCATGGCGGACCACCAGATCGTAGACCACCTCCACCCCGCGACAGACCAGACCGTTTTGAAAATAGACCTCCTTACAATCGACCATCACCACCCCCTCCTCACGACCGCAGACCACCACCAGATCAGGAGCCTTACGACCAAGGCAACAACAATAATGAAAACTCTCAGAATGACAATAATTCGGGTAAAGTGATTGATGGAACTCAGATTCCATCAACTACTGAAGCTGAGACAGATGACGATCAGTACCAGCTAGACGTTAGGTTTGCAAATGATGATCAAAATGAAGCAGAAACTATGAAAAGGGATATACCTTCGAGGAAGACTCCTGCTCGTCTATTATCACATTTATCACCGTTTATATTTCAAGCTGCTGTTGTTAAGCCCGAAGATTAATTATATCTATAAGTACTAGATTTCATTCGTATTGAAACTCGTAGTAATAGAAATTCTAGTAACACAAATGACAAACAAAAGTACTTCATTAATAACATTGTCACACTGTTCCTTAGGTAGTTTTAATAAAAGTTTTAAAAAGTTAAATTTGTTTTAATACATACTATCCACTTCCACTTAATTTACCAAAGCTTCATCAACTCAGAATAACAGATACCTATGTCAAATGTTTAAGGCGATGTCCTAATAGGAAGCGATGGTCGCGCAAAAACGCGATTTAACGAGATCGACGCGAGCGTTTATTTGAACTGTGACGTACGAACGCAATTTCACTAATCGTGCGAGTACTACATATTCATGTAATAAGATGTTTGTAGTTAATTCTACTAAACCTATACTTAAACTTTATAATAACATGACTAAGGTATAATACCTACCCAGAATTAGTTTTTTTATGAAAACAACTCATCAAGAGTGATTCAATCTTGGAGTTTTTATCCGACTGCAAAAAGAAGTTGTAGGTTATATTTTTTGTGGGTATAGCTCATCACTTCTAAAGTTCGTGGGGAGCTCAGGCAGCTTAGATCAATCTTATCTATGTTATTATCTACATATTTAATATAATTAACTTGAATTTTATGTTTTTTATAGACAAACGATCACCACAGGGATGGGGAAATGGTAATGGAAATGGAAGAGGACCACCTGCAAACAGAGGCCCTCCTAACAATAGAGGGCCTCCAGCTAACAGAGGACCCCCTGCAAATCGAGGACCGCCAGACAACAGGGGACCACCAAACAACCGAGGCCCTCCAAACAACAAAGGGAAACCACAAAACGGACAACCTGATTACGAAGGCAATGATCCTGAATATAATGGTAATAACAATAACGGCATGTCAGTAGGTGACAGAAATCGAGAAGTAACAGATAAAGCACCTGAAGTAAACAAGCAGCAACTGGTAGATGTACTTCAAGAATTTTTCGGTCAACAACCACCAACAAAGGTTCCACCTCGCCCCATTCATCAAATATTCCAAGCAGTAGCTGTAACTCCAGAAGAGTAATTTTAGCCCACAATTTTCCATAAGATCCCAGTGAGTACAGTCAATTTACAGTTAGTTTACCTCATTTTGCATATTTCTGTTTCAAAATGGTTGATGTTGCCAATAAGAGTCAAAGACGTCTATCAAAATGACAGTGATTTAAATGGTGTTACGATTAAGGTTCTATTGGGTTGCAGCTGGCACAAGTAAAATATCTTTGAAAGGACTGCAAAGACTGTATATACGGACATACTAACATTAGTCTTTATGAAGACATTTCTTTTTTTTAATATTTATATATATCATAGATACATTTATTAATTTGATAAGAAATTAGTCATTTCAGACTGGTAAAATAAAAAACATAAACAATATTACTGTGCCCTAACCAAACCGATCACGAAGCGAACACACACGCGCTCGTCACGTTATTTTATTTGACTAACCAAATGATGACGCGTCAATAGAGGCAGCCATCCGATGTTCATAAGGCTGACATAAGAACACAACGATCGCGTAATCAGGTGACCGATCTTTTTGGTTAAGACACGTTGTTATACTATAAGTAGACTAACAACACAAACTTTAGTTAATTTTAAGACTGAGACTAAAAATTTGCCTGTACTTGTTTTTGGTGACATACTTTTTTGTTTACGTCATGTCATGTCTGCTGCTTCATCAGTCTAGTGGTCGGAAGCTCGATTGCTAGATCTTGGGTTCGATTCCCAGATCGGGCATATGTTACTGGGTTTTTCAAACAGAAATTTCTCAGTAAAAGCCACGGAATCTGGCTTTAGGCCGGTTGATGGTTCGGCCTAAATGAGATGGTACTTCAACAAAACTGGCGAAATGTTACTGAACTTTTAGACACACCGCTGCTTAAACTTATTAGGATTACAAGCGTAATGTTATGTTGACGTCGTTAAAGTGTGGCTTGTGCCTTATCTACTAGTTTGTCTAAACAACAACTTATCACGGTAATCGACAAAACACAAAGAGTCATGATAAGTCCACTATAAGTGCGACGTCAGCTGAAGAAAATCACCAACATCGTTTTGGCTTGATTAAAAATGAATTCTATTATATGTTATTATACAGTCCCATTTCCATTAGGTTAAGAGGGGAAGTTAAATGAGGGTTTGAAACACTTCATTATGTAATACATTTAATATAACTTTAATTAGTTTATTATTTAAGCAAAAACTGAGTTAATAAATGTATTAAAACTGTCTAAGTATTTTATTTCACGTTTAACAAATCCAATAAATTTAAACACAACAATAAGCAGTTATTCTCATAAATGGATATCGTAAAATAACAATCAAATAACTTACAAATTTTATACAACAAATAAGATGCAGCCGTTTACAAACCGTACAAAAAAAACGGCTTATATGATAAAAATATAGATACGTACGTTACCTAAACACGTAGTCATTAAGTATTATTGTTAAAAGGTGGGTTTGCATCTTCCGTCAGGGGTTCGAAAGTAGCCAGCGACACATCCTCCCGAAAAGTTTTCCCGGCCATCCTTAACAGTCGTGGTCGGTTCAAGTGTGGTTGTACTAGGCGTCGACGCAGGAGTTGGTTCGACTGGCTTCCTTGCAGCTACAGCAGCAGCAAAATCGAATTCCTCCGACTCATCTTCAAAGTGGATATTTGAAGACTCCTGCTCCGTTTGCTTCTTCTCATTTGGATGGAATAAGTTGTTCACGTCTTGTTTCACTTTATCTACGGTTTTATGTAAAGATGGCAACTTAATATGGCCAAATAAGTTCTGCCTTTCCCCATCAGCATCGCCATAGTGTAGAGTTAAAATAACACAAAATAAAATGGAAATAATTAATTTCATTTTGTGAAATGATAATGTTCGTGCGTTGTGTTCGTGTTTGTCTTGGCAGATAATTTTCTCTTAACTGAAGCCTCGAGAATGTCTTCGGCTTATAAGATAACTCAATTGACCTTTTAAAAATTATCTTACAACATATTCCGAGAACTGATTAAATACCTATGAGTTAATACGTTCAAATATCCTCTTTATATACTTGATATTTTCCTGTAGTCGATGGTTTTTCATTTTAAAATTTTCATTCATGAGCACCATCTGTAAAGAATTGTTTAAGTTTACTTGCTATCTTTGTATCAATACTTCACATAACTTTCTATGTAAACAAAAAACTATTCTAAACCAGACATACTTTTAAGTATAACGTAAATTTAATGCCTTTTTTTGTAATACTAGGTAATTTAAAAAAAAAATTGTCATCCAAGCAACATAATTTTAAATGGGTGTCGATAATAAATGTCACAGGTCACGCTGCATGACATAACTGAGTAGGTACACATTATTAACATACAACTAGTAAATACTAGATACTTGGTAAATTTATGTTTGACTAATACTGATGGTAAAGATAACCGATATTAAAATAATTAAAACCAGTACCTCTAAAGTCTCTGCCGGCAGCTTCCCAGCTGGTCTCGTCTCATCCCCAAAGGGCATTCCAATTCTGGTACTCGTATTATTTGCCCGTTCAGCGTCAAATCCTCAACTGGTGTCGTAGTCGCCATTCGGAGTTTGTCGTGAAAATTAAAAACAACTCTGGTTTCTGCCCGATAACACATGCTGTGAACCATCACTATTAGAAACAACACACATTTCGCGTCCATTTTATTGTAGTGCATTGAGCATACTACGTCGCAACTTTATTTATACAGTTTGCGCGACTGTTCACCATGGTTGTCTGCACACTCCGTTCACGTCCACAGCTAGGCCGACTTCACATTTTGGTCTCTCAATATTATGTGGTACCTCTATCATTTTTTCTTGAACTTTGTCTTCTGATTTCGTATCAGATAGATCTTGTCGTACACTACTTGTTTTAGGACTTTCTTCTGATTTGTCTTGTTTCATAAACGTATTCTTCAGGTCTTTAATCGGATTGCCGAAAATGTCCAATATGAACTGTCCAGTGAAAGAAGTGCTGGCGGCACACACTAGGAAGCTGAGTAATAAACTAAACACAATAAAACGTGTCGACACAGAAGTCATTTTACAATACTAAAACATATCGCTGCCCGCTGTACGTTTATCAGCCAACAATTACCAGGCCGCTACACAAATACGATAACATTCGCCAACATGATGTTAATTTATCGCTATTGTACTATTTGTTTATTTTACTTTACTTATTTTGGAACACATAGCCTAATTAAAAAATCAATAATATTTAAGAATGTAACAACACATCAACGTTGGGTTTTTATCTTTATAGTTAAACACAATCACTTAAGAGAATCTTCTATAAATTAGCACAAGTCAGCACAGTTAACATTGAAACTTTTCTTTAGAGTCATATAAAAGTACGATGTCACACGCACGTTCGACCAGCAACAAAAATGTACTGATCTAGTTCAAATCAACAGTTCATCACAATGTGGGCTAATCCTAGTCTCGAACGCCTGGGTTATAATACAACACTTTTAATGGACCTTCATATTTTTCTATTCTTTTCTTCAATACTTAAAATACTTCAATGTGTATGTGACGCTATACAGCAGTAAACAATTTATTTTTCCTTGTATGGATCGTTAATGACATCGCTATTGTTATTAAGTACTCAATTACTCATTTATGAGCTTTAAAACTGTAAATAAGGGCGTATCTTCATAAGTTCTTCATTTAACTTATTCTTGTCACAATCCGGATGCATTCCACAGTACATATTGAGCCACATAACCATTCGATTGGATTTATCAACACGTGGCACCAAAGAATACGCATCGAGGTCAAGTAGCTTTGGTTCTGTTTTGATTACGACGTATTTACTGTAGTTTTCGCTGTCACCTATTAATACTTTGTAATCTTGACTGTCCTTCGGCACAAGTACAATGTATGCAAGCTCAGATGTGTCTTCATCATTCTTCAAGTAGTCTATGAGGGGACGTATGGCAGGTTCCTTTAGGGTATCAACTTCATAAAAGTTGGTTATATCCTCTACCGCTTTTTGCAAAACTAATCCTTGACTTTTAAATGCAAAGTAAGATAACAGCACAACAATATAAATTAGGTTATCCATCACCGTATTGTCGTAACGTCCTTCTGAATCTAGTTTCAGAGAAAGAATACGAAGAGAGACGCAGTGTTTAATCAATACAGTTCGCACCGCTAGATCTTCTCGTCTGTAAATGGACCATTTGATCCTATTATACCAATTGACTTCTATCATTGCGTCTATTGCCAATTGACTAACAAAAATGCATGCCTACAGTATGTTAGAATTGGAATAAATTATGGTCGAGGACCGAGGTCAACTGCAAGCCACTAGTTTTGTAAGTGTTCCTAGGCTATCTAGAAACTTTATAATCATGACATCAGTCAACTTGAACAGGTTATGTTGATGCCTATTGTAGATTAAAAACTACCTACCTCGTTAGGAGCTGTGGTGGCCCAGTAATATTAGTCCTGAATTAGGAGTGGGTTGGAACCCAGGCAGGCGATTTACTTTGTGCAATATATTAGACTAGCTTTTGCCCGCGGTTTCACTCGCGTTTAATTCGGGGTAACACAGTTCCTCGTTCCTGATTTGCAGGTACCTGCTACTTGTAGTTTATGCCCTAGCGCCTGATTTATTGTAATAGCAATGCTAAGTTTTCCCTTTTGTCCCTCTTTCTAACTCATTTCTCACTTTTTTTAAAATAAAGTTAGCCTATGTCCGTCTCCAGGGTCCCAACTATCTCTGTACCAAAATTCACCAAAATCAGTTGGGCCATTTAGGCGTGAAGACGTAACAAACAATCTCACTTTCGCTTTTGTAATATTAGTAAGGATTATATGTATAGTAGGATATTAGTAGGATCACTGCTCTCAAAATGATAAAAGAGACCACCGCCAACCGGCAAGTCGCAATAATTTCGAAAGCATGTGATAACTACTAACCTGCACTAGGCCCGCGATGTTAAATGACGTGAAGTGCTAACTGCGCTTCTCGATGGCGTAGTGGGAGCAAGTGCGACTGCTGAGCATGAGGTACCATATTCTATTCCCATGTTGGATATTTTTTTTTATTTCTCGGTCAGGAACTATTGGCAGCCACGCGAGACTGGATTTGTGCCCAATAAGCGCGCCCCCTATTACTTGAGACTGAAACATAACTGGTGAATGTTGCTGAACTCTTAGATACAGCTCTGCTTAATCCTTCGGGGATCACAGGCGTGATATTATGATAGGTTGTACAACAGACAGGAACAATTTTGTATTTCCCGCATGATAACTACTCACTGAAATATATCATAAAATCATCAATCAAAATAATCATTCGATAGGTAATACTTACACGGAAAGCGATAAACGTGGAAGAAACAACAAGACATGGGCACGACACAATAGCGGCGGTAAGTCCCCTCTTTGAGGAGTGGCTGGAGAGGCGTCATGGCGTCCTCACCTACCGCCTGACGCAGGTCCTCACCGGACACGGAAGTTTCGGGAGGTTCCTGCACATCATCGGGCGGGAGGAAGCGCCTGGGTGTCACCATTGTGACGATCGCCCGGAGGACACGGTGGAGCACACAGTGGCGGTCTGCCCAGCTTGGGCGGAGCACCGCCGTGCCCTCGTGGAGGCGATCGGCGGCGGAGATCTCTCGCGTCCGGCCCTGGTTCAGGCCATGGTCCGGAGCGAGAGGGAATGGGAAGCGGTCACCACCTTCTGCGAAGCAGTAATGCTAGCGAAGGAGGTGGCCGGGCGATTGAGGGAGAGAACATCTGCCCAACCCAGCCGCCGCGGGAGACGCCCATGGCGCCGGGCGCCGCGAGACGACTTCCGGCCACCGTAGATGCGGGCCTGTGGACGGTGAGCAATGGGTAGCTCGCCGTCCGTCCGTCGATTGACGACAGGCCGTGTCGACGGCGCGTTCGTGTTTCACGCGCGCCTCAAAGAGAGTCAGCAAAGCAGAGGGGCTTGCCAGAGCCTCCGCCTGCCGGGGTTGCGGGTTGTTCGAAAGAGATACCGCGGCCCCGGAACGTAAAGGGCAATAGAAGGAACATGGGTGGGTTTTAGTCAGTACAAGTCTGACATGCCCCCCCGCTCCACCCAGAGCGGGGGAAGTCATTGGATGATTTCCCACCCCAAAAAAAAAAAAAAAAAAAATGGGCACGACATGCACTTTTACTATTATTTGCAAAAAGCACCCTTACTGCTACAAAATCGGAAGAGGATACGGCGGCTCCAGAACACAAAGGGGAGAAGAAAGAACATGGACGGGTTTTGGTCAGTACAAGCCTGACACTCCCTTCCACTCCGCCCAGAGCGGAAGGAGTCATTTGATAATTTCCCATCCGAAAAATATAAAAAAATGAAACTGTAACAAAATAAAGGTGTCCAATCTAATTGACCTATAGCTGACTAGATAGGTACTAGGCAATAAGCCGCGTCGAAACTACAAAACTCCTAACTAAATAAAACAAACAGAAGCATATTATTTCAGTAAGTAATAACTACCTAATTGATGATTACGCTGGTTGGATAAAGGGCTCTCATAGTTCATCATGCTGAAATCCTCGTTAGCCGCTCCCGCAATACAAATCCGCTTCAGCGATTTCATTCGTTTCGTTTCGGAACAAGATAGACTTATTTTTTGCTGGGAAACTGACCATTTGAATTAAATTTGAAGCCTTTGCTTCGAATGAAGCTACTTTATTGTTGCCAACAAAGCGAGAGTATTCATTAATGCTTTAATGAACTCTTTCTCTGCTGAGCTGGTAGCAAAATAATTATCTTTGTAGAGGTTCTTGCTTGCTTATTAAATACTATTTAACCTCGCTTTTCTTTATCTTTTAATTTTTCGAGTCATTGGGTCCGATCTCAAAGAACTGTATCGTAGTATTTAATTAAACAATGACTATTGCCTGCAGCTTCACTCGGGTTATAGTTGAAAATTAACCCACGGGAACGTGGCAAAAAAAATGTAGCCTATGACACTCGGGAATACCTAATGTAAGTTTCCGTTAGTGAAAGAATTTCTGGAATTAAATCGGTATCTCCGAAGATTACCCCCTACATACAAACTTACAACTTTACCTTTTATAGTATTTGTATGCTTGTAGATTTATTAATTTTCGAGCTTACCTTTGTGAAAGTGGTCTGGACTCTCAGTATTTTTTTAGAAGAGGCTATAGCGGAGCAGACGAGGTCTGCCTACACTATGAATGAACCTGCATTTGCGTCTCATTTTTTTACTCTGCATATCCTAAAAGGTTTTAGTATACAGGGCACAGAAAACCCTTTTGTGTTGTTACCAAAATACGAAAATTTTAGGGACATCTATGCTACAATACATACGGTGTATTTGTTATCAAAGGCCCGTTCATAAACCAGCTACAATATCGGACACAGTATAAAAGGATATGTCATGTCCTTTGACGGCAAAACTGACGCTAGAGAGTGAAAAATGCCACGCACAGGCCTCACGTACAAGCATTTCATGATTAAAATACCTACACCCAGCTATGTTATTTTAATTAAACACCACATGTTAACATTAAATAAAACAAGTATTTATACAATACAATAATAAATAATAATACAATTTGCACACTACATTGTACACTGTGATGTAAATAATTTTAAACATGAATGACAATGATGATGTTCTAAAAAAACGAGCTTTATGTTTATCAAAAGCTCATTGGTAAAATCACAAGAATTTGGTGTTTTGTGTCATAACATTAATCATTACTAATATTATAAAAGCGAAAGTGAGTTTGTTTGCTTGTTACGTGTTCACGCCTTAGTGGCTTAACCGATTTTGATGAATTTTGGTACAGAGGTAGTTGGGACCCTGGAGACGGACATAGGCTAAAATTTTTTTTAAATAATTGAGAAATGAGGGAGAAAAAGGGAATACTTAGCATTGCTATTACAATAAATAAGGCGCAAGGGCAAAAACTACAGGTAGCAGGTACCTGCAAATCAGGAAAGGGGAACTATGTTATCACGAATTTAGCGCGAGCGAAGCCGCGGGCAAAAGCTAGTTTAAGAATAAAAGAAACCCTATTAGGTGCATTAGAAATGCAATCTATCTTACTTATTACAAACGCCATAGAGCAGTGGTAGCACAGAGGTGTGACCGCCAGACACTCAAGTCAAGTGAGACAAGAACCTCTTTTTTTCAGATTCTTGAACGTATTGTATCATTATCACTTGCTTCGGTGAAGGAAAACATATTAAGGAAACCAAACCAAGCGAAATTAGAGGCCTATGAGCGGTATATACACTGACTAAAAACCTTGAGGCACTAACCATGTGAATAATAAGAATCAAGCAAAAATTTCTGAGAATACATGTTTGTTGCTCTTGCACCCAAAAACTACTAAACAGATTTAGATGAAATTTCGCACTCAAATAGTATATAATCTGGACATGGGTAACTTTTTTTCCGGTAGAACGACCCCGAAGGACAGTTACCGAACTCCACACGGGCGCAACCGTGGAATTAAGCTAGTGACGTATACCATTCATTTAGGAATATCCTACAATGACTGAAGACATTATGGTTGCCACCCGTACTTTATTATAAAGTATTATACGTTATTTCAGGTAATTGTACTCTATACTAACAATAAAGTACGCAAAATAACTTTATTTTTCGTGATTTGGTTTCTTTTGACATAAAATATACAGAAACAGTGTATTATATTATTGTAAGAATTTTGCGTAAAACAGAACGACAGAATATGCTGTTATTTATTTTAATTTTGAATGTAAAGATGCTGTGGACATATTCAGTGAAAATAATTATTTGGTACAATGGGCCTAAAAGTAATGACTAATATATTTTCAAACAGTACCCGTATTAAAGCGGCATAAAAATACTTTATTTTGACACAATGTACTTTTTTTTCTATCCTGTACTTTATTTGGACAAAAAAAAAGGTGGCAACCCTACAGATGACATGCACTCAATCAATGGGCGAACAAAACAATGTCGTCATGTTGTTATTTGTTCTCTTGTGGCATTTTCATTGACTGATTATATCCGCCACAATAATAGTTGAACTTCTCTTCTTATATTTTCATGAAAATAACGAGAAATTTAAGTGACCTATAAATGACTAATTTGCAGTTTTTTTTGCGGATGCGAAATCATCAAATAACTTCTGGGCTTGAAATAGATTAGATTAAAAACCCCTTTAAATATAACAATCATTTATTTAACATTTCTCTTTCATAATAAGTATTTTGTTAAATAAAAAAGGTTCGGTTTATAAATTAAGGTGTCGATTTGTTTCATTCTGAGTTCTGTCATCTACGTTCAGGGATCTAGTTCAAGAAACGTTGCAGTAACCGTGGTTCAGCCATCTTCAATTTACTGTTTGACTCCGCCGCAGTTGCGATTAAAAATATGCCTTCCTTTTTTAGGCTGGAACAAACATAAAATAAACTTTTTAAAATTAGGATACAAAACGTAAAAAAAACACATGATTATTCTACTACTACAGCCGGATAGTGGAACTAAGATACAGTGGCCCTAATATGAACGGACGGTTTAAACCTAATGTAAATACGTCGTAATTTTATCATTTTTTTTCATATCTGTGAATGACAGTGATGGTGATGCTTGTTGCAAACAATTTAACTAAAATTATAATTTTATTTTCAATCAAAAAACTGACTAGACAACGCGCGCTCTTGCTAGAAGGAAGGTCTCAATTGCCCGAAAGTTAGACATCAATTTCGTCAACAATGTCAAACTTTGAGGTTTGTTTAAGTTCTCAGACATTTCGACTTAGACCTCCAGATTTTTTCAAGGAATAACTGCTAATATTTTGTTGGTTTTATAGTAAGTTTACAAATTTATTAGTCGGTATATTCTTCTAAATCACACTAATATTATAAAGGTGAAAGTTTGCATGTGTGTTTATTTGTTACTTTTTCGCGCTCAAACATCTGGAGTCTGGACCGATTACGATGAAATTTGGTACGTGCGCAGGTACAACCGCGTGGCATAGCTAGAGTCCTTACATACATAGTATAAAATAAAGTCGCTTCCGCTGTCTCTTCACTTAGATCTTTTAAACTATTCAATGGATTTTACTGTAGTTTTCAGCAATATATAGAGTGATTTAAGAGGAAGGTTTATATGTACAATTTTAGTATTTATTTATAACCAACTTATACTAACAGTAAACACCACACATATAAGTTATAATTTTAGTAGTATGTACATATATTAGTAACTACATTACACCCGTGTGAAGCCGGGGCGCCTTGTTAGTATTTAATAAAAACTATAGGCGTCGAATAAGGAACGCACGCCATTGTCAAAATCAAAATGGGTAATTTTATAACAAATCGGGTTCCATATTTTGTAGGTACTTAAATAAATATTTATGACTTTGACGTATTTCTACAATACGGGATTTTCACTGTACTTACCTCATAGATACAAATTGTGTTAGATTGGACCTCTTCAGAAGATGACGACGAAGATGATGAAGAAGATGATGATGACGACGAAGAAGAAGAGGAAGACGATGACGAAGAACCTTTGTGGTGTCTACCCTGAAATGTAGAATAAATATGTTATTGACATTTTCATTATTTTTTCACAGTCTTAACTTTCTTTTGGGATTACCACTCAATCCCAAAAAAATATCAGTTATCAAGGGATATCGCATATCTCAGTAACTAGGACTTCAAGCACCTTCTCGCTCGCTCTAATATTATCGCTTATAGAGACCATGTGGAATTGGCTTGATCCTGATCAGTAAGATCTTTAACCATCCAATAAATGTCTGACGCAGTTAATCTTTTTTTCGTGTTTAGATAAAGTCGTAAAACAGCACTGATAATACGAAGTAAGGCAAAATTTTACTAGTTAGGTAGGATTTGTTTACAGTTACTAAGCAGCCATTATGTGGATAAATAGCCACACAGTAAAATAATTTGAATTTAATCTACACGTTTGAATTCAAATTAATTTACACATTTCATTCTCATTGCAAAAATGCAAATTATTTACAATGGAAAATTTGGTTTTCAACTGAATTTAATATGTTTACAGGATTTATGCAGTTCACTTCGTAATGTCAATGTTTGGTCGTCATACGTTATTTAAATTAAATGACCAAGGTTTTGTGGAATTCATTAATTAACTTTTATTCTTAAAGGTCTGATGTGTCTGCTATTATTAAATTCTACGCACATTTGACGCACCTTACAAAATACATATTTTCAAATCTTTTATCTAAGGGATCGAACTACGAACAGTTTCAAAAAGACCTACTTAAATATTGTTACTATTATTCTAGATGAAGTTTTGTTAAAGCGCTGTTGTTTAAACTATACCATTGCAATGATTGACAAATATTTAATAACTAGCAAGCAAGCAAAGTAGTACCTAAATCAGAGAAAGTCCCCCTAATATCTGTTAAAGTGTACATAAAATAAAGCGCGGCCCAAGTTCGGGGAACAGTTTCATCATTATTGCTCATTACAGTCGCAATTGAGGCTCGCTCCAAGAAACTCGTAATGGTAACATTCTGCGAACAAATTGAAGTATTTCACAGTTTCACTGGTTCCATGTATTCTCTGGCTACGTAGGGTTTACATTAAAACGAGTAAATCCTGGGTTAACGGCGTGCTAGCTGTTTTAATTCACGCCATTTTTAACCGACTTCAAAAAAGGAGGAGGTTTTCAATTCGACTGTATGTTTTTTTTTTTTTTTTTTTTTTTTTTTTTTTTGTGTTTGTTACCTCATAACTCTGGTCTGGGTGAACAGATTTTGATGATTCTTTTTTTATTCGAAAGCTGGTGGTTGTCGTTTGGTCCCATAAAAAAAATATCAAGATCCGGCCAGTAGTTTTTGAGTTATCTTTAATAATGCGTATTAGATTGACTTCGTCTACGTTGATGATATAATTTTAGAGGTTGTCGAAGACAAATGAACAACGCTATGCACTATGATTTGGAAGGTCATCGCAGTTTTTTGAGGTGATTGTATTTTAATTTGGTGATAGATCTTCAGTGATATAGAACGGAACTCTTCAATAAATGACCGCAAATCTGCCGTGATTGCTGCAATCACATGTATAAGTATGGGTTTCGCCAGGGTAGGCAGGCGAGTGGGAGCAGGGTGCCCGTACCCCCTCCCCTCCCCTCACCCAGTCATTAAGAAACATAATCAATCATTAGATCAAGTATCAGCTGTATCCCCTAGGCGATGATGCATATGATTTCTGAATTGGTTTTAAACTAAAGCATAATTTAGATAGTATTAAATACTATAGCGTGATGTGGAACTAAGGCACTTGTCTCACCGGCAACGATTAACGAGTAACGAGTAGAGCTAGAACTAGAAACGAGTTAGCGAGACGTGGGGAGCAAGTGCGTAGTTCCGATATTTGTGTAGCTCGGCTATAAGCGAGTGTGCGAGTGAGGCGGGCGATTACTCGCATCACTCGCTCGCGGCAGTCAAGCGTACAGTCAGTCTTGCGGCCTCATACGCGACCAAATGACATGACCACTGGTTGCTCTTTCAGCGTGATTTCTAATCGCTTGGCGAGTATCGCCGAGTGAGTGTTATCTTTCATAGCTCTTGTCGCTCAGCGACAAACTAGTGAAGCGAGTGCTCGCCGGCAGTGTGAACAGTCAGCGATCAACTGTTTGTATATGCATCTCTTTTATTCACACGGAAAGTATTCTATTGTACGTTTCTTGAGCGAGAAAATAGCCGATAGTTAGTCGTTTTCTCGTCGTTGGTGAGACAACTGCCTAAAGCTTGTATTTAAGACGGGACCTACGCACTAAAAAGCTAAAAATAACCGTGTTTGCGAATTATATCCTAATACTATAACTAAAAATGCTGAAATAAAAAACTTTTTTGCAAAAAATAAAAACGACTTCCAAAAAAAAAAGTGGAAAATAACTTTATTTCCGGAAGTCGGTGGCAAAAAAGTCAACGAAACCAACAAAAGCCACCGACTTCCGGAAATAAAGTTATTTTCCACTTTTTTTTTTGGAAGTCGTTTTTATTTTTTGCAAAAAAGTTTTTTTTTATGTTGCTCTTTTTAGAGTTCAATACCCAAAGGGTAAAACGAGACCATATTACTAAGACCCCGCTGTCCGTCCATCTGTCCGTCTGTCACAAGGCTGTATCTCATGAACCGTGGTAATTAGACAGTTGGAATGTTCATAGATTATGTATTGCCGTTGACGCTATAACAACAAATACTATAAAAAAAACAGAATAAAATAAATATCCCATGAGATACAGCTGCCCCGGAACATAAAGGGCAATAGAACGAACATGTGTGGGTTTAAGTCAGACTTGTACTGACTTAAACAAGGGAAGTTTTTTGATGATTTCCCATACGCAAAAGAAAAGGGGCTACCATGCAACAAACATGATATTTTGCCGTTTTTTTAGATAATGGTATTTTCTAAACCAATTTTCTTGCAAATTATAAATATCGTAACAGGTAAGATAGTTTCTTAGATTTTTCGATTAAAGCGATTGACATAAAAAAACATGCTTCACGCCTGAAAACCCCAAAGAATTAGGCAAAGCTTTACTTAATGACATAATTTACCATTTATGTTTAAGTCACTTGTGAGACGAGCCTATTGCCACATTGTCTATTTTGTTCAGGCAGTCTCATTAAGTGTGCATCAATACTAACGGTTTGTTTTCATTCATCTATTAAACTCTTGCTAATTTTTGTTTTTACTTTGGACGCTCTAAATGTGCTCGTTTTTCTACATCGTTCTCACATATATATGTATAAATTGAAAATGAATGATGTATCCATGATTTTGATATTATGATAAGAGTGTCCATGGAGTTTCCTGTCCATTCTTCTCCATAGAGATCTACGCTTTGGAATGGTCAAAGACAGTACTTTCACAAGTTATTATGTCTTGTGACTGGGACTGTAGTAGCATTTTTTTTGACATTCAAAAGTGCCTGTAATGGTGTAATTGAAATAAATGCTTTGAGTTTGAGTTAGAACCATTCATTATAATAGGCATTGAATCACGAGTGACGCTAGTTAACTAGTTTATAGTCGGTTCTGAATAATCAGCAGGGTAACCACCTTATAATTCCTAGAAGCTTTTGCCTGTTTTGCAATATGGAGAAGCCTATGTACTGTGGACTGCATCAATTGAGTACTCCAGTTGTATTAAATATAACTTCCAACGGGGTTGCCCAATTGCAGGTTGTTCGAAAGAGATACCGCGACCACGAACACAAATCAGAAGAAGGAATATGGAGGGGTTTGAGTCAGTGAAAGCCTGACACTCCCTTCCGCCCCGCCTAGAGCGGGAGAAGTTATTAGATGAATTCCCATCCCTAAAAATAAAAAAGGGAATACTTAATTGATGCAGCTCCCGGACATACCTGTAATTACATATTATGTTTATAAATGCATAGGTACTGTGTTGATCTTAACCACATTATTATTGATCTTGCAACTGTAGGAACTGTTCGTCAGTTATTAACTGCCACTAAAACCTAAACCAATCGAATTACAGAATCCTTACAGTATCTTCAGCAAAATGAATACCAAAACTGTCTGTGATGATTTTGGTCACGCATAATCCCAACCAAAATGATTAAAAGTGATTCAGCATTCTTGACAGTCAAATTAATTATTAACTCAGCTCAAGATTTTGAGAGTTACCATGTAATTTACCAAAAGTAACTCAGCAGTTCAATAACTTTTTTTTAGGAATTTTGACATTAGCAAAATGGCCTGTTCCCTTGTTTGTTTTAACAAACGTTATAAGTATATATATAAGTTACGGACCCGAGTCCCAAGACATCTACAAGAACTGTCTAGTTCGGGCTCACTAACAACAACACCATCTATCTAAACGAGTTTTAGGTAATGTTTTAAGCCCGTAATAATCTCTCTTGTGTACTATCACTGTTCCAGCTTATATAATACCAGGTTAATAATACAGGGTGTAGTTTTGCATTCTCGTCAAAATTTAATAGGTGAGGATAAAATACTTAATCAATTATTATTACAGCACCTGTTCAATAACAGTATGTGCATTTTTGTACTTTATAGTTGTCAGAGGGGTCAAAAGGAGCGCGGACGCCAATCATAGACTAAACTTTTGCGTTTGTTTGTGAGTATAAAAGTGCAACGTGTTTGTGTTATGTGGAAAAGATCAGAAAGCCGCATGTGGTTTGGCACTTATCAATTTCCATTAAATTATAAGAAAAAAAAATAACCTACCCATTTTGTTATTGATTCGGGTCAAGAATCATTAGCATGGTAACTTCCTTGAATTTGACGAAGATGAGAAACGACAGCTTGTATTTTTAACCGACTACGCGCCGCAAAGGAGGGAAATTTTCTATTCCCTTAACTTTAAAGACTTACGTTGTCACCGCAGCAGTTACCGCAGCAGCCACCACAGCAGCCACCACAGTCATTGTCTTCTTCGGAGGATGACGATGACGATGATGAAGAAGAAGACGAAGACGAGGAAGATGATGATGATGAACTGGAGCCACCACCACCACCACATTTGCTTCTGGATTTCTGTAATTTTATGGAGTCACGGTTAGTCAAAATCATAATCATTGCAACTATTTCAAACAAAAGGAAAGAAGCTACATTCCAAGTCACACGACACAGTAACTGTGATATAGTTACTGTAGTTGGGCATTACAAAACGCAGAAAATGTACTATCAAAGTCCCGATTCTCTACCACTTTTTAATTCTTCAGGAATACACCCAAGTCATCCTACCATGAATGCCCAGTTATGTGACAGTAGAGGCTAGTAATATAATAGATAACTAAGAAACCATTGCAATAACAGCAAGTGTTTGACAAAGCACAAAGTTGTGAAACGTGGCTTGTCTATTCCTAGCTTTACAAAATGTTCAAATATGTAACCCTCACGACGATTTTACAGGTGTCTAACTGGCATTAATTTACTGGAAAGGGAAGAAACTGTATAAACGAAGGATTCATACGCAAACCCGATATCACGCGTACAAAACTCTATAGGTAGGATAGGATACTTACGCCAAAAACATTTAAATGTGACACCAAAACAGACGGTCTGTGGGTTACAATAATAAACGGTACAATTAGTGATTGCAAGGAGCAGTATCATAGCCTTCACCCGTGATCTGGTCTAAATTACAACTAAATATAGTCGTTAATTCGTCATAATTGCCTAGACTAAAATAATAACACAATTAACTCATGTTTTTGAGGAGTTATCCTCAAAACATGAGTTGTGAAGGTCCTAAGACTTATTTGGAAGTATGGCGTCAGCGGAAGGTTATATTTTTTAGTTTATCAGATAGGCTTGAAGGTCTCATTTGGAATGACATCGTCAGCAGAATCGGATTGTGATATACCTTATATGTTTATATATTGTCTGCTGTTTTTTTTATAATCTTGATAACTATAAGATATTTATATTATGATGTTATCATGCGTAAGATCACGCGGGGCACCGACACGGTCTAAGGTCTAAAGCAAAAAACCACCACGCTCTTTTTTATATCTAGTGATAAAACTATTTGATTTTTAGTATAAAATATCTACGAGGACGCAGTTTCTCCTCAAACCAACCCAGCCGCAGGAGACGCTCGGGGTGTTAGATGTCAGTAAAGCAGAAGGGCCTGCTAGGGCCACTGCCTACCGGGGTTGCAGGTTGTTCGAAAGAGATACCGCGGCCACAGAATATAAAGGACAAAAGAAGGAACAGGTGGATGTTAGTCACTAAAAGTCTCACACCCGCGTAGAAAAACAACGCTTCTACGCTCAGATTTATATTTAAAGGAACAACTAATAAAGTCCTTTATTCAGTGACATCAAACAGTTCGCGAGGATTTTCTCGCTTGATGGAGACGGGCCCTAAGTCGACCACAAAATTCTTTTGTACCTCAGATGGGTAAACAGGCGAATTACATCACTTTGTTGACCTACTTCTAAGACCTTCAAATACTTGTGCTCAAACAACGTAAATACGAGTCGCACATCAGTCATTTAAGGAAAATTAAGGTAAAAATTAAATATAATTGCCATACTTACTTGGACACACCGCGTACGACTGAAACAATAAGAAAGTTTAGGTTAAGTGTACATCAAGATGATGACTGATCTTAAGTCATAGATTGTACTACAGAATGGAGGCTAGAAGTTGGTGACCTTAGGCTACCGACTTCAATTACAATAAGGCACACCTAAAATAGTGCTATATTTGACTTTCAACAGTTTCACTCTTATAACTGAGTCGTTCAAAATTAAAACTGCGTTTTTAATTTGGAAAATTGGAATAGACTAAAATGTTAAACAGGTTGATGCTTAATAAAGATAAGCAATATGTTGATACAGAATATACCTACACGCCAACATTTTGGTGACTTTAATTTCCCTTTGCTTTGAGATTATGCTTTAAACCATCGTCTGATATTATTAACGCGATCACATTATTACCTAACTCCCACCAAACGTTAAAGGCAGAGATAATCACCATTTTATAGGGTGCAATTCCAATTCCAATCTTAAACTGTGGAACAACACGTAAAAACCCAATTACACTTTGCTCGAAGTGGGAATTAGACCCAGCCTTAAGAATCAGGGGTGTTGCAAAAGTCTTCAGACGGTTTCAGTACAGCTAAGAAAAAGTTTGGTAAGGAAAAGATAGGTAGGCTGCCACGTTGTTCTAGAGTGCAAAAGTGTAAGATCCATGGATCTTACACTTTAGTAGAAACGGAGATCAAACCATGGTTTGATCTCCGTTTCTACTTGCACTTTAAAGGCAGCCTATATTCCGGGTTGCGCTATTAACCTGTACCTGAATTGCATACCACACTTTTCTCCCATCGTCCGAAGGATTTGAAGGCAAACTCGTAAGCCGTTGCTTTATAAGTTACGAAGAATCGTCTATACAGTGCATTAACATAAATATGAATGAACTATCTTTCGCCCGCGACTTCGTCCGCGTGGCATAGTAACTTTGGGCTAACGCTAACTTTAACCCGCGTGATGGTCGACAAAAAAAAGTATTAACGATCATCACCTTTTTCTCACTTTTCGTTAGCCTATGTCCGTCTCCAGGGTCCAAATTAAATAAAAATCAAATCATCTCTGTACCAAAATTCATCAAAATCGGTTTAGCTATTTAGGCGTGAAGGTGTAACAAACAAACTCGCTTTCGCTTTTATAATATTACTAGCTTCCGCCCGCGGCTTCGCCCGCGTGGTGTGTTGATAAAAAGCAGCCTATAGCAAAAATAACAAAATCGAAGTATAAATAAAATTAGGTAGGTACGTCTCATTTTTAAGGTTACGTCCCCAATGGGTAAAAACTCTATTACTAAGTCTTCGCTGTCCGTCCGTCCATAGGTAATGGTACGAATCTAACTAATAGGTATGTATTATGAAACTTCATAAAACCTATGTTTTATTACATTTTATGTAATTAGATCTTATTGTACCTATATGTTCACAAATAAAGGATTTGAATTTAGTTTGTAAGGAACGTGTCAACTCAACGTACTCTGTGCTCACGCGTCTGCCCGAGTTCGGGTCGCGCACTCAGCGATGAGCGACTTGTTCCCTACACCGCGCCCGAGCGGGCCAGCCTAGTCACGGCGACATGAAATTAATTTTGTTGCGCGTTATTTTGATTTTGCTATATCTCCTAAAGTATTTATTTAATCTGCATGATGTAAAAGGAAAAAATAATTTTCATGAAATGTTCATGCCAACCAACCTATTTAAAATGATAAGGATTAATACTGTATTTGTGTAAATAGCTTTCCAAGTTAGCGCTTTATAATTGCCCATTTGTTAAAGTATTAAAATGGATATAGTATGTTATCCTTAAGATATAGACATATGTCACCGCTGACTTTTCTATGGACCTATATAAGATACACAATTACACCATACATTATTTTGTTATATCTTAAAGGGTTTAGGCAGCGTTTTCGTTGAAAGCTCCCAGACATCATACTTTTTGCCGACATCTTCAACAAATATAGTTAATGTACACAGAAATAAATACAAAAACTTAACAAATTATATACTAAAACCTTCCTTAAGAGTCACTCTATCTATTACTAAAAACCGCATCAAAATCCGTTGCGTAGTTTTAAAGATTTAAGCATACAAAGGGACATAGGGACAGAGAAAGCGACTTTGTTTTATACTATGTAGTGAAGTAAGGATTGTCTGAATGAGTAGCAATGGGAATACGAGTCGGTAACGCAGTTTAACTCCCAAACGATAGGTGGAGCAGACCAGCCTGAGTCTTACAAGGCATACGTGCAAGATGGTTGTAGTATAAAATATTGTGACTTACCAAGTAATAGATTTGGCTTCAGACATTACCACTATAGCAAGTGTAGCCAACAGTAATAATATAACTTTGTTCATTGTGATTATTTACCTGAAATTGAGAAACGTGTTAATCACTGTTATTTTTTTTTAATAATTTCTGAGTAAAAGGCTGTGACTTGCGGGCGGACAGACAGACGAACAAGACGAATCTAAAAAGGTTTTTTTTAGGCGATTTTGCTATTGAACCCTAAAAATAAACACTCCCTCCCCATCAGCATAATTTGCAACTAAAATGCATGTTCTAAACCAAAACCTCCACACTCCTCTATTATGGTAGCAGTATGGCTGATAGCAACTCTCCTGTCTTCTTGTGGTAATTAGGACATTAGTGTGTGTATGTCTACAAGTAAACAATATTAAGTGGCATGCATTCCGACTGGGTTCTGGAACAAAACTCACTTTATGCAATATTAATTAACCTAACTAAATCTAATCAATCCTCAATCTAAGAGATTTCACCGTCTCTAAATAAGCACTATCCACCAGATAAAATAAAAAGTTAGAAAAAAATATTGTGCACATGACTATAAATTGTTAAATAAAATAAAAATAAAACTAACAGTATCCGAATTCCTGAAGAACTTTGAAACAGGTAACTTGTATTTTCACGAAAATTCACTTTAGCTACAGTGTAATGTAGTCAGTGTCGGCGATTTGCATCGACTGAACTTTCGTATTTTATCACTATTATTATCAAATTTGGGTCAAATTTACATAACTTTTAGCTTGAGTCCGTAAGGTCAGTACGATAGCAGCGATATTGCAAAGAGACGCTAGCCCTCGAAAATAGATCTTGCTACACATTTAAATAATATACATAAATTTATATGATATCTCAAAGATTCTTCGCATTATATACGGCTAAGTACGCAGATACTGCGTTATCAACATTGTTTTGTTGCTTTTTTTCCTTAATTCGTAGATAAGGTCCAAAAAATCAAAGACCTTAGGAGCGATAAGGCGACTCTAAATTCAGGGTTCCGTAATGTCATCGATAACACGGCTAAAATCATATGAATGAGCGTTAAAAATACTGTTTGGGGCAACGGCACCCCATGTGTACGAGTGCGATTCGTCCTCGACTTGGCCGTTTTTTATAGTTTTAATTTTTTGAGTCACAACACGTAACGTATTTAACGAGTGACGTTGATGAGTGCAATCTAAATATATTTTTGTATTTTGGTGTGTTTGCATAAGTCTCACACTTTTCAAACAGACGGACAGTTCGCCCCTAGAAGCGTTGCTAAAGTTCCAGACAAATAGACTTTGACGGGCCTGTTGGTCTAGTGGTTAGTGGCCCTGACTGCTAAGCCGGAGGTCGTGGGTTCGATTCCCACCCAGGACAAACTTTGTGTTATGAGCATGATTGTTTGTTCTGTGTCTGGGTGTGATTTATCTATAATATGTATGTATTTATAAATTATATAAGTATGTATATCAGTTGTCTGGTTACCATAACACAAGCTCTGCTTAGCTTGGTATCAGATGACCGTGTGTGAGTTGTCCCAAGATATTTATTATTACTTGTGGTAATAAATATTTACATAATAGTTACTTCAATATCTAAGTTGTTTCGAAGAATGCTGTTATCAAAACAATAACACAATTATTCCATGAATCCGTTCATTTTTAACAAAAGCTTTGATAAATTAATCTGCTCTAAGCAATTAATGTCGAAGTTCGTTTTAGCTGGAGTATACCGGTATTTTCTAAGAAATGCTGACAAACATTACGCCTGTAATCCCCGAAGTATTGGGCAGAGGTGTACCTAGTGTATCTAATAGTATATTTTATTTATATTATTTTTCCAGAAGCCTTTTGCAAATATCATCAGATTTGATTAAAAATCTGGACTTCGTGGCTATTACTGCGAAATTCCTAATGACAAAACTCAATTATTATTAACCTAACCAGGGACTCGAACCCAGGACCTCACACTCAGCAGTCGCGGACAGTCAAATTATGCCATTCCTGCATTATATTTATATCGATGTCAGTATTGTACACGCTCAATGCACTCAGCTTTATCAGGATTATTCGATAAACACTCCACAGTCAGCAAGAAAACAAGCTCCTTACACAAATAGGGGATTTTAATATCCTTAAGTAGTGATGATACTGGCCTCTCGTATAAAAGACTTGCAAAGTAATCCACAGAGGGCGCAGCTATCGCGCGAATCTGCTTGAGTCATCTCATCCTTTTCAAATAAATAGGGTCCGAAAGATGTCTGAAAAGCAACGTTTTATTTTTTATCCATAATTCAATTGCAAACAGTTTTTTAGGGTTATGTTGATGTCTTTCCTATGTTGTTTTAGCGATAAACGTGATGTTTTGTTGTTCAGTGTTGTAAACAAATTAAAATAATGGTTTCCGAGTCGTCATTATGTTGATTCTAATGAATATTTATTTTTTATATTAATTACAACGACCTAAAAGACTTTACGACAGTCGTTTGTTCAATCAAGGACACTAAAGTCGCACACAATTTGCATTTGTAAAAATATTGAATGAATAAAAATATGTTCGTAATTTTTCCAACAAGATAAATCATTTTCAACCCTTTCCAACTAGGGGTCGCAAACCGGGATACCGAATTTCGAAAATACCGGAATACCGGGCCAAAATTAGGTCTTATTAATACCGGTATTCATTTCACAAAAACCGGGATATTCGGTATTTTCGGTTTTAGTAAAATAAATAAAAATTATGCGCCATTTAATTAAAATTACGCGCGCGCGAGTTTGTTCACCTTACGACAAGACTGATGAATCCGGCGACAGCCGAGTAGCCGAACTTCATTCTCATTACAAGGCTAAAACAAAAATTTAATTTTAAATATTTCTTAGTAAAAACATACCTAGAAAACAAAAAGAACCTTTAAAAATACAAAAAAAGTAGCCCACTGGTATCGGGAACAGGGTTCATCTACCGGCGGTCAGGGCTCCAGAGAAAGGAACCTCCTAACAATACGAGCCGTGTCCAAGAGTACCGCTTTCTGTATCAAGCCCTTGATCTGGCTGCCTAACGAGAGCCTCCTCAGGTATTGGCCGAGGCTCTTGGCAATTAAGCCATTGGCTGTAACGACTACCGACACAATGATCGCTGAGTCCACATCCCACATGTCGACAACCTCGCGAGGCAAGTCAATATACTTGTTTTGTTTATCTTTTTCGGCTTTCACGAGGTTCTCGTCATGTGGAACCGTTATGTCAATAATCATTGCGCGCCGCTCTGATCGGTCCACCACCACTATATCAGGTTTATTTGCAACAATAGTACTGTCAGTGATGATGGATCGATCCCAGTACAATGTGATATTGCCATGTTCGAGAACCGGGTCGGGCACATACCTGTAGTACGGCACTTTCGATTCCACAAGGCTGTGTTTTAGAGCAAGTTGTTGATGGATAATCCTGGCTACAACAAGGTTGTGCCTATGCAAGTATTCTCCGTTAGCAAAACGAGAACAACCAGAGATAATGTGACGAATTGATTCACCCGGACGGTAGTATGCTCGACATATGTCAACCGTATCATCCTTCACAATAAATCTCCGGTAGTTATTCGTCATCATAACTTCATCCATGATTGCACAGACAAAACCTTCGGTTTCTCCAAAGAGGTCACCGGAACGTAGCCAGGCTACGGACGCTGATTGATCTACATCGGGTCCATGTAGGGCCCGGAAAAAGCGTCCGTGAAGCTTCTTACTCTGTCAAACTTCCCTCCGGTCGTTAGTGTCAAGTACTACAGGTTTGCACCAGTTCTCTTTAGCCAAGGAGAGCGGTGTGAGGTCCGTGTCCACCGTAACCACATCTCGATGCATCCCTACGTCGGCTTCCAAGAAATATTCCCTGACACTGCATAATTGCATATCTCGCGATTGTGGAGAGTCTTGGCGTTTAGAAAGCCTCGACCTCCACTACTCCGCGGGATATACAGTCTCATAACCCAAGAACGTGGCTGATGCATCCGATATGCCGTCAACAATGTACGGAACTACGGACCTTCCTATCCACGGCATCTAGTTCTGTTTGAGTTCATTTGAGTATGCCGAAAGAGTACATCTAAACCGGCAATAAAGGAATAAAAGGGCATTTAGTATTAGTAAATTATTGCTAAGAACTAACTGATTGATTACCAACTTATCAAATAATAAATATCAATGAAAATTTTGTTTTATTTAGAAGATAAATTGATTTAGGTACCTACTTACCATTCCTCCGTAAACTAACTTTATTATACATTTGCTAACTTTAGCTTAATCCCGGAAATATCGAAAATACCGGATTACCGGTATTGGTCTGGACCCAATACCGAAAATACCGGTTTTGCTAAAATGATTCGGTATTGCGACCCCTATTTCCAACCGCGCAGACACGGAAACAGTCATTTGGAAAATTCAGCAGTACAGGAAGCCATACGTCACATTAGGCACAGCGCACACTCGCGAACATAGAGCAAGGTGTCCCGGGAACGTGTTGTGTGTACTTGTGTGCTCTACTCCGCGCGGCGCAGTTTATCAAACTCATTATCAAACGCCCCCAATGTACGCAAATAAATCGCTTTTATGGCCCAACTCCTACTTATTGAATTTACCTTTCAATACTAAACGTTACCTATTCTCAAGTAAAATTATGAACCGGTTTAAAACTTCTCGATGAAGTGGAGTTCGGAAATAGCATTATAAATTCACCGGTTTACAATCACAGCGCTACTTGGCGAAGGCAAAAAACCTTGGCGGGAAACTCGTTCTAACTTTTCCTATTTTTCTGCGTTAATTTCACCTGAACCCATTACACTTTGCAACAATTCTTAGTGAGAACGTTTCTATTAGGCTGTTCAAATTGCATTTTAAATGACTTTCGGAGACTTTGGAGAGGACATCTTGGAGCCCTTTCATGTCAGCTGATAACTAAACTTGTTATTGGTTGAGATGTAAACATTTATTTTAATTTGCTTTCAAAAAATAATCTAGATTTAACTGCTTTTATTACTGACAAGCTTTTGCCTGCGGCTTCGCTCGCGTTAAATTCGGGGTAACACAGTTCCCCTTTCCTAATTTGCAGGTACCTTCGTTTTCCCTTTTCTTTCTCCCTCATTTCTCACTTTTAAAAAAATATAGCCTATGTCCGTCTCCAGGGTCTCAACTATCTCTGTACCAAAATTCATAAAAATTGGTTCAGCCATTTAGGCATGAAGACGTAACAAACTCACTTTCGCTTTTATAATATTAGTAAGGATTAGCACGAAGGAGGTCTAAAGGTAAAACTAGCAATATGATGTGAATTAGTTACGATAACTGTTAGCCAGCTAGATTTATAAACCTTTAAACATACGTGAGATGTTATCACATAAGTTTACATGTCAAGAACCTTCTTTAACTTAACTTATAACAAAGCCAAGTCAATCTCTTCGCACAAAGAATCCGAAGAGCCACTTGAAAGTATTTATGTTATGCAAATTCGAGGGCAGGAGTTAACGGCAGGTAATCATACCGTCCCCATAAGGATGAGACGTGGAAAGTACCTAAAGCGTAAAAGTAGTATCCAAGTTGAGCAATGAAATGTTAAGGATGAATAAGTTAATTGGCCCCGGGGGCGTATCGGCGGGCCCTCCTGTGGCACAGAGGAATGCATTTAAATTGGATTTTAAGAGTAGAAATCACCGGCGTTCTCTCCGCCTCTCCCAGCCTTGTTAGAGCCAATCTCAAAGTTTACGTAAACGAATAAACCTCCGCCGTGAAACCGAATTTATCGGTATCCATTCAAACTATATATTTATCTATGATCGTTCGCCCATTTAGATGAATGCTTAAGAGTTGCAGTTTCAGAGTGCCTATTAAATATTAACGATGACAAATAATGAGAAGAGATTAATTTAATTAAAAAACGTAGATTATTTGAACGTGTGACCCCTCAGATAGACAGTTGGCACTCAAAAGATAATAAAAAAATCATGTATCTTTCATAATTAACAAACCTACCTCATAATCTGCACAAAGGAATTCAATTCCATGAATGCCCACAATTCGGATCAAGCAAAACCATACGGGGAATCCCCCACATAAAACAAACAGTCTGCGTTGGGTCGTCGACCTATTTAATAGAATACCTTTGTAGACTTTGTTTACCCTTCAAAATATTATTGGATAACATACAAAAAGGTCGTACTACATAAAGAGTATGTTACATGTTATTTAAAAAATATACAATTGAGAACCGTTTCATATTTCATACATGAGCGATAATGACATAATTGCTGCCTCGTTTAATTACTTCTGCAGCAAATATTGAAATAATTAAGTGTTGAGAAATTAAACGCGAGAGCTCTCGTAATATAGCGTTATGTGCTAAGGACTTACAAGCGTTTATTTGTATGTAGTCGTTAATGGAATGAAGGATTAGGTAAGTAATAGTATTTTGCAGCTTTGTGAACTGTTATTTAAAAAAAAATACTTTGCCGCAGGAATTTTTCCTGTTTAAATGTTTGTAAACGCACCCACAAACAGCCAGACCCGGAGCAACTAGCTGTAGGTTATGCAAATATTTGTTCCGTGCGCAGATCGACCCTGCGACATCCAGCGCAGCAGTCGATCACTCAACCACTGGGCCAACCATGCCGTTAGAAAATAATCACTACATAGTATAAAACCAAGTCGCTGTCTGTCTGTTGCTATGTTGTATGTATGCTTAAATCTTTAATACTACGCAACGGGTGCTGATGCGGTTTTTTTAATAGGTAGAGTGATTCAAGAAGAAGGTTTATATGTATAATACTTCACGCTATGACTCTTAGGAGGTGAGCAGCGGGTAAAACCGCTGGGCGGGTCGCTAGTAATAAATAAATGAAATCATTGCAGCTGGTTGCCAAACATTTAAACTGGGTAGTTATTCAAGCTGGTAACCATATTTGTATGGGGGATTTGGTGGGTGGCTTTGAACCTAAACAAGAATTTTGCTTAAATAATGTTATCACTACTGCTCTCGAATTGACAGCGTCGTAAACATAACTTTGACGGCACGATTGGCGCAGTGACTGAGCGATTGACTGCTGCGCTGCGAGTCGCGGGTTCGATTCTCGTACGGAACAAAACTTTTGCAACGTGGATGTACTATTATTACACCTTTGCCCAACTTTTCGGGGATAACTGGCGCAATACTAATAATATAAAAAAGTGATAATCATCGTGAGAAAACGTGTCCTAGAATTAAATATTCGAAGCCATGTGACATCTGCAACCACACTGGAAGCGCTATGTGGATTGTGATCTTCTCCGTCACCCAGAGAAAAGGACTGCGGTCCAGCTGTGCGAATGTGTTATACTGATTTATACTTAATGATTTACTACGTACGTTATTATTTCGTTTCAAAGGTTAATTATCTTTACAAATGTATGTAATGTTTGTGTTTTTGTATGAACAGTTTCTATTTCTTCACCGACTATACTCCTTAACGCCATTTTGAAGGGAACCTAAGTCGAATTAATGAATGTATCCCCAATGTACATAATTAACATTTGCGAGACATTACTCAAGTGACCTCGCCTTCTATAAATCTCGGTAAGTATCTGTCTCGCTCGGGAGCTTTCTGTATTTTTATTTTATGTAAACTCAAAACACTTTGGTACAGGTTTTTTGTTAGTGTTTTATTTGGAAATGGACTAAAATGGCACACTTAAAAAAACAGAAAGTTTTCTTAAGATCACTCGAAATAAGTTTTTTTTAATACCATTTAATGATATAAAGTTTGCCCACTACACCGTACCATACCGTGACAGTGTCATGAACGTATCAAGCACGGAATTAAACAGATTCGTATTTACTATGCCCACTAGAACGCATCCACAGAATACGAAACTCATTTAAATCGACTATACTACGGTCATCATACACAGTTAAACCCTACATACTTTGTTTTGAAAAGTATGAGACTATACCCACCAGTGCGTCACAATTGAAGGCGAGAATTTTTTGCTGGTGCCGACACGCTACGTACACGGCACGCGGCGTTGTGGGTCGGTGACGGAACGGTCTAGTCTCATACGACTATAGTCTCACACGTTTTTAACACGGTAATGGTATGGTACGGTGAAGTGGGCAGAATCCTTTCCTGTTCGCGCCTCCCTCTGTGCTTACTCAAACTGCTCGACATGCGCAAACTAACCGGGTCTGTGGACGGTGAGCAATGAGTAGGTCCGTCCGTCTATTGACGACAGGCTGTGTCGACGGCGCGTGAATGACATTTCAGCAATGCAGAGGGGCCCCACCAGTGTCACTGCCTGCCGGGGTTGCGGGGTTACGGAACACAAACAAAAGGAAGAACATGGATTTAGTCAGTAAAAGTTTGACACTTTCTTCCGCTCCACAAACAGGAGAAGTTATTTGATGATTTCCCAGCCGAAAAAAGTTACGATGAATCTGCTAAACGACTCGTTTGTTTAGGAACCGGATTTTGATATGTCTACGAGTAGCAGTAAAAATAATTTTACTGCTACTCTACTGCATACACTTCTGAAATTCTCTTTTTTTTTCATGCAAACTGTAAGTGTAGCAGGATCTGTATTAATAAATAAATAAATGGGATCCGCAGTTAAGCCTCACTTGATTGAAAGAGATAATGTTGGCCCAGTATAGTTTTCTGTCTATAATGACTAATATTTTAAATTGAAATACCAATTATATGTATTTATATATGTATAAGTATTTGTTTTTATAAATGTAGCTATTCTTCGTAAAATTAAACACCACAGACTACCTACAGTACTGTATCTCCTCCTTTAAATTCATACAAAGGTTGTCTTGAAAAGATCGCTTTTAGTGATAAAACCGCCCATTGTGTCACCCTATTTATAAGTTGTATACTGTTATTCTTGTAATTTGGATGGTGTACCTGTACATAATAAGGAATATTCTATCTATCTACCAATCTTTGTATGATTGTTGAAGCCTTATGACGTATGTATATTTCACTTACGCCCAGCTTTACTCCATAAATTATTCTATGTTGCTAGACCGACATCAGACTGATCGTGTTATTGAATGACGGCTCGTGCGATATGTTCAGAATACCAGATTATTAAAATATTATAATTATGAATGTTCACCAGACTAATTTAAATTGGCAACTGCACGTTTTAACGTTCAAATTTAATCATGGGATATAAAAAAAGAAATAAATATCTACATATATCTATAGACGAAGCACGATACTTAAACTATAGAGAAGTTACTCCGTGGAAAAAACGCTTCTAGTCTATGATACTAAAATAAACGCGAAAGTTACACCCGCTGAACAAATTGATAGAATAAGGCCATAAGATCCTGCCGGGATTGCGGGTTGTTCAAAAGAGATACCGCGGCCCCGGAACGTAAAGGGCAATAGAAGGAACATGGGTGGGTTTTAGTCAGTACAAGTCTGACACTTCCCTCCACTCCGCCCAGAGCGGGGAAAGTTATTTGATGATTTCCCAACCCAAAAAAAGGCCATAAGATGCTTTTTCTACACGCGGGTGAAACTAGGGTTTAAATCTAGTATCTAATATGTAAACACACACGTACACACACAAGTACACTACTTAATGATGTACTTTACAATGGATGTTAACAATGTAATCAATATTATTGAGATAACTTCAAAAACTAAAGCTATATGCATACTGACTGGAAGCTTACATTTATGGCCCATTCTTCTGCATAGAGATGACCATGGGCAACTACAGAACTTTCACAAGTTATTATGCATTGTGTATAGGACTGTAGCTTCACCTTTTTGTTTTCTGACATTCGAGAATGAGCCATTGAGTTTGAGTTTGAACGGCATCATTTGCATCGAAGCAGTAAGTTTCGCGGGAACGGACATGAAAACAATAGGAGAAGTATACTCATCATCACATCACATCTATATCTATATCTTGTCTAGTTTTCACGCACTATGGCTAATTAGCCTATTATAATTAGCCCTTTTACGAAATACAATGCTCTTAAAGACCTGTGAAAGTGTCAAGATTTATCCAGCATAGGTACGGCGAAATTGACAACAAGGCATACAATTACTTATTACTGAAGTTTCCGTCAGTCTCCTTTGTCCCAGATGATGCACAATATGGCCGTAACAGCTTAACTTATCTTTTAAAAAAATATAAAAGATCCAAATCCTATTACCTATTAATATTATAAAAGCGAAAGTTTGTGAAGATGTAAAGTGTAAAGTAAAGAGCAACAAACGCTCTTTCATGCCAAACAAAGATACTTACTAACGATTTTGATGAAACTTCACAATAATATAGCTAACATATCAGAATAACATATAGGCCACAATTCATAAATGTATTGTATATTCTATGATCACGCGAGTGAAACTGCGGGGCGCAGCTAGTATGCAATAATTTGAACGAAAACAGAGACTATATTCACAATTCGAAATAATAAGAAATGTTTACAGTTGCCGAATAGGCACTATCCACAACAAAAATTAAAAACTATCTGCTGTACAAGTTGAAGCAAAGGTGATGGAAAAAGACATTAGATTCCATTATCAATCTGCTATAACTTTGCACGAAGCCTTACGAATCATAATTATACCGATTCCTAATAAATAGCCAGTCGGCGAGGGAAAAATCATCGCGCAGTAATAATCTAAGATGGTTTATTTGGTGCTTAGTAAGTTAATTAACCGATCACATAGAATCTCCGTTCATCTAGTAACACATTAAGGTAATGACTTACTATCAGCTCTATGGTCGCGGTACCGATGACCGGTGCGGTGTAATGACACATTAGGAACCTACCACCTGACTAGCCGTAATATCATGTTTAATTAGCAATTTCTGCTTGATACTAATATCGGCGTTTTTTCTTACGAATAGAGTTATGGAGGTGGAAAATTAATCAGATGAGAGGAAACTGGTTTTATTGGTATTAAGCTGCATCCGTTTAGATTGGAAACCGACGTAGTTGGTAAAAGGCTTGACTGACAATGTAAATGAAATTTTTATCGCAAAATAAGCAGGTTAGAATTTTTGTTTTCAATCAGAACTAGTCTATACAAAAAATAAACTACAATCGTCACTAATATTATAAAAGCGAGAGTGAGTTTGTTATGTCTTCACGCCTAAATGGCCAAATCGATTTTGATGAATTTTGGTACAAAGATAGTTGGGATCCTGGAAGGACATAAGCTAAAAAATGTGAGAAAAGGGGAGAAAAAGGGAAGAAAAGGAGAGAGAGATTTTTTTTCGATTATCACGCTGGTTAAAGTTAGCGTTAGCCCAAAGTAACTATGCCACGCGGACAAAGTTGCGGGCGGAAGCTAGTAATATTATAAGACACTCTTTCCGTTCACATGTTCCTGGTCCTTTTAAAATATGTTGCATAAAATGGTCCATAGAAAAAACCGGCCAAGTGCGAGAATCATACACAATGTAAATTTACACTTAACCGCAAAATTAAATTTGTTCTTCATAGTATCTTTATTAAAAACAAAGTTACGGTTGCAGTTTGATAAAAAAAAAATCCATATCTCAAAAACTAAATTTTAAATATTGTTCTTTCAAACCAATTTTCATTGAAAGTTTTACGTACTTAGAATGTAGCCCTCTACCAAATTTTCAAGACTTTAGAAGCAAACATCTCATTTGCAATTACTTTAGAAAAAAAGGATTTAAGTAACTTCGATTTCGTTTTGTAAGAGCTATCGATAAACACCTCATGCATTTATTTACGAAGGATTTTTTTTACCGTCATGGTCACTTGCATACAAAGCAACTGTATATTTATTTATTTTTTACTAAGCCGCGGCTTCACCCGCGTGATATCGAAAAACATCCTATATGTTAATCCAGACGATAATCCACCTCTGTGCCAAATTTCATCAAGATCCGTTCAGTCGTTTTTACGTGAAAGAGCGCATTCTATTGGGCAATAGGCTGGACGAAGAATATCACTTGCTTCGCTAAAGGAAAACATTGTCAGGAAACCAGCATGCCTGCGAAATTTTTCTCGACGGCAGTAGGCAGTATAAAAACTATAATGTTACCTTAAGAGGTAGTCTCCTTTTCCTTAATACCTGCACAATACAACTCTAACAACTGCCCCACCATGCCACTATTGATCTCAGACCGGCGTACTCACGACCTACGTTACATCTGCTTAGCTTATTACAGCGACGGTGAGCAGCGGTCTCGGGAGAAATCCAATGGTATTGTTGAATTTTCGCAAATGGCCTGTGCCGTTCACGCCGCACGAGCCGTCGTGACAGCTGGGGGACCTGGGATACTATTACTTGTCTCATGAATAAGTACTTCATGCTATATGTACGAAACGTCTAGTGACTTCTTGGCGCGCGTGTGCGTGTGTGTAGTTGCTTGTGCGTTTGAATGACGATTGTGCTTGCAAATCTATGTTAAAAATAGTATTATCCTAGGCCAAGGTCACGTATTTGTTAAGAAATAAACGCTAACTGAATACCTAACCTCCATCACAAGACAGGTTATTCGTACACACATAACAACAAAACATACATAATTTGTAACCCATTATTCTGCATCAATCTCAAAATATAATAAGAAATTCAACCCCAACATACGGGTCTGACCTTTCATGATACGATATTCCGATTTGTGTTCAACCCCCTGAATTTTTGTTACTCATCCACTAACCTGACCGGGGCCTGTCCACTTAACTTGAATAATGATGTGCGAGGAAAAAGGATCGGTGAGCCGAACCGGCAAAATGCGAACCGCCGAGCAATCCACCGCCCGCCGCGCCGCCGTCGAACCCCACGATTGAAAAACTAATGCAGAACTTTCCTTTTAATCTCTTTTAAATCTTGGGCTATTCATTTTTTATGTTAAACTCTTTCTCTTTGAAAAGAAGAATAAAAAATCCAAGAACGTTTGTTTATTCTTTATAGTCGTGATTTCTAAGCATACTAATTAAAAATAAAATCTCGTGTGACATAAAATCTGGATGAGGCCTAATAATAAAATGTAAGCAGAAGGCGGCGATGTAGTTGCGGTGCGTAACCCCGTGGAAAGAAAACGGCTTTCTTTACGAGCTATTCCGCTGAGCCAATATTTCTCCGCGACAGTGCTCGGCATCATAAAATAAAACGAAAAATTCCAGAGCACTGCCTCCAGCCGCCATGAAATCATAAGAGGCAAGATTTTATGCCCTATCGGCCAACACACTTCGTCAGGTGATTAATATCATAAATAATACTTAGATATGAGCTTTATTGTTCGCTTTCGTGTAATGTGAAGATACAATTATTTTCATTTATCGATTTAATTAAATTACTCCAAAGTAAGTGTTTTCTTGACAACGTACATATAGTTTACATATGCTACGTCTGCTCTACGACAGGTATCACCCAGTGTTGGAAATTAAACTATGGTAAAGTATGAGAAAGCCTAATCTTCTTGGAACGAATTATTTCCCAAAAATGCAAATCGCCAACTGAAATTATAAACGGGAGCAAACAAAAGCTAATATTGATATGAATGCGCCTCGAGCTCGCTGCGACTAGTCGAATGGGCGTGTGGAGTGCACTTATTATGTTCTGCGCTCGAGTCGTACGACAAGCGCTTGACAAAATACTCTGCCAATTGTGTCGGAGTACCGCCCTCAATTGTTCCACATGAAAAATGGCCTATTCGGATTGTTCCCGAACAAATGCGTGCCGTGCGGGTCATTACGCTTTGTTTTAGGTATAAGTACGACAAAAAATCCGCTGTGAAAAAGCTGAAATTTTCGCTTCCGCCCTCTTGAGTTGTGAGCAAGCAATGTTTAAACTAAGGCCAATTGTTTCGCCTTGAAAAATTATTTCCCGCAAAAGAACAAACATACCTATTCTTTTATTAAAAACACAATGGAGCTTTATAATACATGTTCCATTATATAGTAGTTCTCAATTGTAGGAAAATACCTACATTTTGTGAAATTGGTAGAAAAATATTTAAGATGAAAGTCAACGATGGAAATCATAACAGATTTTACTGCTCAACGAGCGATTGGAGCGAGAATGCCAAAGATTGTTTCAGAGCTCGAGCAGGATTGAGGCGATAATAACAATGTCGTCACTTCCTCAATCTAACTTCTTCAATATTTCCTGTCGAACCGATCCGCTATAAATTTTTATCCGTCTGGAATATTTTTATTCGGCTCCGTGTCGGCCTCTCGGTGTTCTTTTAAGTATAAAAATAGAATTTTATGAGAGACATGTTTAGACGAAACATCCTTTGGAATAAGCTATCAAATGAAGATGGGTGTATAAGATAAGCCTGTACTGTAACTAATTTTTGAAAGGAATGACAGATTTTTACAAAATAAACAAAGAGGGTGTCTTTCGGCCCTTTGGAAAGCCTTTTACACCTGGAAATTTTGTTCCAACTTTTATAGATATAAAATAAAGAATATATGAAAGAAAAACGTGATTTTTCACAAAATACCGAAAATAAAACTTTTAAATCGCATTTTTTTCTTACCTTCTGAAACACTAGTAATTTCTACATAGTTTAGTAAGTGATAGACTTCAATTATACCTGGATTATCTCACATTCAAGAAAGGATAATCAACGTTTTGCGCCGTTTAGACTCGAAACCTACTACCCGCAGTGTAAATATCAATCAATCAACAATTTGTTTGATCTAAAACGGTTTCGATAACTCAAAGTAATAAACATTTTCTAGTAATTACTTCTTGGAATCTCGACATGTATACATGTGTGTTAACATGTCAATTTACAGTTTTCGTAATTAAACTAATCGTAACAATTAACGACGCGGTTTACAATAGATTAATTTACGTAAATAAATTAAACAGTTTGCAGGTTTAGTCAACCCACGTTACGGTTATTTTGTGGATGCTTAATTATATGGAAGGAAATCTGAATGAGCAACTGTATCATTCAGATTTGCTTAGCCTACCTACACCCACACACAGCCGACACCCACACACCCACAGCTGATCAAAGGCCTCTCCCATTCTTTCCCAACCCTCTCGGTGTTTTGTCTTCTCTGACCAATCGATCAGAAAGAAATCCATATCATCACGCCAGCGTGTTTCAGGTCTTCCTCGGTGACGACGACGACGATTTGTGTTCTTTTTTCACAAACGTTCTTTGATTATTACTCCATGTTTACTGGATTCTTCTGTGACGTGATTCTTCTTTTCATTTGTTAGAGTAAGCTTGCGCTGTAGTCTCGCATACATTTTCTTCGATAATTTATGAGTAATTCACTCACTGTTACAATATATGCAAAATATAGTTTTTTTATTTCTGAATATGGTTGATTCACGAAAACTTATACGCAGGTCATTTTGTTTAAAAGACTTTTGATAAGCTGTGACTGTGACTATGTTAAATAAATGACCGTCATCTCAAAAAACCGTCAAACATAATAGCCGTCAAAGCGACGTAAAAATAGGGCCCTCATACGATTTAAGACCCATAAATGGAAGATATATCTTAGCTGTCAAAATGATTTTCCTATGAACGCTACGAAAGGAGACACAAAGTTATAGAGCGTTTTAAAGCGATATGATTCAAACCTATTTCTAACACACTCAGGCGTACTCCAAGGAAGTCACCTGGGCCCGTTGTTTTTTGACAATTTATAAGTCATTAAACTGACATGGTTACTAACATTATTATTAAACTTGAAACAGGATATTTACCATGTTTGTTATTTGTTTCGAGTTTCCGATATATTGATGTTGAACATGATCATGATCGGGTGCGTAATGTGCCAAACATTATATAATAATATATAACATTATATAATAATATAATAACAAATGCTCTAATTTCACTTGAACTAACGTTCATATGACATAATAACAAATGACATAAATTCATATGACCTAATGTTTCATATCATATAATATTCATTTAACATAATAACATTTAGTATAACGTTCATTTTATATAATTTTCAATATGTATAATATTCTTTTAATATAACGTTCATTTGACCTAATATTCTTTTGACCTAAAATTCATGTTAAATGGGCACAGTTCTAGCCTAACTCAAATGGCACTTAACCAAACCTTAAAATATTCTATGCATGGTCGAGGTTGGGCTTGGTCGAGGGAGCCCCGCTTCGCGGGGCTCCTACTTCTGGGTGGTTTGTAGAAAAATAACCACGAAGGGGATGGCGGGGTCTATTAGCTCGCTTCGCTCGCTCACACGACCCCGCCATCCCCTTCTAACCTAACCTATCCGAGTCGGGGGGGGCACCCCGACTCGGATAGGTTAGGTAAAGTCATGTAAATGTTAATGCGATGCATTTTTGCTAGCACCCTAGCAGGCGTTTAAAATCGTATCAGATTTTCTAAATTATATTAAAAGTTACTTGGAGATTATGAAATCCTTACTAATATTATAAAAGCGAAAGTGAGTTTGTTTGTTTGTTTGTTTGTTTGTTACCTCTTCACGCTTTAATGGCTAAACCGATTTCGATGAATTTTGGTACAGAGATAGTTGGGAAACAGGAGACGGACATAGGCTATTACTTTTTTAAAAAGAGTGGGATATGAGGAAGAAAGAGGGAAGAAACGGGAAAACTTAGCGTTGCTATTACAATTCAATAAGGCGCTACCGAATTTAACGCGAGCGAAGCCGCGGGCAAAAGCATATATAATATGAAATATTATAGTAAATGAATAATATGCTAAATGAATATTATGTGAAATGTGCATTATAGGAAATGTTCATTATGTCATATGAAATTAGGTAAAATGAAATTATATCAAGAATTCATTATGTCAACTGATCGTTATGTTAAACAAATTATGTTAACTAAATTATGTCAAGTGAACGTTAGATATTTTGTTATTATGTCAATCGTTACACACCCATCATGATCACGGATGAACTGAAGTTATTGCGGGTGGATATTTATGAGCTGACAATACGATCTACCCTCTTTCTTATTCGTTTTTTTGCGTTCGGTACCACTAACACCGTCACTCAACTTAAATTTGCTCACGACACACAAAATCGCTGTTTCAAGACGCGATCTTTTTGCACTACTTTTTGGGTTTTTACACAATCTTTACTAATATTATAAAAGCGAAAGTGAGTTTGTTTGTTTGTTACGCCTAAATGACAAAACCTAAATGACAAAACCGATTTTGATGAATTTTGGTACCTACAGAGATAGTTGAGACTCCGGAGACGGACGAAGGATTTTTTTTTAAGTGAGAAATTAGGGAGAAAGAGGGAAGAAAAGGGAAAACTTAGCTTTGCTATTACAATAAATAAGGCGCAAGCAAAAACTACAGGTTACCTGCAAATCCGCCGAAGCCGGAGCGAAGTCTGCAAAAGCTGGTTTAATATAAATGGAAAATCATACATGCATCGGTCAGACGAAACGTACTGTTGATACAGTGGTGTTAATGGTACCGAACGCAAAAAACGAATAAGAATCACAAAAGGTAGATTCATTTTTCGTTTTGTTCATGTAATAAATACATACTCATATTAATGGTCCGCGGTTACTGAGTCAGATAAATATAGATGTGCCCTACAAATTTCTAAGTCTACAAATCGGTTGCTTTGTGCTAAGGCTTTAAAAACCAAACTGGGTCATTTCTGAATCATTGACAGAATTCAGGTTCAATTTAATCATCTGTTAGGTACGTATATACATATTATGGAGCCGATTCACAAACTAAGCTAAAAACTCTAGCTACTCTTAAAATCACTAAAATTTAGTTTATTTCTGTCAAACAACGTTTCCTATTATTTATTGTTTGACAGCATTAATGATAGTTTAGTAACTCAATTCAGAGAAAATCGCAATTCTGAAATTTACGTTTTTCACCAAAAATCGTGGCTGTCAAGCTAAATAAAATAAGATGTGATTAGGTATGTGATTATATTCTTAATCTAGTTTAATCCGGTGGTTCATCCGAATCAGCGCCAGTAAACTCTTCACGTAAAGTATAGCCTGACCCTGTCGGGGTTGCGGGTTTTTCGAAAGAGGTACCGCGGCCCCCGAACATAAAGGGCACTAGAAGCACTCTCCCCCGCTCTGCCCAGACCGGGGGAAGTGATTTGATGATTTCAAAGGAAAAAAGTATAGTCTGTCTTGTATAGGGCATTACATCACAAAAGTAAAAAAAGAAAAATGTAACAACTTCTTGGTCCGTTTCACATGAATCATGATTTTGAAAATGTTTATGTTTTTCTCTTTTAAGTATAATCGGTTGGCACAGCGCCATATATAACTGTTTGGAATAATCAAACAGAGTCAGCATTAATCAATAATATAACAATCTACCTACAATTCAAATATCTACAATCTGTTTTTTACTGTTTTTTATTTGGAAACACAATAAAATGTATTAAAATCAGAGCTTTGAAATGTAATTTAATAAATAAATAAACCAACTTTTGTAAGCATTTCGCAATCATCAATCAGTATCCCGCGATCATGAATTCATTTAATATATAAGACAATATTGCTAATATCGTAATGGCCATAGCAATATTGTCACCATCTACAATAATGTATGCCGGACATTATATAAGCAATTTGCTGTCTCTAGAATATTTATTGCAATGATCGTTGAGTAGGAACTACATATTTCACAAAATAAATCAGTAGCTTTATTCGTTTGTAGTATGGCGTAACACTTTATAGCTCTGCATAGCTTTGCGTAGTCTGGCGTAGTCCTAGGTAACCGTAGTCCGATATAGTCTGAAGTAGCTCAGCGTAGGTCGGTGCGATATTCAGGGGCAGCCCTGCGCGGCAGGGCGTAGACTGACGTAGCCCGACGTAGCCTGACGTAGCCTGACGTAGCCCGGCGTAGCCCAACGTAGCTGAGCGTAGCCCGGTCTAGCGTGGTGTAGCCCGGCGTAGCTCGGCGTAGCATGGAGTAGCCTAACTAATACTAAAACTAACAAAACCAAAAAGCCCTTTTTCATTCATAAAACCTATTGCTGCTTATGAAACCAGCTAAAGGAAGCGGTTAAGGCCACAGCATATTTTGTAATGCATAATTCATAGAAAAAGATAGAGGTCTTGGACTCAAGTTTATTATGTCACGGTGTTTTAGTCACATAACAAACGTTCCAGTTAACATATAAGTGGGGTTTTACATGCTATATCGCGAAAACGAGATGTTTTAAATGATGTCATGTTGCATTTTAACAATAACATTACAATGCTATATTTCGTAAAAGATTAAAGAACTTCATGTTTTTGCATACCAAATATCTCAGTATCAAATGTCATTACTTATTTTAGACATCGACAAACATAACAAGATCACACACCCACAAACACACTCACACGTCTCCTTTAAAACATTATCACCTCAAGTTATCGGCGGAATGAATGGTCATTAATTAATTAGGTGAACCCTTTGCGATGCGTCCCCAAAGAGTCGTTACTTAATTAGCATTACTCATGGGCTGGCCCCCGCTCCACCAGATACCGATAAGATAAATTGTTACCTTACCTTTTACCTGTATGGTAGCATAGAGAAACTTTCAACGTGACGGGGATAGTATTGGATGGACATAATCATCAATTATTGTGTCACTAATTATAGACCTATCTCCATATTGCCTTCGATCTCAAAGCTTCTAGAACGGATAATAAGTAGTAGACTGGTTGATTTCCTAGAATCTAATTATCTTTAATCCAACAACCAGTTTGGTTTTAGAGCAGGCAAGTCTACTAGTGATGCAGTCCACGAGCTCCAAGATTATGTTGTACAGAATATCGATTCAGGCAAAAAGACAATAGGCATTTTCCTGGATCTAGCTAAGGCATTTGACACGGTCTCTACGACTTTGCTGATTCAAAAATTAGAACGCCTCGGAATTAGAGGAATTCAACTACAACTTTTAAAGGACTATCTCTCTAATCGTTTTCAGTGCGTAAAGATTAATGACTTTATCAGCAGTGACTTACCAATATCTTACGGTGTTCCCCAGGGGAGCATTTTGGGACCGCCGCTCTTTCTTGTATACTTGAATGACCTCTGTAAACTAGACCTTTCAGGAGGTAAAATTATATCGTATGCAGACGATACAGTTCTTTTGTTCTCAGCGGATACTTGGGAGAAAGTGTATAGGGATGCGCAAGACGGTTTTAATGTCCCACTGGCTGCAGGATAACTCCTTGACCCTTAACCCGGATAAAACCCAATATATGGTATTCTCGATGCGCACTCACATTAATCCGTTTCCTTCTACCTCTTCGATTACAGCACATAGTTGTTGTAATAGCTTAGTATGCACTTGTCCAACACTAATAAAGACAACGTCGGTTAAATATCTTGGAATTGTTTTGGACTGCAATCTCTCCTTCAGAGACCACATTCACCTACTTACATCTAGGACACGAAAACTGATATATGTGTTCAAGAACCTTAGACATGTTGCGCCCCCTAAATTAGTGAAACAAGTCTACTTAGCCCTCGTACAGTCAATTCTTCAATACTGTATCACTGTTTGGGGAGGTGCACATAAAACTATTTTAAAGCCCTTAGAAATAGCTCAGAGGGCTGTTCTAAAAGTAAGTACATTTCGCCCGTACCTGTACCCAACACATCTGGTTTATACGTCGTGTGAGGTCCTGACAATCCGACAGCTGTTTATGGTTCTTGTGGTTCTAAAGCAACATTCTTTACTACAATTCTCAAAAGGAAACCCAGCTAGAAGACGAAATGTTATTAGTAAAATTGATCGACTTTCTTTCAGTCATGCTTACGTCAACAAATACTTTTGCTTTTTAGGCCCATACTTGTATAATAAAATTAATAACAAAATTGAAATATATTCGATAAATAAAAATGCATTGAAAACTAAAATTGTTAACTATTTAAGTAAAAAAACATATGAAGAAACAGAAAACTTATTACATATATTGAAATAATAAACTCTTACTCTAAACCAAATGTCTAAAGTTTGCCTTACCAAATGTACCACAACGTGATCTAAATTTAAATCTTGACGGCAAAAATCTTGATGTTATAGCAGAAACTGTATTCTTGGGGATGACTATTGATTCTAAGCTGCAATGGGGCGCGCACATAAGAACTCTTTCGGGTAGGCTCAGCTCAGCTGCATATGCAGTAAGGAAAATAAGGCAGTTAACTGATGTAGATACAGCTAGGTTAGTATATTATGCTTACTTTCACAGTATTATGTCCTATGGCGTTCTCCTGTGGGGATCAGCAGCAGACGTCGATTCAGTTTTTATATTACAAAAGAGGGCAGTCCGCGCGATCTATAAAATGGGTCCTCGCGAGTCCCTCAGAGAAAAATTTAAAGAGATCGATATACTGACTCTGCCCTCACTTTATATCTTAGAATGTTTATTGTATGTCCGTAAAAATCGGGGGCTTTTCAAAATTAGGAGCGACTACCACAATATTAATACACGCAGTAAACACGAAATTGTAATTCCTAAATTTAGATTAACAAAAACTAGCAAGTCATTTCTAATAAACAGTATACGCTTTTATAACAAGTTGCCAAAATCAGTTATAGAACTGACAGATGGAAAGTTTAAAAACTACATAAAACGTGTCCTTATTAAAAACGCATATTACAAAATCAAGGACTACGTTGAAGATAAAGAAGTTTGGCTATAGTTCCTTCTGCGCATGCGGCTTCCCTGGTAGCTATAATCAGCACAAATTTGTGGATGTCTCTAACTATTCTCAATCTTATTTATTTGTGTGATCTCTTTAATCATTTTGTTTTTTTTTTTGCAATAGTTGTCAAATCACATATTTATATCACCCTTGTTCTGAATAGTTACAGTACTGATAGCAACATCTGTGTGACTCGTCTTTTAGTTATTATTTTGTTTTTGCAATATTTTTTTATTTATTTTTTTACTTTTGTATAGATTCTTTTCTACCTATTAGTTGTGAATGAGTGGACATGGTTGGCCTTGTAGATTCTTAGACGCTTGTTAACTTTTGTTAACGTATTATTTTATTTTACTTTTTGTAAATTAAGCAATGACTTATTGTCGGGCCTACGCTGTCCTCTCATACTTAAGTGCTAACGCTGTAACAACAACAACATTGTAAAACTAAATGATTTTAAAAGAGTAACCATGGAGTTTCTTGCCGGTTCTTCTCCATAGGAAACGACCAACCCGAACCGTGCATCTTTTCTCGACGTTTTATAAGTGCCCATGTAGGCCTATGTAAAATAAAAATATTTTGATTTTGATTTTTTGACTTATACTCACCCTCTCACACTCTTTCACACACTTTCACACTCTACTCACAGAGAGATTAACACTCCACACACCCTTTTATTTTATTTTAAGTTTACTATTGTGCTGAGATATACCTCCTAATGTCCAAATGAATTATTAATGTATAATTCATTTGGATAATAATAATGGCATAATGGCCACCTTAAGGAAGAGCGCTGATGTCTGAGATACAGATATTTTTATCTAGTTCAGACTCAGATGCCTTCAATATAACATTAAGAAAATTATAAAATGTCCTGTTGTATCTGTTTAAATGTAACCAATGTTTGTGTCAAATAAATTAATTTATTATTATTTATTTATATAATCATGTTTTCTTCACTTTTGAAATAAAGTGGAGTCTCGACATTTAATCACCATATCAAGCGATAAATCACCAGTGCTCTCAGGGCACTGAAGGTAAACAAAGCACAATAAAAAAAACAAAACTGCATTGGAAAATAGTCCTACAACCCAAAATTCGAACACATTCACTAGGAACGTCTTCTAAACCGCACTGGGCCCACGTGAAAGTTATTTCCACTCTTGTGTACGAATTGGGCATTCTGAAAGCAGATTATTCTAAGCAAGCTGATATTAGCCACAGTCTGTTATTTGCCAGCAAATTTTACCAACAAAACCAGTCGCTTTCCCAATGAGCTGTGGACCAAAATACTCGTAGCCACTTTCTGGAGCTCTGCACACAACGGCACATGTAAGACAAGCTGTACAGAACCAACGTCCAGTGGTTTACATGAGCCTTGGATCTGGAGAGGCTTTTGCCCAGCAGTGGGATAACGAAGACTAACAGTATCGGTTTCATGGAGAGATACCAACCTTACACCGAAACACGACGCCGTCAATTCGTATGCAATAGTTTTAATTTAACATCTAATTATAATATTTCCGTGTCACAATGTTAGTTACCGTACTCCTCCGAAACGGCTCGACCGATTCTTATGAAATTTTGGGTACATATTGGGTAGGTCTGAGAATCGGCTAACATCTATTTTTCATACCCCTAAACCTCAGCGGGTGAAACCGCTGGGCACAGCTAGTAATATATATTTTTAATTAGTATATTATTTTGGAAGATTCGCCTTCGATGCCTGAAAATAAAAGTGACTGATTGATTGAGTATCAGTACCAGTATAGCCAGCCAGCTCTAGCTGTCATGAAATAACATAAAAAAACAGCCAAAGCCTTTTAAAATAAAAGAATAGTAAAAACAACCAAGACCGTGAAAACACGTTTTAAAAAACTGCTCCTGATTTTCACCTTTCTATTTATAGTAGACACCATTATAGTAGTTTAAGTGACCCCTAAGGCAAGTACTTATTTTCCGGTAGACCGTCACAGGTAACGTATGACCTTGCTTTATACTGCTATTTTCCTCCGCAGGAAAGAACGCGCCGCTAGCATTATTCAAAGCCAGAGTTTACTAATGCATTTTATGGTCGAGGGTAATATTTACGAGACCCAGGTGAACGCAAAAAACGTACGTAAGCACCTCATCGGGGCCGATTTTAATATTAGTTTAACGCAATATTACTACGAAGCTCATCCCTAGCTTAAACATAAAGCTTAACTTATGAATATAAAAGAAGAAAAGTAAAAGAAATAATTTAAAGTCTTAAAAAGGTAATTCCAAAACAAATAAGTAGTTATTTATTCTTATCACCGCGTCCTAATTGCTTGTTATCTTTCTTTTAGCACCCAGGACTTAAGAAGCCATTCTATAATCCCTGTATTAAGAGTTATACGTGGCGAGGGATTTGAAACGTGTTTTCCCCTATTTTTGGAGGCCAAGCCGTCGCATCCCGCTATCCTTAGGGATTTCATTCCGAAAAACCTCCATAAATATTTCTTACAGTATTTGTATCTTCCTTGGAGTATCGTTAGCACAATGTTTCCCTTTTTCCTCTGAACCCGGTTAGCATCTGCTCCCACAAACTAGATTGTCTACACACCTACACAGTACGTACTCAGCGTGGACCGTTACGTAACAAACAACTAAAACTATTATTAACAGTACCATCCCTCAAAAATGACCAACATTTTATATCAATTAGTAGACTGTCGGGAAAAATATGAAAACAATTTATTTCCGTGAGAGTAGTAGTCATTTGTTTTGATTACATCGCACTGTAATCAACATTTTGTAGAGATCTACGGTTAATATAACTGACTGACGAATAAATTAAGTGATGGTGATGGAAAACTTTCGTCATATCTTTGTTTATTTTGGGTTTAGTAGAGGATAATGGAGAACGTGTACCATTGCACTTATGGCACCTACCATGCGCAGAACGTGACAAACAAAAACACTTTAATACATTTGCTCCGACGTCATTACAGTTTATCGGTACTTTGGCGCGAACCCGAAATAAATAGCCGCTATCAAACAGCGATTACACAAACTGTTCACAAGCTCATAAAAAGACAAACATTACGAAATCTCCGATGTCAAAGAAAAATAAATCGGCAATAAAGTTTAACTGCTCAACAATAATGTTATAATGGTTGTAACAAAACCAATATTTTACAATATTAGCCGAACAAATCGAGCGCTATATATATTTTTTTTACTTCAAGATTGTTGTGATATTTTTTTTAGCTTCTACAAATATTTCAGTTTCAGTAGTGTAGTAAATTTTACTTATGTAAGCTTTATCTTGAAGCTTTATCTTAAGTTAGACTACTTCGTCACTTCCCGTGGGCATCGTAAGAGGCGACTTAGAAAATAAATCAGAAAGATGGACACTATGCATTTCTGTACACAAACTTACAACTTCTTACAGCCCGAGTTAGGTATGCACAAAAAGACTTTAGCATTCATTAATAGAAGTAGTATGTTCTCTTCTGTTAAAATATGGATCGATAAAAAAAACTTTATAACAATGAGTGTGTTTGTCTTTTCTTAACTACGACGAAACTGCTGGTTGAGAATTACGTATTTGACGTGACGTCCTGCAAACCTAACATCACCCAAACAGAGTTATCCGCGAGATTGGCCGATACAACCGTCTGTGGGCAACAACACACTAGTCCCAACACCCATGTGGCTGGCTGATCCTAACTTTTTTTTAAGAATAAAAAGAAATACAATAAATGTATGCAGCTTGAACATCCTAAGCCGTAGTAGCACTAATACACATCTGAAACTTTTTATATTGGACAAACGCACGGGCAAAATAAATATTAATTAAGTTATCCGAACTCCTTGTAAAATATTCGCCTGGATTAGTTCAATTACTTTGTAATTGTATGAGAACGGTTTGTGTGCTGTCTGTAAGTTATGTCGTAAGTTAATCACAGTTCAGTGTCCAATTATGAATTGTTAACAATGTTGATGCAGTTCAGCTGGGTGATTGTCACAGATGATTGTTTAAGATGTGTTCAGTTTACAATTTATAAACTTGAGAGATTTGCTAATTATTTGTAGTTCTTCTGCCCATAATAATAAAACAACCCTTTATTTTGACGTTGAAGTGAAGGGGTTTGTGCCCAAATTGAGGGGGTTTTATTATTTGCCAGGTGGCGTGGTACACAAGATAATGATAATAAGATTGAAAAACAATAAAATCTTTCGATCTCAAAGCTGAAAATACCTACGAGTTTAACGATTTTAAGGTCCTTTACGTTCGTATTATGCCATTTACCTACTTTCGCAATAGATTTTGCTCGGAAAGGTAGTATAATTTTTATTGCTTATATTTTGAAGGTATCGAAACTCGAGCTTAATTGCAATTCACGCCATTCACGTTTATGTGTTTGGCAAAAACATCTGGCCCCTTGATTGCTTACGTTTTTATGTGCACTTAGAAACTCAAACACCACTCCCGGGAAAAATGTATCCAGGTACCTAAATAATGCAATCACAAAGCTCCACATTTATTGCCATATCGTAATTTTTATTTAAATTGCGAGTAAAACCTTTTTAATTCAAAGGGTTGCTAGGTTTACGTGGAAGCAGCAAGTTCCTATCATACTTATGATCTTTGGATTGTATGGAGCTACAGGTCTGGTTTCCCAGATTACAATCTTCGCAAAGTTCCACCTTGGCTGGCTCCATTAACAAATTAACTGTAGGTATTTCTGATTACATTAATGTCCCAATAGCTTTTCTTCACGTCTGTGGGTTGGAGTTGTAAAATATTTAGCTTTATAGGTAACTAGCTTTTGCCCGCGGCTTCGCTCGCGTTAAATTCGAGGTAACCAGTTCCCCTTGCGCCTTATTGATTTGTAATAGCAACGCTAAGTTCTCCCTTTTCTTCCCTCTTTCTCCCTGACATCCTACTTTTAAAAAAAAAATATTTTTAATTTGCCTATGTCCGTCTCCTGGTTCCCAACTATCTCTGTACCAAAATTCATCAAAATCGGTTTAGCCATTAAAGCGTGAAGAGGTAACAAACAAACAAACTCACTTTCGCTTTTATAATATTAGTAAGGATGCGAAAATCATCAATTAAATTAAAAACCTGAAAGTACGCTACGTCCCTACATACGTCGTTTTACGTTGGTATTGGTCTATAGAACATGTTTTGTTAAAAGTTAGTATCTCTAATAATGGTCTCGTGAAAGCGAAACCGTGTATCTCGATCCTTTGGGGATTTTAAGTAACCACATCGCTAGGGTCAACTGAAAGGTTTGACCATACAACAAGCATTCGCAACGGGAACAATGGATATGTACACAGACCAACTCTAAATAGCCAATTCTTGTTGTTTTGTTTAATCATTTTTCTTTAAAAAATACCCCCCTATGATTTCTTACCGAAAATATTTAACCAATCTTATTTTTAGAGGTATTCAATATTTTTTGCTCTATTTATTTTTAGGTGAGCCATTCACTTCTACAGTGAACATTCAAACATCGCATTACATGAATGTTCGCATTACAGTTTCAACGAACTAGCAAATGAAATATGAATTTTAGAGAGTCGTACCAAAAAGTTAGTGTGCCTATAAATTCATTTTTATGACACCCACTAAATAACTTATCCATACATATACGCCGTTAGTAATAAATACAATGCAGACAGATGTTCACACGCTACCCATGTACGGAGAGACCATTTTATTAAATAAAAAAACTTTTACTTTACTTTAGCAGTATTTTATAATAACATTAATTTCTAGCGAGACACATTTACCAGTAACCTTAGTGAAATAACACTTTGCTTTTTAAAGTACCCAAAACCAACAATAAACTCTACGAAATAAACTAAATCAAACTAAAACATGGGCCAGCATTACGCAAATAGTTCCCCAAAACTAAAATAATAAGATGTTGAAGTGTAACAACAGCCGGACACGGGATAAGGGCATTTGAATAGCCCCTAGGTGGCGTTAGTTATTCAGCTCGCGACTCGCAGCCCGCCGCGCTCGCTCGTAAATCAAACTCGCCATTCGCTTATGCATTATACAGTTTTATTTGTGCGAGTCCGCTGAATAGGTAATAAACTATGGCAGGTGAAATGCCCTGCGTGTTCGAATGCGCCGAGAATTTGAAACGTAGGCAAATATACGTCTGTTGACTACGCTGTGGAACAACATATAGTGTGGTGATTGGATTACGTGTGTTGGTGGTCTGGTGACGATCTGGTTTGGTTTTTAATGGATTGCGTGTTGGTGTGGCGATTGGTTAAAAATAACGCGGTATAGGCATCGATGCGAAGAATAACAACCCTCTTAGTAAACAGCCCTTGTTTCACAGCATGCTTCTTAAAGTGCAAGAAGACAAAAAGTAGAACTAATTCAGTAAATACCTTTGCTAACATTATTGTAGGATTATGACATAATCCTGAAACAATCAATATTAGCAACAACCGTCTACCTAAAAACTTCAAGTCTAAAACCTATTAGCCTACTAATTAAAAGCACCATCTCATTTGCTAAACAGCGAAGGTTATTAGGCATTTTCGAAGGTCCCCCATCTCTCGGAGCGACGGAGCAGAAAATTCACTGCGGTCCTCATTCCACACAGCCCTGCATACTAGAACGTACGTCTGAGGCCAGCCTGCGCTAATCCTCTTACTAATTTCATTATTTTAGTATCAACTTTTTAGCTCGTTTTTTTATTCATCCAATTTAAAAGGATTGTAGCTTGAAAACGTGTAGGGTTTTCTGTAAAGCTTTTCGTGTGTTAGTTTGTGAATGAAGCATTTTGCAGTAAGATTTAGAAAGATGATTTCCAGGTTAGAGTTATTGTGTGTAGTACGCCAATACAATACTTTATGTTCACCACTAATATTTATATGAATGTTTTGTGTATGTCCTTTGATGGACGCCCTTAAACGAATAAATAAAGAAAACTGTGTGGGGTTAAGACACAGAAGATTTTTTAGAAATGGTTAATACAAATAATTGTACCTATAGTTTTTTTTATTAGCACGATTTGTTTCAATTCTGGGCGAAAGTCTCCCCTACTCTTTCCACTTGTCTATATGTTGTATTTCTTCTCTGTAGATCCTTACTATTTTATTTTTTAATATTATAAAAGCGAAAGTGAGTTTGTTTGTTTGTTTGTTTGTTTTTTACCTCTTCACGCTTTAATGGCTAAACCGATTTTGATGAATTTTGGTACAGAGATAGTTGGGAACCAGGAGACGGACATAGGCTATTATTTTTTTTAAAAGAGTGGGATATGAGAGAGAAAGAGGGAAGAAACGGGAAAACTTAGCGTTGCTATTACAAATCAATAAGGCGCTACCGAATTTAACGCGAGCGAAGCCACGGGCGAAAGCTAGTATAAAATGAAAGGAAGACTGAACTTTGTTGGTAATAGTATTGAGTGATACCTTGATACCTACAGGCTCATAGATACTTTTTCATGTATTCAATATTTTTTACACATGACTGGACATCAACAGAAAATAAAACAATAACACATCCCTCCTTTTGTTCAGGAAAATCGGATACAGTGAAATAAGTACTTTACAGGTTGTATTGATTTTATTATTATTGCACAACAGATACAATCCGGACGCCGCTCACCATTCATGTTAATGAAATAGCAAATAAAATGATCGTAATTACGGCAACGTTTTTACTGCATTGTTGGGAGCCCGTCGCCGAATCACCTGACATTACCGTAGCGACAATATTTCCAACGAATTGGCCATTTATTCAAGCACCAGACATAATAACTTTTGTAATTACAATATCAACATTTACGTTGCATTACCCTCGTTCGTCATACCACCATTCAGCGGCGTGTTAACTTATAATTTTGTAGGATTTGGTATGATTAGAAAAACCACATTTCGGGTTTGTGTAAACAGATGTTGATTTAATTTTTATCAATCACAATTTGATACCAATATGATTTCACTCTCATTGACCATAAGCCGCAAAAGTTTCATTGAGTTGTTCGAAAGAGATACCGCGGCCCCGGAATATAAAGGGCAAAATAAGGAACAAGGGTGGGTTTTAGTCAGTAAAAGTCTGCCACTCATCCCCGCTCCGCCCAGAGCGGGGGAAGTTGTTTGATTATTACCCATCCGAAAAAAAGGGAAATTGCGAGCGCAAGTGCAAGCGGGAAAATTGTAATAAATTCAACTACTGGTGGCTGGCAGCTTCTGATCTCTCTCTGCCCTCGTCTGAATGCCTTTCCCTCGGACTATGAAAGAGTAGCTAGACAATTAAAAAAAGTAGCTAGCTACTTTTTTTTTATCAGCAGGACAATCTTTGTAAGGTTGCAAGCTAAAAAATATCTCGCAACCAGTTTCAAAACCGTCCCGCAGTCGCTCCACACCTCAATTTATCTGGAGCTCCCTCGTAATATGATATTCAATGCGAGTGACAGGTAGAAACAGGTTATCAAAAGGAATTTAATTGAATTTCACTTTGGCTGCCTATGTGCTTCCCATACGCACATTAGAGAATGCTTTGTTGTTCCTAATTATTTTAGTAACTATTACAAAGTAAAATATACTAGGTGGTTGTTCTATTACAATGATTTTAAAGTGATCAACTATGTTAAAATCTTTACCAAAGTAGAATATTTTATGATGATCCCAAATCAATCTTTTTGTCATTATCTTAATTAATCCTTACTTCCTTACTATCCTTACTTCCTTACTAATAATATTATAAAAGCGAAAGTGAGTTTGTTTGTTTGTTTGTTACCTCTTCACGCTTTAATGGCTACACCGATTTTGATGAATTTTGATACAGAGATAGTTGGGAACCATGACGGACATAGGCTATTTTTTTTTTAAAGTGGGATGTGAGGGAGAAAGAGGGAAGAAAGGGGAAAACTTAGCGTTGCTATTACAAATCAATAAGGCGCAAGGGGAACTGTGTTACCCCGAATTTAACGCGAGCGAAGCCGCGGGTTAAAGCTAGTATTGAATCATTTTAAAAGTATAATAAATTAATATATTATTTATTAGCATAAACAAGTTTTAACGTACGCTTCCATTTCTTTGAGACCTGTTTATGTATATGATCTAAACATAAAAACAAATTAACATGGACAAAGCGTATACACATTTCATAAAACAAGCTTGGACCGAACTGTATATTGAGTGAGGTTTATATTGAAAGTTTGTACAGAGCCAGGCGGGCCCTAAGGACACACATTCTACTTTGTTCTTATACACAACTTTAAGAAGTTGCTTAACAGATGTTCCGCCTGACTTTTGTCCCCAAGTAAGTCATGTATCCTTGTAACATACGTTTTATGTGTTACGAAAATAATGCGTGCTGTCGATGTTTGTAATATACGGTGACAAAGTTCACAGGCCTTCGGAAATTGTAGGCCTTTTCTTTTAATGTGCGTGCTTGAAAAAGGGTGATTATTTTCAGGCATGAACAGAATATTGAAAAAGTTACCTATAGTAATTGTTGTTCAGAAGGAAACTATTTTAAAACAATACGACAACCTTTCCACGGTTCTAATTCATTCTACAAAACTAAGCACAAACCAAGTTTGGCACACTAGAAGTAAAACCAAGAACAATAAATACCTTCAAGAATACATTTAGCATCCCAATTGATTACAATTGCATCTTGGCCATCCTGCATCAATTTGTATGCATGTCTGACAGGCGAAGAATATTTTCGAAACTGCAGCAACTCATTGTGTTGCAGGCGAGACCAAACTCGGAGCTCAAAATAGTGGCTAAACGTGACTTGCCGATATTGCATCATTTGTACCACATCCCACCGCAAGTGCACGTACTCCTGATCTTGAACGTCGCACTTTATCGTTCCTAGCATCCGACAGACAGACTACAATACTTTGTCTTTCTTGCATAATCACAGAACAATCTTCAAATATCAAACACACCGAATTAATCATTCCGGTATTGAGTATCTGATTGGATGTCAATATAGGCTAATTAATAATAATATTCATACCTAATAGTGGGCGTTTTTGACAGCGACCTAACTAATGATCCTGGATAGATAGATCTGTACATTCGAGGACACAGATAATGTGGTTGATATTAGACTATCAGTAGGTGTGTTTTTGTAATTTTGTGCGCAGTTTAGTGAAGTGTACCCATTTTTCAACGGCCATAGAAAATTATGTTCCCTTATGAAGTGGGAAGCTTTGCCACTTATCCGCAAGACCGGACTCCGTAAGCAATTAACTTTCCTACGGTAGATATCAAGGTGATTTATCAACCCGCAGCCTTAGAAAAACATAATTGAATCTAGTGTAAAATTTTCGGAAAGCAAAGACCTCTTCGAAAAACTCTCTCGTGTAATGGAAATCGTGCCCCTCGGCCCCCAGGGCATCGCGGATTCTCTGCACAAAAGGCCCAACAAAAAGGTCCTGCCGTCACATGAACATTGTAAAACTCGGCCTCGTATTCACGTCTCCACTTACAAACCAATAGCGTCTTAAAAACTTCACATGTAAGATTCAATTTTGTTCTGCCAAGATTGTTTTGTAACAGTTTTTTCCAATCCGATAATGCGACCTTAGCGTCGGGATCATGGTTTACTACAAATTGTATTAGAGTAGTAGATTTAACTATTTACGCGGTGTACGGTCCGGCCGAGCGGTCGCGTGACTCCTCCCTACCTTGAAGAATGCTGATTCTTTTGTTATCATACATGGCATACATTCTTTAGAACATCGCGTCCCTGAGAGGCTAAAATAACATTGGTGACGTGAAGAGTTGTTTTAGTGATGTGTTTTATAGAAAGAATCCTCATTTCATTTTTGTTTTCTTAACTGTATGTGTATGTTGGCACTATTAGCTTCACCTCTGACCAACCCATTGAGGATTACAGGCGTAATGTTATGTGATGTGTATCATATTTCTAGATTCGAGTCTCCGTATTCCAATCTCTTTTGACCATCAGGCAGGCGATCCTCCTTGAAATGTATATCAGTATCAAGGCTATCGCAGTACATAAACACGGAACTACTACGTCAGAGTAGGATACTCAGCGTAGCTTCATCTCAAGTGCATCTCTCACGATCACGGGAGCTTTTGCCTCTAAGGAATCGATTATCCGTAGACGTCTCGCATTCCTCAGATATCGTCTTCATCTCAGCACCGATATGCCGAGATGCATTAAAATATTTATGTATAATGTTGTGATGCAATCTTGCACTATTTAGTTTTCGCTGATACGTTGGTATATGTTGGCTTAAACTTGAAGGTAACTTTATATGTTTCTAAGAAATCTATCTGCAAGGTAAGTGCAAAACGTATGGATGTCAACAGCATAATATTTAAATGCGTTTACTTACCAGATTCTGATTACAAAAATAGATATATCTCATATCGTTGAACATTGAATTCTAAAATTAATAGCTTTGTTTTTTCATGCACTACGTGAAATTATTGTGTTTTTCGGGACTTCAATAATTGTTCAATATCAACATTTACCAAACAAACATCGTTGAAAAATTCAAAACGTTTCCAGTTTACCGTATTTGAAAACTATCAATGAAATTTCGTTTCATTCGGATCAACGACCAACAAAAAACTGTATTTTTAATAAGTAGAATAGTTAGTTAAATTATTTATCACAAATTTTTATCTTGGCAATAAATTGTGGGCAAATGAATTAGTGGATTAGTCTACAACGAGTAGTAACTTGTTTATTCGAACATTTTCCGAGCTTTTCCTATTGTCAATAAAAGGATCGTACATAGCAACTAAGCTCAATAACTTCGAAATGAAAAAAATAAGCTCATTCTTTCCGCGGACGACAATCTTAGCATCCAAGTAAACATAAAGCCATGAAAACACAACAACAAGCATTATCTCGCCAAAATCCTTGTATCGAGTTCTGGAATCGTTCGCATTGTTGTCCTTTGTGTTCGCATTCGCATTCGTTTTCCATCGTACACCATTATTCACATTAAGTGGACAGATCTCGGGTCAGATCCAGGCATAAGAAAAGCACAAAAAGTGCCCGCTTTATCCGAGCATGATAAATCTACTTCAAATCCGAGAATAGCGTCTTTTATGAACGAAATTGAAATAAACCGACCGTGCGGATAACGGCTAAGTAAGAAGATCGAGATCCCTTTAGAATATATTGGTGAATCATTTTCATTCATCAAGCCTACTTAGAATACCGTTTATCTACGTATTTGTGTAGGAGTGCCTTTTAAAGTAGTTTCGATATTAATTTTTCGTAGAAATCAGCGTGCACACAATTTAGTGGCCAACTCTTAAAATAATATTATCTAAATTGATATCTCTATCTACTAATAAAATAATAACAAGAACACAAGACACATTTCTTTTAAGAACACCTTTGTAAGATATTCCTACGCAATAGGTAAATTATTATTGCGTAGGAATATCTTATGAATATGCCTACCTTTATAGGTAGACTATTTAGTATTTTAAGTTATCACAGTCTTGCTGTTGGTCCGTTTGTGAAAAAAAACAAGCAGGCTGTTGAGACAACAGAAAGGTGCCTGTATCCTGTTGTTCTCCCATAAATTTTCTTTTTGCCATCCCTACTGAATACTACAAATGTGAACGTGACTCTGTTAGTTTGTTTGTTACATTTTCACGAATAAATGGTTGATTAGATCGTAATGAAATTGGCTACTATTATCACGCTTATAACTTATGGGGAAAGCAATGCTGCATTATGTCGACATTCCACCACTGTTTGACCACTGACAACTCCCATGACTTGCATTAGAATAGAACGGCTCTAAGGCAAGGCAGATCGCTAACCTAATCTAAGTCGCGGGTATTAGCTAGTACGTAGGTATATGTTTGTCTCGACGTTTTTTTAAACTGGTTCACATTTTTGATTAAGACTACATTTGCTGGGGGCTTATCCCACGCTCTGTCTGGTCGGTTACTTATAAAGTGTTTGAGATGAGAGAGCTATTCGAGAAGTTGATACATAGCCTAACCTAAGGTGATGGCCTCTTAGATGGATGTTTTTGTTTTTCGAAATAATACGAACATATAAAACACGTTCAGCAATCATTTGAAGTTTTTTAGGATACCCATATTTTTTAAGCATTTTACCTTTTTTTTTAAATGACATCTTTTTATTTGTCTGAAACAAACTGCCATTAAAATTCAACATTAATTTCAAAACTTTCATCACCCAAGGCGATCCCATATTTTTATTTCACACTAAAACATTTATTTTCGTTTTCTCTTATTCCACATAATAGATCGTTCGGAAGATATGTCCCTATTTTTAGTGGTGGAGATGAAATCGAGCGTGAAATGGTTACCACACGGAGCGGTTGTCTCGTGAACAAACGAATACCGGATCGCCGTTTGCCACCGGGGCGTTTGCCGGAAAATTGGCTGGCACACCACTACGCTCCGGCTTAATAATAACAATGTATTGAATGTCTGCCCCATCCAAGATGGTTGACGTTCGGATACAATAGCAGCGGTCTTGCTGGATAGGTAGGAATCTCTGAATTAAAATTATTTCACCCTAAAATTAAACAGACACTACTCTAGCTGCAGGTCTACCAAGTTTGCTAGAATTTAAGCCCGAAGTATTTTTAAGTTGGACGGCATGGTTGGCGCAGTGGCTGAGTGACTGCTGCGCTGCGTGTCACGGGTTCGATTCCCGCACGGAACAAATATTTGTATGGCCTACAGGTAGTTGTTTCGGGTCTGGCTGTTTGTGTATGTGAGTTTAAATGTTTGTAAACGCACCCACGATACAAGAGAAATTCCTAGTGTGGGGAAACGTTTTTTTAAAAACAAAACAAGTAAGGCACTAGTTACCTACACCTTCATGAAATACGGGCCTAGAGCGGGTCAGACAAAACGGTACAAACTTGCGATATAAACAGCCATATCTTTTGACTGCATAGACATAGAGAGTTGATTTTTTACTGCACAAAGGTAATTTCAAATCGATACCTCCACGCATTCCCGAGGTAAAGGGTATTGACAGACAGACAGACAGACGGACAACAAAGTGATCCAATAAAGGTTGCGTTATTTTTTCTTTTTTTAAAAAAAAACTTTGCCGCCTTCTAGGAATTTCTCCTGTATTGTGGTCGCGTTTACAAACATATAAACTCACATACACAAACAGCCACACCCGGAACAACTATCTGTAGGCCATACAAATATTTGTTCCGTGCGGGGATCGAATCCGCAACACGCAGCGCAGCAGTCGATCGCTCCGCCACTGCGCCAACCGTGTAGTCCTTTTGAGGTACAGAACCCTAAGGTTCTAACCTAGAAGGTTTCAGTTTGCCGAAGGTTTGCTGTTAGTTATTTCTTTTCATTATATTTGTCATAATGTTGAGTACAAAGGGTGTGAAAGTACCCTAAATAAAGACGAAAGGCACGTACTCACCCCACATTGCGATAACTTTTTGTTTCAATTTTTTCACATGTTTTTATTTTTAACTAGCTATTGCCCGCAGCTTCGCTCGCGTTAAATTCGGGGTAATACAGTTCCCCTTTCCTGATTTGATTAGATACCTGCTACCGGTAGTTTTTGCCCTTGCGCTTTATTAATTGTAATAGCAATGCTAAGTTTTCCCTTTTCTTCCCTCTTTCTCCCTCATTTCCCACTTTTTTTAGCCTATGTCCGTCTCCAGAGTCCCAACTATCTCTACCAAAATTCATCAAAATCGGTTTAGCCATTAAGGCGTGCAGATGTAACAAACAAACTCACTTTCGCTTTTAAATAAAATTATAATATTAGTTTAGGATTTAAGTTTTTAAGGTTGGCTTTAAATACTATACAATGGGGTGCATTGTTATAAGTGCGTATAATTGAGTTCTACCGTAAAACATAATTTTACACCCTAAAAAAAGTCGTGTCCCAGCAATATTTTATAATGTTTGGATAACGGTTTCGTGGGATAGTTTACACCCTATTGGTTTTAGTCTCGAGTTTTCTTTTCAACTACATTGGTAGTCTCATTATTGTTTATCTAATTAAAATCCAAAAATTATAATGACTGTTCTGCTACATAGGACCGAAATATAACTTCTTCTTAATAAATTGTCTTTGTCTAAAAGTTTTCCGTTTTCATTTTGGTTTTATTGACTTTTCTGATGTGTTGTCAATTTAGTGGTCATTTTCAATGTGCTCATAGATTTTTTTTTAATATTTTTATGTGCCTTTTTACATAGGTAGCAAGTATACAGCCAAATCTCAAATGGTGTGGAAAATACTGATCAACAAATCCACTGTTTTTTATTTTCCCTTTACCAAGTCACTTATTTAGTTAGTCACGCATTTCTGATCAGGCGTTCATCTGAAATCTATCCAGAAATGAGTGACGAGGAAATCGAAGCAAACGATATGCGGAATGCTTTAAGTGCAATCGCAAATGAAATACAAAAGTAAGTATGTACCTACAAAAATAAGTTACTAAGGTTGATCCTTAGTTAGGTACTTATTTTTGTAAACCAAAGCAGAGGGGCTTGCCAGAGCCTCCGCCTGCCGGGGTTGCGGGTTGTTCGAAAGAGATACCGCGGCCCCGGAACGTCAAGGGCAATAGAAGGAACATGGGTGAGTTTTAGTCAGTAAACCTCTGACACTTCCCCCCGCTCCGCCCAGAGCGAGGGAAGTTATTTGATGATGTACCACCCCAAAAAAAAACAGAAAAAAAAACAAACATATCAACAAACAATCATAAACTTAAAAGTGTTGTCAAAAACTAAGGCGTACCGTTCCGAACGCACGCCAAAATCTTCTTTGAATTATTTTCCGTTATTTAAACCAACTGACCAAGGTGATAACTTATTAAAAAATACTAGCGCACTCGGAAGATGTCTTTGTACAGCAAATCAAATTTAGTCCCATAACGACAGCAGCACCAGCTACCGGGTCCAATTGTGTTTTTAAACCATCCAGGAACTCCCAGGACATATACAGACAACATTTCTCCCGAAATAGTCCAGCTGCTTACGAGGAGTTAGGTGACAAACACACGTGCATACGAATTATATGTACTAAGAAAATAATACTCTTAAACTTCAAAATGTACCTAATAATTCTCTAAACTTCAAAGTGTACCTAAGTCAAAAATACAACGGCGCGTTCGTGTTAAACGCGCGCCTCAAAGAGATATAAAAGCAGAGGGGCCTGCCAGGGTGACCACCTGCCGGCGTTGCGGGTTGTTCGAAAGAGCTACCGCGGGCGGCCCCGGAACATAAAGGGCAATAGAAGAAACATGGGTGGGTTTAGTCAGTAAAAGTCTAATCCTCCCCCCGCTTCTTCAGAGTGGAGGAACTTATTTGATGATTTCCCATCAACAAAAAATACCCAAAAATCCAGGTCATTCCGAACCTTCCCATCCAAGTCGCTCTTAGCCTGTGCATCTAGGAAAACAGACCCACCGAGAGGTTCATTTTCTGCAGACACTAATACAATCGGAATTATGTTTGCTGTTTACAGATTTAACGAGAAATCCGACACTACAAGTGAATGCAATAATGTAAAAACATTGAATAAACTAATAGATTACAAGTTCGATATAAATATGAGAGGATTCAAAATAAAACAGTTAAAATCAAGTCTTAAAACGGCATGCGGTAAGTAAAATTAATATTGTAACCGTCCTAACTAGCAAGTAGAGGCACTTAGGTAGGTACCTACAAACTTTATTAGAATAACTTGAAACCTGAAAACAATTATTTATTTACAATTACCGTCATATACCCAAGATAAAGAATAATTTTCACCATGTAACCAACTTTGAAATCATGTAAAAGTCAGCAGCTCTATACACTAAAACCAAATCACGAGTACCTAACAAACATTATTATCATCATATTAATTAACAATAAGATTTTTGACGTAACGTTCATTGCAAGGGACGCATAAGTGTCGATCACCACTCAAGTAATGTCTATGAATAGGTTTTTCCGATGCAGTGCGTCCGCACGGACTATTAGGCCTCAGTGTCTTAAATACGGGTGTTGAATTATGTTCCGAACACAATTAGGGATTTTGAGACAACAGCTCACAAAGTAAGGTAGTGGAAGTTTACTATAATCTAATGAGAAAGGTTTACTAATGTGTACCAGAATAAGCAATCTTTACGTACCTATATCATCATTTGTTTTCAGCTGTGGCAAAAACAATATCGTTGACTAAGGCATCTGAAATAGCAACACTTAACAAACATTTACATTATGCTAGAAAACAATATTTGGATTTGGAAAAAGAACAGACTGAAAAAAAGCAATTAATAAACATCTTAAGCAAAGAAAACCACTCCCTTCGTGATCAACTCGAATTTTTCAAAAGAACTATTCAACTGGGTTATCAACAGTTACCGGGAATACGGAATGAGCGTTTAGATAATGTTTCCACTGTCGAAAAACTGAGGGACATAATTGTTTGCTGCGGCCAGTACCACGCGGACCATTATAATGAACATGAGAAGTGCATACGCCTGCAACAAAAGAACAGTTTTCTAAATTCCAAAATGATCGTTATGAAAAATAACTTGGAAGCAGCTACAGATGAACTACGAAACCTCCGTAATTACATAAAACCTTGCAAGGAGAAAAGAGAGGCTTTAACGACATCACGGAAAAGTATCACACATCAAAGAAACTTTGCTAAACTAACGACGAATAAAGTTGAATTGACCAGATGCAAATCACTAGCAAACGTTAGAGAACTAGACTTCATGGCTCATTTGAAAAAGGTGAAAAGCCTTATTAACGATCACGATAACATGACAAAAGACTTAAAAAGTCTATCGAAAGTAATAAAACATGTTAATAAAACTTACTGACGCTTTATTTATTGCAATCGTGTTAATGCTTATTAAGGATGGAAAGTTCGATCAACCGATTCAAAAGAAACATTCTTTTAATTAAGATTACTTAAGTAAAACCTGGTACATAACCTATAATGACTCACTAGCTGTGCCCGCAACAATAATGTGTCGCTTAGAAATACTTTACATCATGTGTAGGGTACAACAGTAACATAAACATTTATAAACTGTACAAACAATCGAGAAGCAAGTCCGTTTAGCTCATGGTACGAGTTTAAACTTTAATTGTAATCTTTTATTTATTTATTCATTAAATGCATAATGTACAAAAAAGTTACGCTATGTAATAAAGCAACTAACTTTAAAAGTTAGTAAAAAAAAGTTAGTAAAAATAAAGTTAGTAAATAAAATTAGTAAAAAATAATTAACTTAATAACTTTATGTAATAAAGTTAATCTATCTATTCGATGCACGTTCATTCGATATCGACTACGGTAAGATGGTGTCGTTTTTCTTTGGCAATTCATGGTAGGGTACAGAACAAAACCATCTTTTAGTTAGATTATAAGTAAACCAAATTCATCTTCTATAAATCCTCACTTACATAATATACTTAGCTGTCTAAACTATCAACTAAAGTTGTGTCATATAACCGAACCGATATCAAATCATAGCCACTAGACAAACAAAAACTACCAAAATTAAACCAATCCAGAAAGTTGGGATGCTGTAGACAATTACCCAAATGTCTACAGCCCTGTAAGCGGAACTAACGCGGAAGAATAAAATTTATTCTTGACAGAGTTCGATGATTATTTAATAATCATCGAACTCTGTTCCCGATTGGCCAAAATATCGCTGACCAAACACACAAAAGAAAACATACAATTTGAAAAGCTCTTCTTTTTGGAAGCCTTTGTTCAGCTGTGGGATAGTTAAGAGCTGGTATTATTATTTTTTATTATTTACACTTTTGTTAAACGTATTACAGTGTAACTGAGTTCCTAATGGTTAAATACATTAGTTTATAATTATTGACCTTTTTATATAATTTAATCTAATGTAGTCAGTCACTAATTTGGTATTTTTTTATTTGTAATTTAAGCATTATGTTTTAAAAGTTACAGTACACATACTCATTACTGCACGAACGAAGTCGCTGACAACTAGTCAAACTACATTATAAAATCGGTTAAAAAAGGCCATTTTCTTCATTTATTTTTTAGTGGCAAGTCTGTCTAGAGCCGTCAGTGTCACCATTCATTCTAAGACTGCGTCACTTTGAAACCAACGAGCTGCGGCCCTGCGTCCGTCACTACTCACTCATAGGGTTGCCAACCGTACTCTAAAATAGAGTATTGTCCTCTATATCATGTGGTCGTGCTCTATAATCTATAACACTAATAAAGTACGCTAAAATACTCTTTTTTACAAAATGTTTAGTGCACGTCTGTAATAATACGCAAAAACCTTAATCAGAATAAAAAAGTCCACTATTTACTGTTATTATGTTGGTATCGCCGATTCCTCAATCCATATTCGAACGTTCCTGAACGCAGCCACTAATGTCATTCATTATATTAAATGTGTCAATGTCATGTCACAAGTTATTTTGAGTTGTCCGGAGTTTGAGGTTACCGGTTACTTTATATTCAGAAGTAACAATTTTAAAATTGCTCCAAGCCGAATTGTTTTTTAACGCTGACTTTATACAAAAATGCACCGCTGAAAAGTGGCAATATATTTTTAAACAATGTCCTCAAGAATTTGATTGTTTAAAAAAAAATATTAGCTATATACTCTCTGTTCCCGCCACTTCAGCATTTACAGAAAGAGTCTTTTCGGTCATGAATGTGAAGTGGCGAGAAGAGAGAAACAGAGCTTCATTGAATTTAATCAAAAATGAGCTCTTGATATATATAAATTTAGAGTTAGAATGTTTAGACTCATTCAATACCTTTAAAAATAATGAAAATTTGTTATGTGCCGCAAGAAGTAGGTACTAAAAAATACCTTTTTAAAAGATAAAAATAAATGATACTCTTTTTTATAAGTGCATACTCTTTATTTACCTCCTTTAAAATCAGATATACTTTATTTCTGCTAAAAAAAGTTGGCAACCCTAACTCACTCGTCAATTTCAACTTTGACATTTATTTGTGACTTGTGTTTGTGTCGTCGCACGTGTTTACAGCAGTGCGGCTTCTATATAGTATATATTTATAGTTGTTTATATTCCATTGCTTAATACGTTCATCTAATAATAACACCACTGCATGTTGCTTAAAGTCTATGCAATAGCGATATTGAAACACAGTGCTGCAAGTGTAAAGATACGCCGGTATTGCACAAGTGGCAAAATGTCTTTAGAAGAAGCAAAACAATTCGCCGCTCACCGAGCAGTCGATGAGTATGTTACAAAAGATTGCATTTTCGGCGTTGGAAGTGGATCTACTGTTGTATATGCAGTCCAAAGACTGGCAGAACGTGTTGAAACGGAGAATTTGAAGGTGACCTGTGTGCCTACATCCTTTCAAGCAAAACAGCTGATCATCAAGCATAACCTTCCATTGGGCGAGCTCGATACGAATCCCTTGATTGACGTCACAATCGATGGAGCCGACGAAGTGGACGCTCACATGACGCTGATAAAGGGTGGTGGCGGTTGCTTATTACAAGAGAAAATAGTTGCCTCTTGTTCCAAGAAGCTTATAGTTATAGCCGACTACACTAAAGATTCTGTAAAACTAGGAGACAGGTATAAAAAAGGAATACCAATTGAGGTAGTGCCAATGGCATATGTTCCAATTCAGAAAAAGATAACAGCTATGTATGGAGGAGAAGTCAAGTTACGCAAAGCTGTTGCTAAGGCTGGTCCTGTGGTGACTGATAATGGTAACTTCATCCTTGACTGGGCTTTCACTAATCAAGATTTGGACTGGGAGAAAGTGAACAATGTTCTAATCATGATTCCAGGTGTTGTTGAGACTGGTTTATTTGTAAACATGTGTGAAAAGGCATATTTCGGACAGCCTGAAGGTAATGTAATAGAAAGAATTGGTGTCTAACTGAATAGATTCTTGCTTTCTTATCTATAAGCTCAGCTATTGTTATATATTTGTGTATTGTCTTAGTTGTAAGGATCACAATATCAATGCTTTTAATATCATATTATTCTGAAAAGAATGAGGCATTTGTAAACCTATAGTTAAGAAATAACTAACATCATTTGAGACAATATTTTTCCTTCATGTTCTTATGTAGGCAGTTTATATATTAAATAATGAGATATATTTTCATATCAGCATTCGTAAATTGAAGTTTGTCTGTGATAAAACAAAAAGATATATAATAAAATGATGTAATAAGGGTATTTATCGGCACAAACGGTTTTTATCAGTAAGAAACATTGAACTAATGTTAATTTCACAATCAAATGCCTTAATGGGTGGTTAAAACTGATAAGAATGAATGCCTTCATGGGTGGTTAAACCTTGATAAGAATTGCCTTTACTCTGATATAACTAAGGCAATAGTTTTAAAAATAGCAGTATCTGTTACCAAATAAATATATATATTGGATGGCTTAGTATTTTTAGATGTTACTAACCAGTGATGTAGTCATACTATAATTCAATGACTTTAGATGTTTCCTTCTAAAAGTATATGTGATTGTATTCTTTAAAATCTCTTGATACTTCATAGTATTGACATTGTTTTTATGAATAATATTTGTATGATGTTGTTATCTTATGTATAACTAAACATTAGACAGCAGTAGTAAAAACAAAACAGCTTTCATACTTCTTTGATTTAATCAAATAATAAACACTTCTAAGTAATAATTAACTTTGGTAAGTACAAAGTTGAATTTCTTTGACAAATCAAACCAATGTAAGAGGTAGAACATTGATAGTAAAGAAAACATTCGTGATTAGGCCTTAAGCTTACTTAAAATTACTTTAAAACTTATCTTACAAAACTAAGAAAATCTTGTGGAATTATCTGCTTACAAAATAAGAAGTGTAGAAGATACCAGATTGATTCAGATCTTTTATTCATTTAGGATGATATTGATGTCTATGAAAAGCATATTTTAACATATTACGTAGGTATTTTGGAATGTAAAAAGACGCTATTTTAATAAAATCAAATACATTTTATGTTGTTTTTCATTGCCTTAAAATCTAGTAGTTACTTCAAAACAAAACATTACACAATGTGATAAAAAATAATTACTTGCAAAACACTCAATTTGTGCAATTTCCTAAAGACAAATTGTATGTTATTAACTGGAAATGTGAGTAACCAACTTTGTTCATAAAATCGATTTGAAATGAACACATACAATAATACTTTTTAATTATCTTGACCGGAAGCATTTAAAATAAAAATATGTAACAACTTGCCAATTATTGTTTAGGCTAAGCATTAGCTTAAAACTTAAAAATACTATTTAAAAATAATGCCTTTTCGAGCATATGCACTAGGACGAGTCCCAGTTATCTTTTGGAGTAAAATTGATTAGTAAGTTACAAATCAATGCTTGGCTAAGTACAATACTATGTATGTTGCCTAAGTAAAACTATGACATTGAACAAGGTATGTTTAACTGCCACACATGGTAGAAATATGCCTGAAAAAGATTAAGCTTCAATTTGGTGTAAGTCACATGAAACTTATAGAAGATTCATGTGACTTACACCAAATTGAAGCTTAGAAAATAGTCTCTAAATAGACAACAATAAATTGACACACCTGTGAGAGATGAAAGGAAAGGTACATTCAAAGTGTTAATACAGGAACTACAAGTATATTTATGCCTATCTACATCATATAACATTTAGATATATTTTTATAATAATTCTGGGCTGAGAGCTGAGATAATACTGAGAAACTCAACATTAAAACCTGATACCCTGTGAAAATTTCAGGTAAGAAATTAAGTGGGCTTTTAAAGAGGTTGGAAGATTTTTATATGAAGTGCCACCTGCCTAACATCTGTCATTTTATTTCTTTGCAAAATTGTAGCCAGGAATAAAACCTATATAGCTGGTATCAATACAAACAAGTTTGTTAGAAACTAAACCTAAATCGTCACATTTTAGAGATATAAGCAATCAAAGTTGAAATCTATTCACCATGACTAAATCTGTACAATAAAGACTTAATGAATAGTGGTGACTATTGTAAAAATAAAATAGCAGAAGTTAGGCAAGACAAATTATTCAAAGCCCTATATACTCCCTTAGTGTAAACCTTAAAATAATTGCATTGTTTGTTTCATTTAAATATTCAGATGCAGTCGAAAACAGTTAAAAGTATGAACCACACTGAATAACATTAACTTTTGTAAAATATTTAATAGAGACTAGTTTTTTTCATGATGCGTAGGAACTCCTCTTGATTTATTTCCCCATCGCCATCTCTGTCAGCTTCATCTATCATCTCATGAAGCTCCTCATCTGTCAGGTTTTCACCAAGCTCTTTTGCCACCCTCTTTAGATTTTTAAATGATATCTTGCCTGAAAAGAATAAGAAAAATACAAAATTATGAATGATCTTGATATTTTTATTCATTTATTTAAACTTCATGTAAAATAGTGGTACATAGGCGGACTGATATTCTTTGTTTAACACATGATTCAGTTAGACAGGTCTGAACAGGTTGTTCTTTGTTTCAAACACGATTCAATTAGACATGTCTGAACACGTTGGAACTTGATCAAGTCAGTTGTTCTAATATTCACATCTTCAAATTCAGCTATAAAGCTAATCAATTACTTATGAAATTGTCTGAGAAGTGTAACTGAAATATATGATTTACTAGAATTTATTTGAGAAACCAAACTTGGTTGATTGTAAATGGCGGTTTAAACAATCAACCTTTTCCATTATGATTTAAACAAAAACTAACTATTATGAAATATTTGTACCTACCAGTCTCATCATCATCAAATAGCTTGAATGCCTTCATAATCTCTTCTTTAGTATCCTTTTCAGCCATCTTGACAGTCATCAACTCTTGAAACTCTTCATAAGATACTTTACCATCTCCTTTATCTATTTCTGCAATCATCTTTTTAATTTCTTCTTTCTTAGGTTCAAAGCCTAGAGCTCGGATAGCTACCTTCAATTCTTTTGTATCTATTTTGCCTGTGTTTTCTGTGTCAAAGAGATCAAATGCTTCTTTTATGTCTCTTCTCTGTTCATCAGTCAACTCAAACTTGGGGCCTGACTTCTTGCGGACTCCTCCTGTGTTGTTTGACCCTACAGACTTCTTTTGAACATTAGCTACAGCGGTTGCCTGTAAAATTTAAGCAACAACATTGTTATTGCATCAGGTACTTACTGAAAAACAAAGTGTAGCCCTAGTATCGTTCAGTCTGATAACATTTCTTCAGGACTGTCCGTAAATAGTACCTACACGTTAAACAGATGTGTACAGGAAAGTCTTAATCATTATAAACAACGAGCGACAGGTATCCAATAAATCAATATGTGCAAACATTCACTTACCATTATGATAATGGGGAAAATAATATATCCTGGGAAGTGTTACATATAAAGCTATGATTACAATGTACGTATCATATCTGCAGTTCACGGGAAAGAGGAATTTATTTAGTATATCGATCCAACTTCTATTTTTATTTCCAAATCAAATAATCATAACATTATTGTGAATCGAGCAGCCTTGCTTGCTTTGCTTGTCTGTTGACATTGACATGACAGATGCGAGATGCGATCGTCATGACAATTTTAGTGACAGATAGGGTTGGCCAACCCTATCTGTCACTAAAATTGCGTTGTGTACCGTGTATACAGTACCCAAGTCCGGTCCACAGCGGGCACTACCGGCACCTTCAATGTGGCTGTCGGTCTGCACCAAGGGTCGGCTCTTAGCCCTTACCTCTTCTTGGTGATAATGGACGCTCTCACGTCGGACATCCAGGAAGAGGCTCCCTGGTGCATGCTGTTTTCCGATGACATTGTATTGGTTGCCGAGAGCGGCCAAGAGGTCCAGCAGATTGGAAGTGTGGTGGCAAAGACTGGAGAACGTTGGCCTGAAATTAAGCAGAACTAAAACAGAATACTTGTTCTGCGATTTCGGCGGTCTCTCCAGTCCTGTGCCCATAACCCTTGCCGGAACGCCTATACCGATCTGCTTCAACTTCCGGTACCTCGGGTCGCTTGTCCAAGGGGATGGCGAAGTAGACCGGGACGTAACGCACCGGATCAACGCAGGATGGATGAAATGGCGACAGGTCACTGGAACAACTTGTGACCCACAGATGCCCCTCAAGTTAAAGGGGAAAATATATAAGTCCGTGATTAGACTGTACTGTCAGAATGGTCAGAATGCTGGGCTGTAAAAAAGGTGGATGAAAAACGATTGCATGTAGCGGAGATGAGAATGTTGAGATGGATGTGTGGAGTGACAAGAATGGATAAAGTAAGGAATGAATAATATATTCGAGGAAGTTTGAAAGTTGCGCCTGTTACAGAAAAAATGAAAGGGAGTCGTTTGTCTTGGTATGGACATGTAATGAGGAGGGATGAAGGACATGTAACTAAAAGAGTGATGGATCTGAATGTTGATGGACGGAGAGCGAGAGGAAGGCCAAAGAAAAGATGGATGGATTGTGTAAGGAATGATATGAGGGAGAAAGGAGTAAATGATGCCGTGATGTCTGCTAAGGGAGAATGGAAGAAGAAAACGTGTTGCGCCGACCCCAAATAGAATGGGACAAGGGCAGGAAAATGATGATGAGGGTTGGCGTTGTGTCTAACATCGCACTTTACGTGACGAGTGGCGAAACTCCTTAGGCAAAAAATATTGATTTATTAGCTTGAAAGGCCCCACTCCCTGGGCAAATTCCTCCCCTCATCCTCCCATTTCTCTTGGAGTTGTAACATACACGCGAATTTGTAAGGATTGTCAAAGGCGTCTCGTCTCTCTCTTCTTGATTTGCCATGACCCCGTCCTGCTATCTCAAGGCTCAAGTCTTGCGTTACACGGGTCGGCCGGCAGCTTTGATAACATTCAATAGACATGTTTTGCCCAGTCCAATGAATTAAATCAACTGACCGAATCAGAAACACCACACTGCGCTTCATATCCTAAATACGAAAATATTTATAAGTAAGTACCTACCTACTGCATATTTTTTATTAATCTTTTCAAACATGATTGAAAAACTACTACTGAAAACCAAATACAGAGTGTATTTGGTTTTCAGTAATGGTTTTATTTCTACTGATAAAAAAGTTTAATTGTGATTGAAGCATGAAAGGAATAAAGAAGAGTTACGTAGTATGGCATGGTACTGTTAGCCTCCGTTAACCCACGGCTGGGCAAAGGCTTCTTCCCATGATTTCCACTTGGTAGCACGCGCTAAAATGGACCACTCTTAAATCCTTCGATTTTTTCAGCACTGATTTTTCCTTTCTATTTTATTTCCTACATAATTTATCGTTAAATAATCGATGTTGCGAGGTATACTTTTGCATAATAACCCCTACTTTTACTTGGCGGGTTGATGGTTTCCATATACTTCTTATACGTGTCGACCCAGAACTGTACCACAAGTAAAGCGCCTTCTTTAGCGTCCATTCGTTCCTGTATTCAATCTCCCTACGCCAATATGAGTTTCTGACTTGGACTTCCTTTCTCACTTAAAAGTAGTATCTACAAAAGAGTGAATTACCAATAACTAGATTGTTTCTACGTCTTTATGCTCGGCTCCTCAGTGCAGAGGATTAAAGGCCGAAGCACACCAGATGCGTGGCGTGACGTGATGCGTGCACGCACCAGTTGTAATGTATGAAACTGTAAGAAAGGTGTCAGACCAGATGCGTGACGTGTGCACGCGCGTGACCCACGCACGCAGAGCCGCATCTTGTCACAAACCGAGTCCGTGCGCGTGTGTAGCGGAACGGCAACGTCGCACACGCGCCTGCAGTGGTGACGTTGTATTATATGGCGCTCCCTGTTAGATGCCAGACCGGGCACGCACGCATACGCATCCGTCATTGCTGCACGTGCGCACGCACGCAAAGTTGTATTTATTTACAAACAGAAAGCAGCTTACGTGTGTTTTTTTCGCAATGGAGACAATTTTAAAGGAAAAACTAAAGTAATAGAAATCGTCAACCCAAAGTCTCTTTGTAGCAGCAGAAGATTTTTAGCAGCAATAAAGCTTCTTCATGAGAAGAACTGCTGTTGTCTAACATCTTTTCGCTAAATGATCTCAACTCCAAACCAAATGCCAGCCGGCTCGCATGTGCGTGCAGCAGTTCTGCGTAACGTCATGCGTGCGCGCGCGACGTGTGCTGCACCGATCTTGGCCGGTGTGACAGTGCTCGCACGCGCGTGTGCACGTCACGTCACGCGTCACGTCACGCCACGCATCCGGTGTGACCCGGCCTTAAAGGCCGAAGCACACCAGATGCGTGGCGTGACGTGATGCGTGCACGCACCAGTTGTAATGTATGAAACTGTAAGAAAGGTGTCAGACCAGATGCGTGACGTGTGCACGCGCGTGACCCACGCACGCAGAGCCGCATCTTGTCACAAACCGAGTCCGTGCGCGTGTGTAGCGGAACGGCAACGTCGCACACGCGCCTGCAGTGATGACGTTGTATTATATGGCGCTCCCTGTTAGATGCCAGACCGGGCACGCACGCATACGCATCCGTCATTGCTGCACGTGCGCACGCACGCAAAGTTGTATTTATTTACAAACAGAAAGCAGTTTACGTGTGTTTTTTTCGCAATGGAGACAATTTTAAAGGAAAAACTAATAGAAATCGTCAACCCAAAGTCTCTTTGTAGCAGCAGAAGATTCTTGGCATAATAGCAGCAATAAAGCTTCTTCATCAGAAGAACTGCTGTTGTCTAACATCTTTTCGCTAAATGATCTCAACTCCAAATGCCTGCTGGCAAGGCGGCTCGCACGTGCGTGCAGCAGTTCTGTGTAACGTGATGCGTGCACGCGCGACGTGTGCTGCACCGATCTTGGCCGGTGTGACAGTGCTCGCACGCGCGTGTGCACGTCACGTCACGCGTCACGTCACGCCACGCATCCGGTGTGACCCGGCCTTAAAAGTCGGTCCTGGACATACGTTCAGGCCTAGGCCCGGGTCATATTAGGTCAGTAAATAATAAAAAACTTTTTTTTTAAAAAAAACGTCATGTTTTACAATTTATTGCGATTCGAGGCGAATAAATTTTATTTCAAATAGTAACACAGGGAATAGTAAACAATTATTATTATAAATACATTTTTGATCTTTAGGCGGTACACCAATTTCAGGGTGCAGAAGGCATGGTTCCAATGGACTTCATGAGGTGGTAGCAGTGGGGTAGTCGGCTCCTGTGGCCTATCTTCTGGAGAGTCGCCGCGGCCTGCGCGAGCATGCCGGCGCGCTCGCCCGGCGCGGCCAGTACCGCGGCCGGTAAGTGCTTGCACGCCATGTACAGAGCGACTGCGCGCTCCCCATCGCCGCCACCGCCCTCTAGCGCACGTTCTGTCAAGTAGTTACAAGTTATAAATCTTCTGCAATTTGTGAGGAGAATATTTGGATAATAAGATGAACAAAGTCCATTAACAGTAAAGCTAAGCTAAGCTGTAATCAATTACCATTTAACAAACGAAGCATGGAGACGGTTCGGCAGAGATTGCATTGTCAATAAACCTTCCATACAAACCGTGTCACCTTTAGTCTTACGCAATGCAATTTGACGGCACGGAGCAGTGGCTGAGCGATTGACTACTACTCTGCGTGTCGCGGGTTTGATTGCCGCGCGGAACTAATATTTGTATGGCCTACAGGTAGTTGTTTCGGGTCTGGCTGTTTGTGTATGTGAATTTAAATGTTTGTAAACGCACCCACGATACAGGAGAAATTCCTAGTGTGGGGCAACAAAATTTAAAATAAAAAAAAGAAGTTATGCAGCATGGACTGTATTATGTTAATACTACATTTGGATTATGTATGGGGCCGTCAATCATGGCATCCCGTGACAACTGAAAACGCGGTACAGTAGTTTGGTGAAAAAGCTGTCTTTATTACCTTTTCCACAGATAATGGACGAGCGATTGAGCCTCGGTCTAAGGCTGCCGTCTAACAGCTGTTGAGTGCGACGCGGCGCCGCTCCCGCCATCATACGACACACCGCAGATTGTAGGAACACGCGGGAAGTCACCCACTGGAAATATTTCAACACACTTTAGTAGCGATTCGTGTAGGACACAATTGGTTTCTATATACCACACATCCAATTGGTTTGAACTAAAACCTCAAAGGCCTGTCACAGTCTGACCTGTCTTTATTAACACCAAGCATAGGCTGTCTTTTACTCTTTTTCTTCTTGTGTCGACGGGTCGACTTGGGTCTAGGAGCCCAACGTTTATCGCGGCGTCAGAAGTGTGGTTCAGATTGTCAAGGATGCAGATGAAAAATTTAGTCATGTATTTATATCATCAGTACAGTGTGAAAGCTATCTATGGTGGTGAGAGAAGCAACTCGTATAAATTAGTCATTTAAAACACATAAAAAACGATCAATAAAAAACTAATATTCGATATCAATGAGACATGTAAATATAATTAGAATGTTTAATTATGTCTACACAACCAGATTGTTTTGAGAAAGAAAACGAATGCTATAGTGAATAGGGTTTTAAACAGTATGAGTTCGTGAAATATATTTTACCTCACTGGCTCCATTGCTAACCTCAAATCCGTAGTCAGGGCTTAATGTCCCCTCCGAATTCTTGTTGTGAAATATAAAGCATATTAATAATATGATTGTTAACATTAACAGGTACCTAAGCTTTTCTTAAGGATTTCTAACCATATAAAAAATACCCACCGGTAAGTTCTGCGAGATCCTCCTCAACGAATGCAGGTCCCTCTGGAAGGCTCGCAGTTGCGCGTGCGGCGCAGGTCCGCAGAAGGCGTCCACGTTGCGGTCCGCACTCGCTTCCCACACGCCCGCGCGGATCTCCAGCAGCCAATCGCAGCATAGCACTTGCATAAGCTGTCAAAATTAACGCTAAGTGTCACAAATAATGCAATGTTTTTTTTAATTGGTTACTTTTTAGTGTGAGCACTTTCTATGACTACTTAAAATTAGCACAAGGGTTAGCGTCAGGTACAGTTACAATTCAGCCGGTCCACGACTAGTTGATATTAATTCCTGATCGTCACATTGATTCAAGAAGCAACTTAGAGATATTATGTGCTTAAATTTCAGTTCAAGTTGGTACTTAAACAGTAATTGTCAATATTGAGTCAGTCGATGCGTTGGCAAGCACAATGCTATCAAAACATAACGTAGTGCTGAGTATTTTATTTTGAAAATATATGACGTCACAAAGGATTATTGCGCAGTGTCTGTTTCTTTGTCCTTCGAAGGCTAAATGTTTCGTTCTTTTTAGAAGTAGGTATTCCCTTGTAAGCCTCTACGAGAGTCGTAAGTAAGTTACAGGGTTACCGACTTTATACCGGAAATTCAGGCCCTAGAATATTTTGTGAAAATGACACTACTCATGAGGAATTCCGCATGAGTTGTGTCGAGAGGTTTAACTGTCACATACTTTTATCAAACAATTTAACTACAGATACAATATTTAGCCCAAAAATACATACATCTACAACAAAATTAAATAATATAAATAAGCAATAAAGTAATAAAATATAAACCATGCAAGAACACCTTCGATGCGATGGATGCAACTAATGCGAGATTTGCTTTGTAGTAATATTGCACAACTCATGTAATCCAGTGCAATGCAACTACAATGCACTCCCGTAATAGTTATTTCTTCAAGCGCCTTCTTAATATGATCAAAGAATAAAAACTGAAAATGAGCATAAAAATAACGAGCAAAAAATAAGTTTTAAATGAAAAAAAAAAACAAAAGTATAATTATTCAAACCTTTTTGGTTGGAACTTACCAACATAAGCTGCGTGGGTTTTCTGCAACAGTAATATGCCAAGGAATCAGCTAACCTGGTTCCGGCAATATCACAGACCTGAAAATTCAAGTAGACCAAAGTTAGTTTTACTACAAAATAAAATTGGTAACAATTACTATCTTATAGACTACTAGCTCATGCCCGCAGCGTTGTCCACATTCTTGCAGAATTTAAAGTATCTTATGTGTTAGGTATCCCGGTAACTATTACGACCACCATTTCGTAAGACTGTTTCAGGTTCCAATTCTCCTATTCCAAGATTTTGCAGGCTTCTGTTCAATCGTGACGAGCAGATCGATATCTGTTGCTATCTTCATTCGGGCAATTCAACAGCCAAGTCCACCTGAATATTATCTCATTCATCATGTTAAGCACGCTGTCTTAAACATTGTAAAAAAAAAGTTAAGTGTTATTTCTGTACTTTTTTTGTTTTTGCTTTATTTTTCCTATCTGTGTTTGCCGCATTATATTGTACATTTAGTCGAATTTATCAGTGTAACAATTTTTTATAGGTAAACCAATAAATAAATAAACTATCAGTTGCGACAAATTTTATCCAAATCTCTCCCGTAATATTTGCATGAAAGAGTAACAAACGTTAACCCATTCATCCATCCTCACAAACTTTCGTATTTTTTAATATTAGTAAGTATTGACTAATACCCACACCTATGCATCATATGATTCACACCTCAAATAGTTACCAGAACAATGAAACTGTTTTAATATTAAAACGCTTCTATTGTTATTAAATCGCACACACAAGCCACATGGTATTCAAAATATTTGCTAATCACTATACGTAATAATTATAAACTGCAAACCCAGCAACTAGAAGATACAAAAGGGTTTTAGCACTGCTCCAAATATTCTTAAAATAATGGGAGAGCTATTAAACCCCCACTAATAATCAGTAGAATAATTGACAAATCACAATAAGCATCCCAATATTTTATTACACATTTCTGTGTAGGTACTAGATAGAAATCCCTTCATGAATTTTCACCAATGAAACGTCACACACTTAAAAATATTCACCAATGAAAGGCGTCAAGCATTATCAAAATTTTCGCGTAGCCAATAAACACTTGGTATAATATAAATGTGCACACACCTTGAGTATCGTCTCTGCTGTCCTGTCGAACGAACGCTCATCCCGACACTGAGCGAGGCTCAACAAGCCGCGGCGGCTTTTGTACGCCATATGCAATGCCCTACGAATAATAGTACAATAGCTATATTTTCATCGGCTCATGTTTATGCTATGAAAGACAATAGTTATTAATACAACAACTATAAACTATAACACTTTTGTTTTATAAACATCAGTGCGACTAGAATTTCTAAGTTTTCGCATGTATGAGAATCTTCTCATTGTTAATTAGACTGCAGTTGAATAATAATTTATTTTAATTTACGTATTATTGACCTGTATTTTATACAGTGTAGGCACAATTTATCTAAGTATTCACATTTTGTATAGATGGGAACATAATTTAACATTTTGGTGATCAGATAAAAATTGTGGTACACTTGTTACAATTTATATTTGCGTGTTTTTTTCTGAAGCTGGTGGCAATAGTATTCCCGTTTCTAGTACAAGATATTAACGAAGTAACGAAGGTAACTGTAATATAGAGAAATTGGGACAGGTTTTGGTGCACGTTTAACCAAGCTTAGTCTAATTTCTGACCTGGCTTACCAAAAGCCGTTCCAAGTCCTCTGATCATTTAAATTCAAATAAAACACAACATAATAATACCCGAAGGTATAGGCAGACGTGTACCAAATGGTACACTCACAGTTCGCTACTTTTTTATGTTATAGGAGGCGAGCCCATGCAAATATATCAACCAACTCAAATCCGTGGTTGAAACTGAGAAAAACCCAATAACAGTTTGCCCGATTCGGGAATTGCAGAACCATGCCCAGCAATGCAATAAAAAAATCAAAGCACAAAAATAATCTTCCATATATAAATATCATTGCAACAATAACGTCTGTTACTACACATACCCTGGCAAAGGATCTTCACAGTTGGCGAGCGGTTCAGGCAGCATGTTCAAGCGATCGCCAATCTCCACAGCTTTGCCAATGTCGGCCAGCAGCCAAGTGGCGGCCACGCCCACGATGTTGGCCCACCACTCCATCACAGGGTCCCAGCATCCTATAAGGTTAGTATTATATTTAAGTACAAAAATCCTTGTCCTTACTAATATTATAAAAGCGAAAGTGAGTTTGTTTGTTTGTTACGTCTTCACGCCTAAATGGCTAAACCGATTTTGATGAATTTTGGTACAGAGATAGTTAAGACCCTGGGAAGAGGGACGAAAAGGGAAAACTTAGCATTGCAAGGGCAAAAACTGCAGGTAGCAGGTACCTGCAAATCAGGAAAGGGAAACTGTGTTACCCCGAATTTAACACGAGCGAAGACGCGGGCAAAAGCTAGTATAATATAAAAACCAAATTATTGTTCAATTCGTATTCTGCCTAAAACACATTGTACAGGTGGTAAGGCCGGTAAATATAGGTGAAACCACATACAGGGTGTAAACGAACCCTTCACGAAGCCACCAACCATAAACACTGTACATCAAACTAATAGTAAAAAATATTAAACGACTTTTTTTTAGGATGTTTAGTAAAAAATCAATGTTACCCACTTAAAATATTGTGCTGATTGATGCAGGCGGTCGGGGAGGTATTTTAAGTAAAGTTATAACATTAAAAACAACCGAAATTGGCACAAAGACACAGCTAGTGCCACACCACAAAAAAAACATTAAAAACATTGATTGAAAAAAACTTTGACTGAAAAAGTTGGAACATTGACCTACAATATCTCAGTAGTTAGAAGGTAAAATGATTGCAATGATAAGGGGAACAGGGTGCTTTTTGGCTCCGATAAGGGTACTTTTACACCCTTTATGTGAGAGGTTAATAATCAATTTTTTGCTATATTATTATCTTGGTTACAGCCTAGTAAGAATCGATTCTGGGATATCACCAGAATCCTGTCAGCCAAGTATTTTATTGCTTACCATTTTTTCTTGCTAGACATTTTGTTTCAAATAATAACCATAATCATGTCTGTTGAGTTCTTTGTTTTACTTTCGCAATTTATTTTGGTATTCACTACATTCGGGGAGGAATCGAAGACGTTGGAACTTACCAGTATGATGCGGAGCGTCCGTGGACACGTCATCAGTGATCAGCTTGATCAGTTCCAGTACATCACGCGTGTTACTTCGCTCGTCGGCACACAGCAGCATCTGCAGGCTCTTCTGAAGAAGCTCCAGATGATAAGCCTGGGTCAAATGGAGTCAAAGTAAGTCAAAGTAGTCTCCGCAATTCTCCGCGGAACAACCACAAATGCGTTTAACTGATGTTCTGGGCGGAGACTATAATGTAAGTTATCCATTCAGGTTCAATTTAGATATAATTGATCAAATTTATCGGTTTCCATATTGAAGGATTAATTTTTTCAGGAACGGATGAGGAATTTGTTGACATAGCTATTATAATTTACTAGCTTTTGCCCGCGGCTTCGCTCGCGTTAAATTCGGGGTAACACAGTTCCCCTTTCCTGATTTATAGGTACCTGCTACCTGCAGTTTTTTCCCTTGCGCCTTATTTATTGTAATTGCAATGCTAAGTTTTCCCTTTTCTTCCCTCTTTCTCCCTCATATCTATATCTTTTTTTTTTAAAAAAAAAAGCTAGCCTATGTCCGCCTCCAGGGTCCCAACTATCTCTGTAGCAAAATTCATCAAAATCGGTTTAGCCATTTAGGCGTGAAGAGGTAACAAACAAACAAACTCACTTTCGCTTTTATAATATTAGTAAGGATTTATAGCGGTTTTTATTTATTATGAGTTATTACGGCGCGGTTGCAAACCTCCCGTCTCGTTTCAAACGTTAGTAATAATGTTAGTGACCATGTCAGTTTAAAAAGTTATAATTATTATCATCATTTATACAAATGATGATAATATTCCCGAACTATTTTGGCATTTCCTACTACATCGAAGTATACAATGATTATTGATATGAAGACGTATTGTGTGATCACTATGTACCGACTGCCACGTTGGTCTAGTAGTCGCAAGACTGCTGAGCATGGAATCCTATCCTATCCTACCCTAGGTTCGATTCCCTGGTCGGGGGAAGTGTTATTAGTTTTTTCTAACAGGAATAACTCAGCAGCACCCACGACTCTGGATTTGTGGCCGACAATAGGCTGATCGGTGTCATCATCATCATCATCAGGCTATATTTGTCCACTGCTGGACATAGCCCTCCCCTAATAAGCGCCGTAGCGCTCTGTCTTCAGCTTGCCGCATCCAGCATCTGCCTGCAGATGATGATCCGTGTATCCCCATGTAATACGTTACATTGGAATTAAAAATAACTAAAGTGGAATGTTGGTGCACTATTAGCTACTCTTCAACCTAACCCTTCGGGGATCACAGGTGTGTTGTTAAGGGCTGTATATTACATTTATGATTATCACACTTTCTGTATGTGAATATTTCGCGGTAGGAGGGCTGTGCTGCTTTCTGCATCCAATCCTGATTCTAGTCTTACCGCAACAGTTTGCATACCGTTTTCAGGTAATAAGGTTTCAATTTAATTTTCACTTTTTATTTTCATGTAATTTTGTTTAACCTAAATAAAAAAAAAATGAAATTATGTTAGTGCTGTGCACACCTGTAAGTGACAAATCCACTCTTTATTCTAAGAATTATTGTTATATCTAAAAATGAATTGGTGAATTAGTTGTTAGAGTGCCATCCTTACTAATATTATAAAATCGAAAGTGATTTTGTTTGTTTGTTACGTCTTCACGCCTAAATGGCTAAACCGATTTTGATGATGGTACAGAGATAGTTGGGACCCTGGAGACGGACATAGACATAAGAATGAGGGAGAGAGAGGGTAGAAAAGGGAAAATATAGCTTTGCTATTACAATAAATAAGCCGCAAGGGCAAAAACTACAGGTAGCAGGTACCTGCAAATCAGGAAAGGGTAACTGTGTTACCCTGAATTTAACGCGAGCGAAGCCGCGAGCAAAAGCTAGTAATTAAATAAATAAGTAATGCCTCTCAGTCCTTCAATGTAATCCTTAATAAGCAGAGTTATGTAAAATTGGCAGCCTATGTTATGTTAGATGTGCCATAATTCATAATACCCTATGTTTATGTAATCTAGGCATGGATAAAGTTATTATGACATAATATTGATAACTAGAAGGGACACTATGCAAGCCGTCATGAGCTGATTCATTTACACCTAGTGCAACAATAAGACTGTTTCATTCATTAGGTAACACAGCTGACAGTGATGTCACAAAATTACAAACAAATTATACCAGCAGGACTCCCGTTATACACTAGTATGTAAGTTTTAAAACGGGTTTAACAAACTAGACATGGTTAAGGGTCGACAGAATAAACATCGTTCCGTCGAGAAAAGAATATGTATAAAAGAGAAAATCAATGTCTCACTTATCATTATATCTCAGAAACTGCAACTTTTAGGAGTCTCAAATTGACATGGGGGTTCCTTTTAGAATGTAAGTGTTCACTAAGACGAGGTTTTGCAGAATTCAACCCCTTTTTTGGGGTGGGAAATCATCAAATAACTTCCCGAGGGAGTGTCAGACTTGAAATGACTAAAACCCACCATGTTCCTTCTATTGCCATTTACGTTCCGGGGCCGCGGTATCTCTTTCGAACAACCCGCAACCCCGGCAGGGAATTCAACCCCTAAGGTGTTGAAACAGGGTGGCTAAGACATTGAGGAGCCAGCAGGGGTTGAAACCGCTGGGCACAGCTCGTTGAATATATTTCTGCACAAGCTTTATGGCGGTTCGGAGTTAGCTGCGAGCTGAGCATTGTACAGTCAAGACGATGCGACCTCTGCGCCCCGCTTATACCTATAATTGTGTTAGAAGCAGTTTTACGTTATGTTACAAGATGTTAGCCGCCATTAAGTTTGAACTTTAATATTTGTGCTGACTGTCACTCGCAGATTTAAATGTATTTGTTTGATTATTAACTTTCGTAGCTCATTTTATGTCCCGTGTTTTCGGACTCGACTTCGTCAGACCAGAATACTCTTCGTTTACATTGTCATTTGCTGGGAAAAAGTCTTACCATTACGACAACTTACCCTCATAGCATAAGCCAACGGGTCAGCGGGGTCAGGCAGACGACAGAAGAGAGCAGCAGTAGCCGGGTTACGTTCATAAGTCCAGCGACGAGTGCGCAGGAAACGCATCCCGCGCGTACTGCCCACCCAGCGCAGGCGCACCGGCCACTCGGAGAGAGAGTCCGTACACGTCACGCGGCAGAGACTGAGGTAGTATCTGGAGAAAAAAATGGATGGTTATTTTTTGTCAATTTAAGCGATCGTCTTCATTCTGCTCAAGTGGAGATTCATATAGTGAAGATGCATAGTTGACACCGCTTGGATCCGCAATGGAGAACTTAATATCATGTCCTATAGTTTGCTTGTTACAGGAATGGATGGGCGCTAGTTAAGCAAACAAATTCAGAGCCAAAATAATTAAGATGATAATCGACACGCTAATAAGAATAAGGGCTTCGTGTGGGCACGCGTGGGCTCTTTTTTCACGCGAAGGCGGCCGCCGCAGTCGTTATTTACTGAACAAGTCCGTGCGTATTATCGCTGCGGACACCGCGCGGTTCCCCGACGGAACCGCGCGGTGTGAACCGCGTCCGTTTGCCGCATTTTTTGGCTTAAAAATGTTCAGTTGAACGAGAGTTACATGAAAAACCTCTTTTCCACTGACTAACCGAAGAATTGAATGTACTTTAAAACAATTCTAGCATTGTTCTAAAATAATTGTGTAAGACACCTTTCTTACGTATAATGACAAAATATCAGAATCAACATCTTGATATCATGCCAAAATATAGATATATACTACAATAAATACTCATTATTACAAAACAAATAAAATAAAAACAAATGAAGACTATTTTTTTATTACATGCATACGTGTTTTCAATCAATACTCCTTACCCACACAACCAATTCCCAAACTTCGGCATATAATCCTTGAATACCAGCGCAGCCGTAACATACGTATCGGCCAACAGATGCCTGTTGCCGGTCACTTCAGCCAGGTTGACGGCTTGCAAAGCCAGAAGGACGCGTTCGCTTCGACCACTGTGGCTTGACAAGATCTCCAGTTGTGCAAGGCGATGGGATACCGCCGATACTTCGCCGGCCCAGTGTTGAGTGGCTCTCCTTGATGGACTGTGGAACGAAATGTATTTGATTTATGTAGTTTGATTGTTAGCCTGATCCTTTTTCACAACTGAAAATAACCTTATCTCTCTATCAAAAGATTGAGGAATCAATTTGCAGAGAAGTGGTTCAATATGATAGATGACACCGATAAATTAGGTCGCTTGCACATATCAAGCATACTATGTAACCCAATTATAACAACAATAACAAAAAAACCGGCCAAGAGCGTGTCAGGCCACGCTCAGTGTAGGGTTCCGTAGTTTCTTGTCCGTCACAATAAGTGTTCTTTACCACGGTAGGTCATGAAAGCACGGAAAATCTTAACATCGACTTTTAAAAATATGACTTCATTACGCAACGCCATCTATCGAACCATTTATGAACTGGTTTTTACCTTAACATTTTGATGGTGTTAAAAAAATGAATTTTAGTTTTGTTCTAAATTGCCTTAGCATGTTCTTGATAGAAGTTTTATGTAGTTATAAGATACCGCCAATGCCAAGGAGAGACCAACCGAACAATTCGGTAATACCCGATCCAATGTAATAAGTACCTACAGCGCCATCTCTCGGGGAATTGGGTTACTAATTAATACAAAGACGTGCAAGTATTTTTCGGTGGTAATTTTGGATTGCGAGAACCGATTTCAATAATTCTTTTTTTGTTTAAAAAAAGATACGTTCAGGATAATAAAATATGTAAACGAAGTTAAAAAAAATGGTTGCATATACGATTATACTACAAACTTAGTCCAGAAATTATTTTGTACAACTTTTTGTCTTTTTGTACAAAAACTGTTGTGTCAATCAAGTTCAAAATAATTTTCATAGAAAGTCCTTATAAAGTTCTACTTTTCAGATTTTTTTCATATTTTCTAAACTTATGGTTCAAAAGTTAGAGGGGGGGGGTGGACACATTGTTTTTTACTTTTGGAGCGATTATTTCCGAAATTATTGACATTATCAAAAAATGGTTTTAGTAAACCCCTATTCATTTTTAAATACCTTTCCAACAATATATCACACGTTAGGGTTGAAATTAAAAAAAAAATCACTTCCCACTTTACATATAGGGTGGCTACCCTAATAAAACATTTTTTTCCAATTTTTATTTTACCACTTTGTCGGCGTGATTGATATACATATTGGTACCAAATTTCAGCTTTCTAGTGCTAACGGTCACAGAGATTAAGCGAGGACGGACGGACGGACGGACGGACAGACAGACATGGCGAAACTATAAGGGTTCCTAGTTGACTACGGAACCCTAAAAAAACAAAAGCATTTATTTCAAGTACGCCAGTTACAGGCACTTTTGAATTGTCGAAATAATTACACCAATAAAAATAAAAATGAAGATCAGTGCCAGTCACAAGGCATAATAACTGTGAAAGTACTGTAGTTGCCCATTCAAATGCGTAGATCTCTATAAAGAGGAATGGGCAAGAAACTCTTTTCCAGTCGTATGTATCTGTGACGGGTTTGTTTTGTGTTCACAAGAATAACCACAATTACGTAGAATGCCATAAAACAATCAGCATTTGTAATAAGTAGACTCAAACCTATCACTCCACAAATCGCCAGCCCGGCGAGCGAGAAAGGATCCGAAGGGTAGTCTCTGCAACATCTGTCGCAACACAGCAGCGATGAGCGCGGAATACTTCGCGTGCCCCTGCCCGCCTGCCTGTACGCTCTTCCCTGATACTGCCAGACTTCGATGTAGCTCTAGCCGCGCATTTGTTAAGTCACCCTGAAAATAAACTATTATTAATACCAAGTGTACCAGTAACCATCATTTGAACAATATTTATCTTGTTGTAGCTAACAGCAAAACGCGGTAAAATACTTATTTCTCAGTGCCAGAAGTCTCGCGAATACGCAATGTGAGGATCACTTTCCATTAGGACATCGAGTTACGGTTTTTTTTCCGTGTTGCATTAATAGTTTATGTGGAAACAAGAAGGATCAAAAGTTAAATCGAATTATTGTTTTTTTTTTTATACTACCTATGAGCTGATCTCAAAGGTAGAATTATAATTAAGGTTGATTTTTCCTACGACGACTGTCGGCGCTGATAGGTCAAAATGTATGCATTACTGCAAAGAGATGCTGACCGATCGGCGCTGACGCGACTTCACGAGGTTTTGCAGCCAGAAAACAATTTCGTGTTGTGCTAATAGTACAATTTTATTATGAGTCGTCAAGAGATTGAAATCGGCGCGGCGATCTAGGTGACAATAAACTCGAGCTGACTTATCGGCGCCAACGAACTACGCGCCGAGGGTCAGCTCTGAGGGTCAATGTGAGAAAAAACAGTTGCCTACCTTTTTCAAAAAGTTGTCAGCCTGTCGTTTATGTTTGTAAAAAAGTCCAGCATCTTTAGATTGTGATTTCGGTACTGAGTCTCCATAGACAAGTAATTTGATTAGACAACCTCCAAGTACGAAAAAGTTTATCAGATATATGAAGAAAGTACTGAATAGCCACATTCCCCACGATATCCCAGTCGAACCTAGAATTATAAATCAATCATCAGGAAAAGCAGCTATGATGGGAGCTAATCATCCTTATACAAATATTATAAATTAAAATTAAGTAACTGCCTGTCTGTTACCTTTTCACACAATTTTTTTTATTTGGCCTATGTTGATTTGGAGAATACCTTCTATTCCGGTAGTATGTTCCTGTGGGATAATCTCCGATTCTCAAGCAGGCACAGCCCCGGGCAGAAACTTGTTTATTCAAATATTATAAAAAGATTCGTTCGTTTGTTTGCAGCAAATGGGCGCTAAACTACTGGTCCGATTCTAACCATTTTTTACGTCAATAGAAAGCAAAATAACCAGGAAGTAACATAGGCTACATAACATTACGCTACGACATACTATCCAGTACATTTATTTTGTCAATACTTACTAAAATCATCATCAGCCAATATTTTCCTATGATCCACTCTTGCAGAGAAGTCAGTGACAGTTGACTCCAACATGAAGTTTCCAAAGAATGCACTGAATGGGTTAAAAGTTATCAAACCGACCATGAATGCACATAATGCTAGTCGAGAGTGATCGCCCATACCCATGACGATTTTGTTCGAGTATTTATCTTCAACCTGAAATCAAAAGGTACTGGCTTGTAACTAGCCTAATAATAATAATTAAATGAAAGATGTTTGTATGTACCGTTGCAAAGTATTTTGGGGCATTGTCCCCAAAACGCTTGGCTTTTTTGTTGATGTTCTAAAAGTGCAGATTATTAGCCTAATTTGAATAAATGACTTTTGATTTATCCCACCACTGAATATCTGCTACGACTATAAATGACAGCTTGTTTTTCGGATGAGAAATCATCAAATAACTTCCCCCGCTTTGAGTGAAGCGGAGTGCCTGACTTTTACTGAGTAAAACCCATGTTCCTTCTTTTGCCCATTGTGTTCAGGGGCTACAGTATCTCTTGTGAAATGAAGTAATTCTTAGGTAGTCTGAGGTGTCTCTCAGACTTAATAGTTCCCTCTATGTTCTAGCTTTCTTCATAAATTTGTTTAAATTTCTGGTAACTCAATAAACTGATATTGTAGTAATACTGACCTTATATTCAGGCGATGAAGGTGAATCACTATCAAACCCATGTGGTGAACTGGATGGGGACGAGATATCACTGTGTGGAGGAGTGTAAGTAACATCAAACTGAGGTTCTTTCACTCCAGACTTCTGGAAGGCCAGCTTCAGAGCCATGTTCTCTTGTTTTAAACGAGTATTCTGATTCTGTAGGTACTTAATGTAGTCTATCGTTTTTCTTAGTATAGCTGATTTGTTCAACTGGAAGTAAAGATTTAAAATATATACCTAAATTAACAATCCAAATCGCTTTGGCCCAGCACTGAGGCTGAGTTTGGACCTTTCAGTGGTGTCCCTCAGTTCCTGTCATTAACAAAAAACAGGGCATGCAGGACACAATATTAAGTGCTCCATAGTTTGTTGAATGCCACTACATTTACACCTCACAGTATTGCCATAAGATGTATTCAATTTATTTTGCATAGAATTTTTTGCATTCATCTTTCTAATCCTCTATAATATTGTTTTCTAATCCAGATTATATTATTTTTTGTGTAATGAATTTAACAAAAATACTCTTGCACCTGTCTACACAGGACATAAAAAAAATCCTAATAACATTCTAGTAAGTAAATAAAATATGTTAAATTATCTTAATACAGCTAGATAATAAGCTAGCCTATTTACTTAGAAGTATAGATTGTGTTTATCACATAAAATGAAAACAACATTTGTTCCGTATGTATTGCATCATGCCATCAAAATTGCTGATGCAACATTATAAGTATTATTTAACAAAAAACAATAATACATACTTTTGCTTCTTCCCCAACTAACATATTCTTGAGTTCCACTATCCTATCGTTAATACTTGTCCTATACCGTCTTTCAATAGCATTGTGCGCACTGCGTTTCACTTCTTTGACCTTTGGTACTCCCATATTCGGAGCCTGACTTAAAGTTATCTTTTCACCTTCAAGGACTACGGGAATTCCTGTTAGAAGTGTAGGTCCATTGTTGCTTGTAAAAAATGTGTGTATCGGTCGGTTTTCAGTATTTGCTTTAGTATTTGTGATGATGCCTTGTGTAGTTCCTGAAAAAAGCATGATCCATTCTTAGACATTCAATATCATTAAAAATAAAAAAACAAGAGTTTCAAAGACTTAAATGAATCATATAAGAATTTACCTTGTAAAGGAGCACTAGTATACACAAAAGTTTGAGTTTCTGGGTTAATCATATTTGACTGCAATACAACTGGAGAGAAACTTGCATCAGATGTTTTCAGAATAAGAGGTGTCACTCCTTTGGCATTGTTTTGTAACAGCAGAGGTTGACTTTGAGGCTTGGCTTTTGCAGGCTGATTCATTGGTGCATCCAATTTCATCAATGATGGCCCCCTGCCATCAGGAAGTTGTTGCACATTTGGTGCTAAGTTTACATAGAGTGGACTCTGTACTACCTGCTGTACAAGCATGGGGGCTTGTGCAGGTAATCTCTTGCGCCCATGCTGCGTGACATCAGGCAACGGGGCACCATCATTGAGTGTCAAATTATAACTTTCTTCTCTAGCATATACTCCTTGAACGGGACTACTCTTAGCTTGTGGAGTGGATATTGGCTGTGTCTTTGCCCTGTGAGTGTACTGTGACACCATAGGATTTCCGGTGGGGTTGTAGCATGGTGACACTTGGGGCTGAGATGCAACTTCTGACTTAACTTTCGTGTCAACACTGAGAAGTGGGTGATCATCGACGCGCGAAAGTTCATCTTCGAGCGTCTTCATAAAATCTCCATCACAACCACTGAGGAAGTCTGAAATTATCCAATTATTACATAAATTACTCATACTTTTACGACGTAAGAGCTGTTTCTTACTAAACAACCCAACCAAGTCTTACCTTCTATTTCTGCAATGTCGTGAACGTTAAAAACGTCTGAATTTATAAATGGATCATCTTGTTCCATTTTGAAATCCATGTTTTACTAAATAAACACCATAAAAACGTTGTTTTACACATTAAAAATACACTTGTTTACGTTTTTTTGGCATTTGGTAACTATTACTCATTTGACATTTATCTGATGATTTCTTTCCTCCAATCAAAAGAAAGAAAATAGGTGGTGTGATTATGACGTCAGATGGGTGCGTTCGGAAACTTACGGGTTGGTGTAGTGGCTGAACTATTGACTCATAGACAAAAAAAAAATACTATGGATTGGCTGCAAAGTTGCGTAGCGTAGGTTTTTTTTTTCATTAAAATATATCATCATCACTACATCACTACATAGTATAAAACAAAGTTGCTTTCTCTGTCCCTATGTCCCTTTGTATGCTTAAATCTTTAAAACTACGCAACGGATTTTGATGCGGTTTTTAGCAATAGATAGAGTGATTCTTAAGGAAGGTTTTAGTATATAATTTGTTAAGTTTTTGTATTTATTTCTGTGTACATCCTTACTAATATTATAAAAGCGAAAGTGAGTTTGTTTGTTTGTTTGTTTGTTACCTCTTCACGCTTTAATGGCTAAACCGATTTTGATGAATTTTGGTACAGAGATAGTTGGGAACCAGGAGACGGACATAGGCTAATTTTTATTTAAAAAAAGTGAGATATGAGGGAGAACGAGGGAAGAAAAGGGAAAACTTAGCGTTGCTATTACAAATCAATCAGGCGCAAGAGCAAAAACTGCAGGTCTGCTTGGTGTGTTATACTGAATTTAACGCAAGCGAAGCCGCGGGCGAAAGCTAGTTAACTATATTTGTTGAAGATGTCGGCAAAAAGTATGCTGTCTGGGAGCTTTCAACGAAAACGCTGCCTAAACCCTTTAAGATATAACAAAATAATGTATGGTGTAATTGTGTATCTTAAATAGGTCCACAGAAAAGTCAGCGGTGACATATGTCTATATCTTAAGGATAACATACTATATCCATTTTAATACTTTAACAAATGGGCAATTATAAAGCGCTAACTTGGAAAGCTATTTACACAAATACAGTATTAATCCTTATCATTTTAAATAGGTTGGTTGGCATGAACATTTCATGAAGATTATATTTTCCTTTTACATCATGCAGATTAAATAAATACTTTAGGAGATATAGCAAAATCAAAATAACGCGCAACAAAATTAATTTCATGTCGCCGTGACTAGGCTGGCCCGCTCGGGCGCGGTGTAGGGAACAAGTCGCTCATCGCTGAGTGCGCGACCCGAACACGGGCAGACGCGTGAGCACAGAGTACGTTGAGTTGACACGTTCCTTACAAACTAAATTCAAATCCTTTATTTGTGAACATATAGGTACAATAAGATCTAATTACATAAAATGTAATAAAACATAGGTTTTATGAAGTTTCATAATACATACCTATTAGTTAGATCCGTACCATTACCTATGGACGGACGGACAGCGAAGACTTAGTAATAGAGTTTTTACCCATTGGGGACGTAACCTTAAAAATGAGACGTACCTAATTTTATTTATACTTCGATTTTGTTATTTTTGCTATAGGCTGCTTTTTATCAACACGCGGGCGAAGCCGCGGGCGGAAGCTAGTATTTAACTACAATAGAAAAACAAAATCATACCAACATAAAACCATTCAATTTCCCTCACAGCACAAATATTCGTATGGTTTGCAAGTAGTTGTTTAGTTAAGAAAGTTTGTTATCAACTTATCATAAATAAATAGGAATGCCTCGATGCTGAATCTCATGCTCACTTTTCACTGCTTAAACCTGGATAGTGCAAACCCAATTACACTGCACGAAGTATTTAAGAAATACTAATGGACTAATGGTCGGCGCAACACGTCGTTTATTTACTCCATTTTCCCTTGTTAATCGTCATAGTCTCAATTACCTACTCTTTTTTCCTTCAAATCTTTCCACTCTTTTTTTCTTTGGTCTTTCTCTTCTTCTCTATCCGTCAACATTTGTATTCATCGCTCTGTTTCACACTCCTAAGGGTCCGTTCACACAGACCGGCTCGGAGAGGAGAGCAGATTCGTATCACGTTGAAAACAGAGTTTTTAGTAAGGTTTATTTTTGCATGTGCACTGCTTTTGTCATTAAGAATGCTTGAAGGCGCTTGGTGTGAAATAATAAGAGGAGGTGACCGGCTCCGATCGCGTTCTTTTTCTCGATCGTGCAGCCGTTTGGCTCCGATTGCATGCTCTTTAACGCTCGCGTAGCCGATCGGTTCCGATCGCGTGCACTTTCTCGTTCGCGCAGCTGATCGGTTCCAATCGCGTGCTCTTTCTCGCTCGCACTGCCGATCGGCTCCGATTGCGTGCGCACCGCCCCACGCCGACCGCCATTTTGATAGCACAATCCTCATCCGACCGGCCCCGAGCGCATCCGACTGGCTCCAAGCGCATCCGACCGGCTGCGAGCGTATCCGATCGGCTGCGAGCGCATCCGCTTTTAGGTCGCTTCCAGCCGGTCTATGTGAAATAGTTGGCGGCTCCGCTCGACTAACTCCAAGCGTATACGATCCGGCCTGTGTGAAAAAAAAACTGCGCGCCGATGCTCTCCGAGCCGGTCTGTGTGAATGGACCCTAATGGTTTATTTTCTAATTTATAATTACTGTTTATCCAAAGGAGGTGACTGCTTCCGATTCCCTTTAGACCGCCACAGTGTGCTCCACCGTGTTATCAGAGCGATCGTTATCTTCTTTATTATTTTTTTTGCCGCCCATTAATGTGCATGGTTAGGAACTTTCCTTTTATTAGTTAATTTTCTTTCAGCATTTTAATACCAAAGAGTAACGCGTTCCAGAGCTGGTGCGGTGTAAAGAAATCCTTATTATCTGCTCGTTAAAATTACGTTTGACAGTTGGTTGACTTGTGTTGGTTTGTGCACGGTATGTGAACAAAACTCCTTATTATTTGTATAGTCTAGTCAACAAGTGCTTTTTTAGTCAAAACTTTTTAAAAGGCTCGGAAAAATATGGTTGAGGGCTCATTCGATTCGGGATCGAATCTAGAAAGTTTTTGAAAAAATTCAAGACCCGCTCGAAAAAATTGCAAAAGTTATTAACAAATTAGTAAACAAAAAAAAGGGGTTTAGTTTTTTTGGTATATCTCGAAAACTATTTGATATATTTTGATTTTGAAAAAAGATTCAAAAAGAGGAGAAAATTTCCTAAAAAAAACTCCCAACTCGCGAAATTGTAGGACCAATATTAAAAATTTTACAGGGAGCTGAAATTACGCCTGAAAACGGGTACTCGGGTTTCCGCAAGCCACGCCCCCTTCGAGCGCTTTAATGAAAACTATTATTTAAACATATTAAATTTTGATATTAAAATTTGAAAAAATTCAGACATGTACAGGACAAATTAAAGAATGAAATGCCGTAGAAAAAATATTTTTATCGCGATTTTATAAAATGTTATCCATAAATTAATTAACAATTTCTTCCGACTGGGCTATAAACATTGCAAGTTGCATAATTTTTAAACCAGAAATCTCAATTTTTTTTCCTCTCGTGGAGCTATTCTTCAAAGAATAAAGAAAGGATTTCCGTTGAGTAAATTAAAAAATTGTTAATTTTCGATTTGTTATTAACAAATTACCTAGGCGGCAAATTAAATATTTAAATAAATGTTACAAGAATTATTTCTTTTTCCAATGTCGATGACCATTCGTTTTTCTATCAATAAAAGCTACCTAAAAATATTTTTTTATAAATTTTAATTCTTTTTGTTTATAAAATTGTTATAAACAAATAGATTATTTATAAGATAATTGAATTTTTTTTTTGAAAATAGATTCCTCGTAAAAAATTATGAATTTTAAGATAAAAAACGATCCTTAAAAAAAAATTTATTGCTAAAAAACCGTTTTGTTAATTAACATTTTTTTTTTACCACTTGTTAATAATATCAAGGTACGCTTTTTTTTAAAATATCATTATTTATTATCCTCCCTAATAATCAAAAAAAAAAATTAGTTTTTTTATAAATTTTCATTGTTTATTAAATAAACAATTTGTTATAAACAATTAATTTTTTTTTGTATAATTTTTTTAGAATTCTTTACACTAAAATAAAACCGACCAATTACCTTTATGCGGAAAAAAAAATTATTCGATAATAAATATATATTTTTTTTTTGCAAAAAGGTAATTAGTCGGTTTTATTTAAAAAATATATATTTATTTTGCAAAAAAAAAAGCCGCCGCTACGGTTAAACCGGCCAGCGGTAATGTCAATTTCTCCGCAGGCAAGCGATCGCAGGCCGTGGCTGGCACCAGCCAACCAGGACCTAGCCAACCGCCTGCTGGCGCTGCGGAGGTACAGGGCCAGCACAGGAACCAGCGGCCCGTTCGGATGGATCAAACCGCGGCCAAGCGAGCTCTCAACGAGACCTCATCCCCTCGTGGCGAGCACAAGCGGCCGTGTCTTGATAGATCCAAACGGGTCGCCCACCAGAGCTACGCCCAAGCTGCCAGCACCAACCTCGACGTCGCAGTCACATGCGGCCGCACGGGGCTCATCAGCAGGGAGGTGTCAGAGCAGGTGCTAGCAGCCATACAGAAGCAGATCATTGCTGAGTCCTGCTCCCCCAAACCGGATGTCCCCGCACCGAACTTTAGGGCCAAACCGATTTTCGCCGGTGGGGTCCTTAGGCTGTGGTGTGGCACCGAACACACGCTGGCCTGGCTGGGGAAACTCGTCTCCGAGATGCCTCTTCCCGCCAGCACTCCGCTGGTGATCAAGAGGCAGTCGGAGATCCAGCGCCGCGTACGATGTGGCATACTCATCCCCAATGAGCAGGGGATGTTCACAGAGCCGACCAGTATTGGGCGAGCCCTGTGCTACCAAAACCCCTGGGTGGACATCAGGAGGTGGGTACTGCTGCACGGTGACAAACAGGCCGCGGCATGGTACATTGTGGTTGGCATCCCTGAGGACCAAATTCCGGCCCTGATGAAAGCCGAACGCCGTCTCTCATTTTGCGCAGGGACGGTGTACGTAAAATTCCAGGGCCCGAACGGCAAATTTGCCGATGTCCCTCAGGGTTGGGATCCGGCCACTGAAACCATGGTCGCGAAACCGGAGGAAGAGAAACCTCCGACATCAAACTCCGCGGAGCCACCCGCGGACACTCCTGCAGCAGCAGAGCCGGCCGTCGACTCCGCCGCCAGCGTGGACGCCGTCCTCTCATCGGGAGAAGAGATCGACGACATCATCCTGTCGTCGGTTTCGGACCCCGGGGAGGAGGGCTTCGACGCGGGCGACCTGTTCGCCGGGCTGCGACTAGCAGGTGACGAGGAGGGCGCGACCAGCGATGGCGTCCCTTTCGTCGACCTGTAGAGTCCTGCAGGCTAACCTCCACCACAGTCAGACCGCGACGGCTCAGCTACGGAAGTGGTTGGAGGTTCAACAAACAGCCATCGCTTTGATCCAGGAGCCGTGGATCAGGGCGGGCCGCATACAAGGCCTCTCCAATCTTAGGGGTAAGCTCTTAGTTACTACAGACCACGACCAACCCAGATCGTGTATCTATACTACAGAAAACATAAAAACACAGCCACTAACAGATTTCTGTTGCAGGGATATCTCTGCAGCTAGGCTGACTATACAGCGTGACAACACAGAGGTGGAAATCGCCCTCGCCTCGGTATATATGCCCGAGGCTGAGGAACCGCCCCCGCATGACCTCGCCCGCCTCGTAAGACATTGCGAGTGCACCGGGCTGGAGGTTATCATAGGGGCTGATGCCAACGCCCACCACCCTCTGTGGGGCATGGACACGCAGAATGAAAGGGGTAAGACTCTAGTAGACTATCTGTTCTCAACCAACTTAACCCTACTAAACACAGGTTCTGAACCGACCTTTGTAACCAGGCGTAGCCGCACAATTATAGACCTTACTCTGGCCTCGGAGGGCGCAGCGGCAATCACCACCGGATGGCAGGTCTCCAAGGAGGCCTCCTGCTCGGACCACAGGTGGATCCGTTTCGACATCCAGGTTACTGTAACACCCACACTGCCACGGCGCAACCCGCGCAATACAGACCGTGCTGCATATACACGCACCCTTGAAAACAAGCTGGCGTCAATCGACGACTGGGTGACTTACGAGAGCACACCGCAGATTGAAGAGCGGGTAAGTCAGCTCACCAAGTCAATGCTAGACAGCTACCAGACTACCTGCCCCGAAACCGTTCCGCCAAACACATCAGGGAAACAACCATGGTGGGGTGCGGAACTGGAGCGTAAGCGCAGCAAGGTAAGACAAGCTCTAAACAGAGCTATGAATACTTGGGCGGACAAGGATTGGGACGCCTACTACGCGGCCAAATCCAGCTACAAAAAATGCATAAGATTCAGGAGCACCACAGGGTGGCGTAAGTACTGTGGCAACATCGAATCTTGTCAACAAGCTAATAGGGTAAGGTATTATTATTATTATAAAATACTGGCACAGCAAAAAACACCTGGGCCTACTGTTCTCCGAAAACCTGACAATACACTCACCACATCACCAGAAGAGGCGATGCGCGTCCTCATTGAAACTCACTTCCCAGGATGCGCATTTACACAGGTGATTGACTGGACAGAGACAACTCAAACGCCATCAGTAAACGATTGGCATTACGCTGACAAGGTGATAACACTGGAGAAAATCCAGTGGGCGATCCGTTGCTTCCATCCTTTCAAGGCGGCAGGCCCAGACGGCATCTTCCCTGCTCTACTGCAGTGGGGTAGCACATCCGTTGCCAGTAAACTGCTGCCCTTAATGAGAGCGTGCCTAGCCTTCCGATACGTTCCTAAAGGATGGAGGGAAGTGAAGGTTATATTCATCCCTAAGCCAGGTAAGGGTGACTACACAAACGCCAAAGCCCACCGACCAATCAGTCTAACTTCCTTCCTTCTAAAAACCATGGAGAGGATCTGCGAAAGAGAGCTGAGGGACGGCGTTTTAAAAACAATACCACTCCACGACAACCAACATGCATACAGCTCGGGTAAGTCTACCGAATCAGCTCTCCACCTAGTGGTCAGCCGAATAGAAGAAGCTATACACCAGAAGGGAACCTGTCTAGGAACCTTCATAGACATCGAAGGAGCCTTCGACAGAACTAACTTTTCCAGCATCCGTAACGCTCTGTCTCGACATGGAGTGGAACAGGTAATGATAGACTGGATCACTAATATGCTAAGTGAACGAGTGGTTCGCCTTGCAGAAGTACAGGAGATGGCCTTGATAGCGAGAGGCTGTCCTCAAGGAGGGGTACTTTCTCCGCTCCTCTGGAACTTGGTGATAAATGACCTCATCACAAAACTCAACGCGAACCACTTCTTTACAATCGGGTACGCAGACGACCGGATGATAGGTAAGAGGTGGGGGCTGTCTCCCAAAATCATCCTCTGGCTTTACTGCGCGGTAATCCGACCTATGGTCACGTACGGGGCCGTGGTATGGTGGCCCCGCACCAAATTGGTGACAGCCTCAGCTAAACTTCAACGTATGCAGAGGCTTGCCTGCACGGCGATCACTGGCTGCATGAGGACTACTCCGACTGCAGCCCTTGAAGCCATGCTAGAACTCCCACCGCTCCACCTGTTCATTCAGCAGGAGGCAACGACGGCGGCATTACGTCTCAAAACATTGCATTTATGGGGTAAGAATTATACACAGCATACCAAGGCGCTGGAGGAGTTCTACAACGAGTTCCCAATAGCCAAAGCGATAAACGATCGGATACCCAAACAATTCGTATTCGATAAGAAATACAAAATCCAGCTCCATGAAGACCACCGTTGCGAAGGGCTATGCCCCGCAGAGGTAAGAATCTTCACAGACGGATCCAAAACAGGTACTGGCACGGGAGCCGGAGTCTTCTCAGAGGACCTCAACATCCACATAGCCGTACCTCTGGGGGTCCACAACACGGTGTTTCAGGCAGAATGCATGGGCATCTCCCTAGCCGCGTCAGCCATCACGGCAAGGAAGGTTGAGGGCCACTCTATTCGCATACTTTCGGACAGCATGGCTGTACTGCAAGCACTAAACAGCCAAACAGTCAATTGTGGGCTAATACATGAGTGTCACCAGCGCCTAAATAAGGTTGGTAATCTCAACAAAATAACTATCCAATGGATCAAAGGACACAGCGACTCCCGAGGCAACGACGCTGCGGACGAACTTGCTAGAAGGGGATCGAGCATGGTACCAGTGGGACCCGCACCTATCGTGCCACTACCATTTGGGTACCTACGTACACTGGTAAGGAAACGCACCAGAGAACAACACCACAAACTGTGGCGGGACCACGGTGAGTGCAGGCAGGCCAAGGAAGCTCTTCCTAGTATCGACGGCCGCTTCACTAAACAGGCGCTACGGATGACAAAACCACAGCTGCGCACAATTACAGCAGCCATTACTGGCCATGGCTCTTTTAATAAACACCTCTTAAAAGAGCCACCATCCAGCAGTACCTGAATGAAGTTTGCTCTATTGCCGCGGATGGGAAACTCAATACCGAGCAGAAATTGAAGATCACAAACCTCTGCCGTAAAGTCGAATCTGGTACGTCACAAATGGCTGTGCTATACCAGTCGCTGAAGCAAAGGGCCATTCACGCGGATGTCATGATCGAGACCCTGAAACAACAACGCGACCTGACAGAGCATTTTTCAGACCTCAAGCAAACGTTACAAGACTCTTGTTCTGCGAAGAATACTTCTTTTGCCGATGTGGTGAAAAAAGGATCTAACCTTTTCATTCGACCGAATAATTTAAGCTCTGTCGCCATTTATCCCGATGATAAGTTAAAAACAAGTGACGAAACAAAAGAACTGGTGAAAAAAATCATACGTCCCGAGCAAATGAAGCTGCAAGTACGTAGTGTCCGAAAAACAAAGAACGGTGGCGTAATAATTAGTACCGAGACGAAACAAGATGCGGATAAACTAAAGAGTGCAGTTCAACTCTCCATAGCCGGACTTACCGCTGACGAACCCAACAAGCGTAAACCCCGGATCGTGGTTGTAGGTGTGCCGACATCCCTGTCTGAAAATGAGGTCTTTAAATGCATTTTTGAACAGAATGTAGCCGATAAGATACCAGCGATGTCTTTGGAATCCTTCTTGACCTCTATAAAATTAAGCCACAAATCTGGGAAGAGAGAAGCTGCGACCTGTAACTACGTTATTGAAGTTGCAGCCAACATACGAAAAATACTAATACCTCAAACAAGGATTTTTATAAATTGGACATCTTGCCCTGTTAGAGACTTTACATTAGTTACGAGGTGTTATAAATGCCAACAGTATGGCCATGCAGCAAAATATTGCAGAGAGGTAAATCCTACTTGTGGTCACTGTGGTGAAGCTGGTCATATAATGTCTGAATGCACGAAGAAAGGTGACACCCCGAGATGCGCGTCTTGCTCACGCTTTAAAAAACCCAGTGATCACAAAACGGGAGACGCAGATTGCCCTGCTAGAAAAATAGCTGAATACCGATATATAAATTCTGTGAACTATGACTAGGTGCCCACCTAGTGCTCAACTAGGCCGGACTTCCGTTGATTTTTACGCTGTCGAAGCAAATACTCGGCCGCAACAAAAATGTGTTGACGGCGTTTTATTTTGCAAAATCTATTTACTTGTTTAATTTCTAATACTGCTGACATTCATATTAGTATTTGCAATGAAGTGCTACCTTGTTTTTCCTTACATTGTATTTACACGTTTTTTTGGTAATCTTATATATGTTCTTTTTTTTGTTCGTATCTTATAATAGCGTTTAAGAATATATATCATAATGTAACTCATACTAAGTTAACCTTTTTCACTAATGTTATCTAAATATTGTTAAGAAATTTATTGTCCTAACACTAATTATTAGAAAATACCGCCTGTGATACAGGTTTAATTTAACCTAGTACAGGCATTGAAATTTGTTAAACCAACTTTATTTCTAGGATTTAAATTGTATTTATAATGCCAATTATTTGATCATTGAATAAATATATTCTATTCTATTCTATTCTATTCTATTCTTTGTCTTAGGAGTCACAGACAGCCCACTGTGCCGAGCCTGCATGGAGGTAGACGAAACAGCAGCCCACGTGCTTCTGCACTGCCCAGAGGTTGCCCCATACAGGGCAAAGTACTTCGGTAACCCAGGTACTCTTCGCGAGATCGTCAGCAACACCAAGGCGCTGCTGACGTTTTTCGCGGAGCTGGGGTGGATCGAATAATATTCCCACCCATACGCAAAATACGCGCCTCAGACGTGGAGTTGCGGACACCAGCCCGTTATACAATACAATACAATACAACTTGCAATGTTTATAGCCCAGTCGGAAGAAATTGTTAATTAATTTATGGATCACATTTTATAAAATCGCGATAAAAATATTTTTTCTACGGCATTTCATTCTTTAATTTGTCCTGTACATGTCTGAATTTTTTCAAATTTTAATATCAAAATATAATATGTTTAAATAATAGTTTTCATTAAAGCGCTCGAAGGGGGCGTGGCTTGCGGAAACCCGAGTACCCGTTTTCAGGCGTAATTTCAGCTCCCTGTAAAATTTTTAATATTGGTCCTACAATTTCGCGAGTTGGGAGTTTTTTTTAGGAAATTTTCTCCTCTTTTTGAATCTTTTTTCAAAATCAAAATATAACAAATAGTTTTCGAGATATACCAAAAAAACTAAACCCCTTTTTTTTTGTTTACTAATTTGTTAATAACTTTTGCAATTTTTTCGAGCGGGTCTTGAATTTTTTCAAAAACTTTCTAGATTCGATCCCGAATCGAATGAGCCCTCAACCATATTTTTCCGAGCCTTTTAAAAAGTTTTGACTAAAAAAGCACTTGTTGACTAGACTAGTATGTTAAACTCAAAATAAGCTATCTCGTCTGTGTATAAATTGAGGAATTTCTTAGCAGAAACTTTCTTCGGAATAGTTTTTTGACAGATCAGACTTTTATTACGTTCTAGGTTCTGACAACTTCGGCCTTTTGAGCATCAAAATGACCAATTCTATGTTATCTGTGGTAAAATAGAGATCACGTTTCAAACTGTCTATTAATTCGTATCAAATGTGGTGCGACTGGGTATAGACCTGAGATAATCTTGAACTGTATTTATTAAATAAGAAGCATTTTTAGAACATGGTCTTACGTTGAGACCGAGTTTTTCTCAAGACCACGAGTGAGATTTGTTTCTAAATACTACCCAAAAGGACAAAAATAATTTCGTAAGTTTGTCCATCCCACAATATTTTTTATCAATCGTTGTTAACAGTTATATTAACAGTAGAATAAATACGTCTTATTTACAAACAATTTGTTTTGTTTAAAAATAAAACATTTATGTGCCTAAAAATCGAGCATTAATCATAAATGCTTAAACGCCAAAATGCGCCATCTGCTTTGACATTTCGGAACTTATAAGAGGCGTAGCAGCAGCGTAGCTGTAGCTCTCCCGCTCGTAGCTGTAGCCGTAGCACACGTACAATGCCGTAGCAACAGTTTACGGTCGTAGCCACGGGATGGCGATAGTGTAGATTGATCAGCCCCAACTTTACAAACATAGGGATAGGTCCTTATATTTTGAATAGCATTATGTAATTAATTCATGTTTTAAAGCATTTCCTCATTTTATTACTATCGAAAATTTTAATGGAAATATTACTATTGGGATAATGATACAGACCTACCGCTCTTCTTACTTAAATCGCCAGTTTGTCAGCATAGGGTTATCTTCCAAGTAAACTTGATTACTTGAATTAAAAAAGCCCTTAAAAACGAATGCTGTGATATTACAATTTAAGCGACTGTACCAAAATTATTCGCCAGTTTCTCCATTATTTATCGCGCGAATTCTGAAGAGGATGATCGTTCTTTTGAATAAGTAAGTAATCACACTCTTTATAACTTTTGCGATGAAGTTACTAGAAGTAAGAAGTAAGCAAAGTACAGCTTTTCAAAGAAGTTCAAGGATTTTGGTTCGATATATCGTGAATAATTAATTGATAGTTACAAAATGAATGTGCTATAATGGCCTAGTAAACTTCGTAAATTTATAGTAAATAAGAGACCAATGTAGGCAAGCTTTAGTTTATATTTTAACTTCTCGAAGCATTTATCATATACTAGCGAGCCGCCCCAACTTTGCACGGGTACAATGTAGATTATTATACAAATAAACCTTCCTCTTTAATCACTCAATCTATTGCTGAAAAGTACATTAAAATCTATTTACTAGTTTATAGGATCTAAGCGTTCTGACAGCGGAAGCGACTTTATTAAATTCTATGTAAAGATTCCACTTGACGGTAGGGTTAGCGAATAGGTGTCGTGGTGCTTAGGTGAAGGAAATATAAAATAATCATTGATATTAAACGTTTAATTTATATTTGTAACATTATATTATCTGTAAATATAGAGTTCTTACTATTATAATATGTAGTTACGAGATAAACAAACTCGATCTAATATAACTTAAGTGTATACATACAGTACAACTACATATTAAAGTACATAAGATATTTTCAAATTCCAACTTAATTGATGAACTATAGTGCAATAACATCATACTTAATAACATATATTTATAGGCACAAAAGTGGATTTATAATAATTACATTATAACATTCGATTTAACAAAATAATGTGAGGTATTTATTTGTAATGGCAGGCAGACACCTGTAGGCATCAGTAAAAGCCCTGGAGCCCTAGTCCTACGCCTGATGATAACCACAAAACACAAGAGTGCATAAGGTACATCTACTGGAATGTCCTAACATAGATAATGTTTAATTACAACAAACAAAGGCACAAAATAATGAAACCTACCAACGTGTAGCTTCTACACACACCATACGTGATTTAAATTAATTTTAATTACACATTTGCGTTTGCAAAATTAAGGTAGATACATTCGTAAATATCTATGGCATTTTCAAACTAGACTAAAGTAACAAATCAGTCTTCCAATCAATTACCAAATAATAAGTAAAGTATTTTATAAACTTAGGGATTATATAAAATTATATGTTTACTCTTAGGACTTTAATATACATGCGTGTTTAAGAAATCAAGTTTTAAAAGATTTGATAGTGACAAGAACAGCTTTAATGAGATGTAAAAATGTGCAGATTTGTACATTTAGATATTTTTTCTTATCAGAACAAGAGCTTACAACGAGCGAAACACACGATAGTACACCCATAGATCGAAAATAAACTAGATATTTTACGTATAACAGCGCATCGCGACGCGATTTTTTGTATGTTACCACAAACCTAATAATAACATTGAGCATTCTTAACTAAGTGTTGATGAAATCTCTTAACTCTAATATGAACCACCGTGCTCGGTGCTTGTGCAAATAATTATATATTGAGGATATGGTGAGCACAACTAGATATTTAACAACGAACATTTATGGCAATCGATGAACAAATCAATAAATTAATCTAACCCGTAACGTAAGGAAACAATAGATCGGTATGTTTGTAGATACGTCGCTATCCGCGGTGACATATGCGTCGCACTCAAGGTTTCTTCAACATGCATGTTGTCAATAATGTAAGGATATCTTATTAACTGTTCACGTGGAGGTATGGCATGGTGCGACGCGGTGGACTAGAGTAGCTGTAGCGAGCGTGAGGTAGTAGCGGCATTTCAGTCTATAAACATCACAGTCGCAGACAACAAATTGCACAATAACTTGTCTGGGCTAACCCGCCCGAGGCGCGGCGGCGTGGCCGGCGCTGCCTGCTTGCCCTTCGGCCCTACAAAGTTACCAGTCCAACTAAGACAACATTACATGCTAGTTAAAGCTAACTTATTCTGCTATTCATTAACAAAGACGTAAATGTTATAAAACAAAAAACTAAAGAAGAGAATAAACAAAAATAAAATCACAATAAGGCGTCGTCCAGCATCAAACGGAAATTTGATTTCGTTTTCAAGCTTCGACGACACTTTGAAATAAATAGAGAAGAAGAGAGGTAGAAGAAAAGTGGCCGCGGGGCCCATTGCAATCGCCCGGCCGGAGCGCCCGGTCATCGGCGGCGTGCGCACGCGGCACGGCCTACCAATTAGCCTACCAATAAGTGCCTTACTCCTAACTTTGTACGCCTAAGTCAGTCTTTTTGAATGTACATTCCACGATGTCTTATCGTTCAATCTCTTTCGCTACCACAATCTAACGCAAAGTTACGCGGTGGAACAATAACACCAGGCGGTTGGTCTAAGTCACGTCGACGAGGTACTGACAAGTCTTCGACGTGGTCGTCGTCCTGCACGGGTGAGCGTGGTGAGTGTGGCGGCGATCGCGGCGGCGTACGAGGAGCCAGAGCCGCGTGTGCTGCTGCGGCCAGCGCCATTGCGTGCAGCGCCTCTCGTCCACCGTCTCTTGTCGCTCCCTCTAACGCTTGCTGGAGGAATGATGGATCGATAAGCGGCGTTGATGGATTTCCATCTTCACCACCACCTCCTGTTCCACTTAAACCATATGGGAATGCTGCTCCATTCGACTCTCTCTTGACCCCCCGACTCATTGGACGGCTGGTCGTAATTCCAAGTTTCTTCACTTTATCGTACAATGTACGTGAAGGAACGCCGTATTTACGCGATGCTTGTAGTGCGCTCATTCCGTTACGCACACATTCGATAGCTGATAAAATATCGGATCTCGTGTATTGTTTATATCGCTTCCATTCGGGTTTCTGTTGTGGTGGGACGTATGGCGCTAATCCGGCTCTCACGTCTTGTTGGAAATTGGTTGGTGGAGGAGATGGATGAAAAGTGCGTTGGCTTTCATCGTCGAAGGATCTTTCTGTGTAAGGAGAATGAGCATCTTCTGACCTGTCTGATCTGTTGTAATGTGGTGAAGAGGCTCGTGAGGAAAGTCTGCGAGGGCGGTAGTCGAAAGGACGATGGGGGCTCGGAGCGCGTTCTGATTCATGTGCAGATCCGTTGGAGTGAAGGCGAGGCGGTGCGTGCTGACTAACTGGGTGGCATACCAGGGACATAGGTTGCGAAGAGTCCACAGGAGAGGTTTGCGCTAAAACGTTCCGTAAAATAGGAGTGTCGCGAGTGGCCAGCATGCTGGATAATTTCTTACGCTTGAGAGGATTCATATCAGACGAGTCGTAGGCGGCGGAGAGGACGGGTGCGGCGGGTGGTGGCGGCCAGCGCGAGGGAGGCGCGGGCGCGGGAGGAGACACGCTGGAAGGCGCGGCGGGCACCACGCGCGGTGGCGACGCCGCTGGCGCGCGCTCCGTGCTGCCCGGCCGACGCCGCAGCTCCGTCATGTCGAACAGACCTTTTACCTCCAACTGCTCAGCCACCTTCATGATGTGTGGGATGTGAGCTTGCGTCACGTTCACCTCGCCCGTGTACATGTACTCGAGCAGAGCACGCATCTCGAAGTCCTTCACACCAGGGAAGAGGATGCTGCAGTGGTCCATTGGGACATCAGCTAATATCGACTGAAAGTACGGGGAGTTAGCGGCTAGAACGACTCGGTGCGCCTTGAAAGTGACCTGGTCGTCGACCACTAGCGTGCAGTCGACATATGTCTCCACTTTGATCAAAGCTTCTAGGATCTCCACTAAGTTTGTTTTGTGGTGATTCCATTTCAAACAAAATGTTTGAGGTCCTTCGACGCTCCCCATTTTTCTGAATTGTGATTCTGTAAGAAAAAGAAAAATCTATATAGCTTCTACATAATTAAACTACATCATTGTGGGATGAATGGTCTACCGCATGTTAGGAAAACAGTTGAACTATGAAAACCAGCCTTAATGGTACGTAATAAAGCCGTTATTGCGACGAAATTGTTCCTAGACGAGCACTTGATAGTGATTTTATTATTTATATTTAAAAAATGTACTTTAGCTTTCTAACACTTATCTAAATAATTAAAAAGTAATGCCAACAAAGAACTAATGGGTAGAATCCAAAAAAAACCTGTAAGTACTTTTAATTTGATCTGTTTTTGGGATTTTATTTTTTGGATTTAAAATTAAAAAATCACAGATGCAAAACGCAAAGCTAGAAGTTAAGTTATGAACTCGTATCTCTTTTCTTTGTTTACTTTGTTATTGGCTAAACTTATTGGAACCGCAATCAACATACATAAATATATAAATAACAAATAAACATACTTAAAGTTTGCACAAATGATGTGTACAAAGAACTTTTAAGTAATATGAAACACAGTATACCTGGCATAATATTGTAGTTGGTGGAGGCGGGATACATCGTGGAGAAATTTTCCAAGTCACGCACAAGTCTGTCAAAAGCGATAATCCTTGCATACACAAAGTTCGTGCGTAGTGTGCACGATGCGCATCGCTCTGCGACCAGCACTGACTGACAACGTATGCCGCGGCCCAGCGCGACTGCCCGACTGCACCGCCCTTCCCCATTTACATATTACGCTCTATAGCCCTTCCACACTGCCAAATTGACTTTTTACCTTTTATTCGGCAGGTATAATCGAAGTTAGGGGACCGATGAAAGCAGTAACGCCGGATTCCCTCCTGTTGTGTTCTTTATACATTTTGCACCGCACCGGCTTTCCTATTTTCATCTTTATATCTACATTATTATGCATAAAATGCGATAGCAAATTTATGGCACTTATTTAATCATACAAACCTTGATTACAAAACAGGTCCTGCGTTATCAGCCGGCTACGAAAGCGTAGCACCTCTACGAAAGTAAAATTAAAAACAATCGAAACTTACCTCAGAGAAAATTAATCCAGCGTCTACACGTGATCGTTGTTGAAAATGTTTATATCAGGAAAACTCATGTGAGAATGTCCGCACTTGCACTTAACAAAGTTCGTAGCACGTTCGGGGTTGTTTCGCGCGAGTAGTGTCGGCTACGCCCTGTGTGGGGGCGGCGTGCTCTCACGAGCGTCTGGCAGTGACTGTGTTGGTGGAAGGCGGCCGGTCGCGGCTGCCTGTGTGCCTGTCCGCCTCCTCCCCGCGCCTCTTGTGTGCGCTTTTTACGCACGCAGCGCAGCGTGCCGGAGTGCAGTGCAATTGCGTGCGGAGGGAGCGGGGCGCGGGACCGGCTCGCCGACGAATTGCAGCGCGCTGAGGAGGGCTTGCGAGCGTGTGTGCGTGAGTGCGCGCGCGCATGGACACAGCACGTCTCGTAGTGTGCACCGCGAACGCTGCTACTCGGCGTCAACACGATAAAATAAAGCCGAAATCAGCTTATAAAAAATTAATGCCGCGCCTCACTGCGCCTTTGTATGTTAACGTTGAACTTCGCGTCTTGCCTTCGGAATCAGGAACTCTATCAGTGGTCTTATAAACATTTATTATGAGGTTCTAATGAACCCTCATTTGCATTTAAACATGTGTACAGGTAACTTTAATTCCTTAGGCGCTGTAAGAAATTCAGACTCACATACGTTACATAATAGATTCTTTTGCAGACCCAGTTTTGGCGTAGTGAAATGCATAGCTTCCTATAAAAACGGTTGATTCAATATTTGTTGTTACCTATCCATTTATTTTAGACATGTTACTTACATGTCTAAAATAAATGTGGGGTATGAAGTATGATTTATAGTTTTACAAAGATCTTAGAACCCACAATACTAATTAAGCATGTCCATTCTCATGAAATCGCTGAAAACATTTTAACAACCAATGAATTCCGGTGCGCAATGCTTCGCATTTCGATACAAACATGACCGTCCTAAAAATTCTCCAAAAGTGAGTGAACAACGCCACCAAACGAGGTCATTGACACATTGCTCGCGTAGGGAACGCCAAAATAGCGCGAAATGCACTCAAAAATAGACCAAGCTGTGTGTGCAATATTTTTTGTTAAGCGATGCTTGTCTTGTCTTCCGCCAAACTTTGGGGGACGCGCCTTTGTGAATACGTCATTCCTTTCCATTTTAAGATGCTTTTGGACCTAATTTTAGAGAGTTTTCTTTGTTGTCTATGCTTGAATTGCGTAGATGGAGCGGCAGAAAATGCAAAGGTAGTTTCTTTATTTGCCTCCTAGGTGGGTACCGCTAAGGTCCACGTTTCTACACTTAGAAACTGTAAACACGTTACCTATGGAAGATCATCATTTGGATATCTACAATAGACTAACCTTAAAAAAAAAAAGAAAAACGAGATTTTCAAAACATAAGCAATTAAAATATTACTGCTCATACTTGAAAATTTTAGGAAATGCAGCTAAAATGACGTGAGCATAACAAAATCACAAATAGGAAAACTCAATGAAATCCCTAACAAGTAATAATAAATGATAGGTATCCGCATTTATGAAAGCTAAATTCACCACACATTAACAAAATAAAACGTCAATCTTCATGATTGGGGTTAAACATCCCACAATCAAGATGATACGGGATGCGAGAACATCCCCGACAATACAATGAAAAATATATTACGGACTTAGGGATAATTAATGGCATTTGATGTCATATTGATGACATGGTGGAGGGAACGAAAGGGCTTGCATTTTATTTTTTCTTTTTTAGGAACATAGGACCGAATGCCTCTCGAAATCTTAAATCCAGGCACTCAATAGGTCATGAGTAGTTACATTAAATTTGGCTAAAGTTTAGGTTTAAAGATCTTTATTCTCAACAAAAATATAACATGTCACTTACTTGAGAACAATAAGTAATAGGTACCTAAGCGATAACTTCAAAATGAATCTATGAACTAAACGGATAAATGATGGTGATTTTGCAAGTAGGTTTTTACAAACACTTTTACGCAACTTTTTTTAAACTAGATGAGGACGGTGTTTCGTGCCCGACTACTCCGAGAAGAAACAAACTCAGAGGTCATTATCTCTTTTAAAGTTTAGACAAAAATCTTGGTCAATTTACATTTAAATTTCGAATTTTCTATCTTTGGAGTTAAGACTCTATCTAAAACTTATGAAAACAAAGAAACAAAAAACCAACCAATAATAAAATTTATTCTGAGAGTACATTTATCATAGAACCCTGGCAGTTTTCATTAGATACGTTTTATTCGTTTGATGTGCTCAAACTAGAATATCCCTTAAACAATTTAATTAACGAAATACTCAACCACTCTTGACTCCTTCTGGTCTATGATTTTCTCACGAATTCATGCAAAACCCAAATTCCTCGCAATAAACAATGGCAGTGAATGTCAGAGCAATTCTCTCGTATCAATGGCGCAGTGTTGAGTGCACTTGAAGCCTTGAGTGAACCATTTGCATATCGATACTGGCCTCGGCTCCAAGCACCGATTATTATTAATTCGATTACGTACGAATGTGGGAATGTTTGGTGTTAACAGAAATATTAGGAGTGGGATGTGATGCTAAGATTTTGCTAGATCGACCACCGAATAGATAACACAGTTTACTGACGGTTCTTTTTTTCTGTAGGTGCAGCTACTGACTGAGTTTTTAGTAAAATTGTAAGTAATTGGGAACTCACTTGTTCCCATTTGTGCATACTGACATCCATATCAGTATTTTACATCACCAGAAACACTTAAAACACAAAACCAAGAAGTCCACAATGATGACATATACTTACATGGTTTTTACAGACAAAATCCAAAGCTACTGTATCTGGGTGAAATATCAGCTCTACATTGATAATTCTTTGTGAAATTTTGCAACAACGATTAGCTAACTATCTTTAAACAAAACACACATTAAAGCAACGACATGGATAAACAGATGCTTGAATGGACCGACACACAAACAAACAGATTACAAACAGATCGGGACTGCAAAAAATGGGAAACCAAAAGGTCCGAAAATAAAAACAAAAATTATTATCATTCCAATACAGAATTAGCAAGTATTTGTTAATACTTATCATATTTTGCGGACAAAGGTTCGCAGTTGCACCAATTATTTGAACAAAAAAAACATGTTGTAACGTCAGCGGTCAACCACACGACCGTTAAAATTTCACGATAATTTGGCTATTGCTCCGGAAATACGAATGCAAATGTGCCATTGTCAATACTTAACAGTTATGACCTTTGATTCGGGTGGCGGCGTCCGTAATTAGTTTAGCGATTCGCGGAAGATGCCTCATTCTCAACGAGGCTATTAAACTTTACAAAAGGTCCACAATTCCACATTAGCAAGTCACACCAATAAGCCGATGAACTTACATGTATTTTAGCGACAATTGATATACAATGGATTTCGTGAGGGATTTAAAACGTGCATTATGCTAATACCAGCATAAACACAAACGCATCGCGACCTATCCCACGAACGCACGCGCAACAAAAACTGCGAGGCAGGGGATAGAAAAAAGCTAATAAAAAAGCAATAATGCGATCCCGCATGGTGGCTTGTTGAGATACGAAATTGACGAGACTGATGAACCGTAAGGGATAAATAAATATTGATGTGCGATAACTGAAACGTCACATGAGAGTTCCAATTAAAACGATATTCCCATAAATATGTAATGAATAATCAGCATATAAAATTCTATTTTAACTGACGACTATCGGTAATTTCCAGTGTAATTTGCGATACGCACATTCGCAGTTTACAAAAAATCACGTAACCGCGAGATTTAATGATAAATACTTCTTATAATGATGACAATAAACATATACACTGGTACAGCAAATGCGTTAAGTTTGCATAATGGGAGAAGGGTTGCCAGTATAAAGAGATAATTGTAATTTTACGCGTCCTCGTCATTTGTCACCAGCATCCTGCCACGCGCCCTGGCACTGAATTTATTATTTTATTATTATCTGGGGTGCTTCTACCCTTATCTACAATTAACTATTAAGAGATATTAAATAATAGACTGTACAGAATGCTTGATTTTGCACACTTCATAATTTTTGTGACTATTATTATTTATTAAAACTTTATGCACATGTATAAAAAAACATTGTAAAAAGGCGGACGTCATGCCTTGAGCATTTTCTACCAGTCTACCTTAGCATAATTTTGTTGTATGGGGTTTATTTAATTTAGATTATTTAGGTAATGTAACTTCTAATAAATAATTTGTTAGTCTTCATTATTTAGCAAGAACATGTTTATTTTGTTCTTTATTTTTCTTGCTATAATAATAACCAATTTTTTTGTTTTTTTTTTAAATAATTTATTTTATGGTGTCTTATCTCTAGCAAAGCACATGAGATATAAAGTAAAGTGAATAAGCCACATAGAGCTTCACCGCTGTTAACAATGATATCAAGGGACATGATGGCATACCTAATATATTCAGTTTGGGTCCGTGATCGTCGTCCACGCCCGGCGACCCCGGATGCAGTTCATTGTAGCGAAACTCCCCGGACCCGAGGTGAAACAATACACTCTTTCCTTCTATTGTCTATTGCCCGCCCGCACAAGCATTCCTATTCATATTTTTATGTTGAATGTATATATGTAGTACATTAATGCGAAATTATATCCAAAAGTAATGTTAATTTTCTTAGAAAAAAAATTACATTGTATTTATTTCGAATTTCTGAAAATACCACCCTTACTTCGTTATTTCTATTTTAAATTAGAAAGATATAATCATATTAAGCACCCCAAAATATAATAAACATAATTCAACTCGTAGTAACGAAAATGTCATTTTTTCATTCGAAATAACATCGGTCCGCTCAAAAACGGGTCAAGTGGATATGGAAAAAAAGTATTAAATTAAAAAAATGGGCGGTTCTGCTAAGTATCGTTGTCAAAATATCGGCAAGCACCTGCCTGGAGCAGACAGAGTGGCGCGTAACGAACTTATGAATCTATTTTATTCATTTAATAATAAGTAGGTAGTATTTGAACATTTTAGTTAAGCCTTTTTTCACGTTCTAAATAAAATTAAGAACTTAACTTTTAAACATTTTTACAATGGCTGTTAATGCGGCTTACACCGTCAATTAGACGCTCAACTGAAAGCTTTACCTATCTCGCATTTTACGACACTTAAGCTTCATTTATCCGGCACCGCGTGATAAGCATCTTATAAAGTATATCCAGAGATAATTCGCTTCTCTCGCGGCCATGTTGCCTTCGACCGCGGCTCGATAAAATAAAACAACCGCGAGCCGACGCTTTTGGACTTTTTTTATACAGGATCATTTTTCTTGCCGACTCGACCAAGGGATTATCTATCATATATGCTATTAAAAAATAGTCCTTCGGTACATGGTGATAAGGTCGCTCGGTTTCTGGAGGCTGTGGAGTGGACGTCCTTGGGCGGACTCGATCTGCTAGGCGAGAGATCGTCCCATCGCGCTGCGCTGGTCGTTGCACCGAAACTATACTTTTAAAATGCATTGGAAAGTAGAAAACTTATTCGTGTGATATTTTCGAGAAACTTCTGCCCAATTACTAGTTTGTGCGGGGCGTAGCGTTTGTAAGTATGTAGGTAGTGAGTAAATTAATGTACGATGAAAGAGTTAAGAAGCGAATAATGCTTGTAGCGGTATTTAACCAAGTATGCATGCTGAAGTGATTATTTGTGAGGATATGTCGGTTGCCTTTAACTCACCAGTTTTTTTCTCATTAACGTCAAAGAATCGAGGCTATATAATATACTAACATAAATATGCAAGGGACTGTTTTGTAACTGTAGAGCAGTTTGTTTTAGTTCGCGCCCATCGCTAATGAGTCAAAATGTGTTGCCCTCGAATTTACGACTTGACGATGTCGCTAAATGTTGAAAAAGCCGCTTCATGTCGTAACAACGAACCAAACTGCCATCATATGGGTTGTTATCTACTGTTTTAGAAAACAACTTTCGCAATTCACTTTGTTAAAATACTTTGAAAACGCAGAAAATGTTACGTTGTCCGCTAACTGGCAAAACTGCAACGAAATAGGGATGTTACATCATCATCGTTGATATACATCTGAAAATACTCGTAAGTGGAGTTTGTACACAGAATATACATGCATGTAGATAGTATACTATACTATAGACATAGTATACTTATAGTTTTCTAGTAACGTCGTAAAAAAACCCACAAGTAATAAAATTTTTGAAGGAAAAAGCTTGTAATACCACCACTGTTGCAAAATAGGCTGGGGAAGGATGAAATGTTCGAATTTCAAGAAACTAACTATTCGTAAGATATGGAGGGGCTAAAATTGCCACCTTATTTAAATCATAACAGCTTACAAAAATGAAGATCTACGTTGAATTTTTTAAACACACGCAGTCTGCTAAGCATTATTTTAGGGTCTCAGATATTGATAAACCCGAAATAGACACCTAAAAACCAATTCCTATTCACAATAAAATCTATTATTAATCTGCACCAGCAATTTCAACCCATAATTCCTAGTTCAGTTCAGCCACGCAAAATATTAGAACAAACAAACAAAGGGGGTGAAATAAAATGAACAAACGACAGTCACTGATAGGGTTGTGAATGTTGATGACAAAGGTAGTGTGTTTTAGCAAAATCAATAGCATGTTATGAGGTACCGTTATTTCCGACGTGTATAATAACTGCATGGACGTGGTCGGTGCGAATAGATGGTCAGTGCGATATGTTGTCGTGGGGACTAATTACGGGTATCATTTGCAATAAACTCGTCCATCCAGTACAACGGACACGTGAACGGAGTTGCGGTGGTATGCGAATAGAACTAGCTTTGTATTGATGAGTAATTGCTAGGTTCCATGTAGAAATTGTATTGGGTTTTTTCTGTCTGATGAATGAGGGTATTGACGGTTTGTTTTTCAGTTGGTGTTGTCTATAGACACAATACATATAACTTATAATATGACTACGTTTTACATGAAATAAACTCATTTTTAAGGTACTTAACCCAGTAGCGGTATTGAAGGTAGATACTGGCTACCTCATTATAAGGCGCAGTTAAACTTTCTTTAAGTCACACACTACACTATAAAATATATCAGTCATCACATACTCCCTACATACGTATTAAAGTTAGTGATATAGTTTAATCGTCCCTTTTGAGCTATTTAATAACTAGTGTAGAGAGACAAGAATCCCTGTTATAAGTAATTCACCATATTTCTTAGCCACCAAGGACTACTTTATCATGAAAAATTATGTCTCTAAATTCACCCCTTACAGACATGTCTATCATTCTTATAAACATTATCTACTTTATTCCCTATTAGACTTAGAATAACAAACAAAACCTGCAATTTGTATCGAAATACCGATCAAGCGCCAATAACGTATGTCAATATCAAACCCTACAATGTTTACGGGTTTTATGCTCGCTTTATTCGCAACACCCCTCGCCGGTTGCCATGGGGTTGTGGTCAAAATTGTATTTTTATTATAATTGCTCCGTTTTATTGAGAGCCCGTTGAGGGTAAACATTGTACAGTTCCAGTTTGGTTACGAAATTGTTGATATTATTTAATTAGTCAGGAATGTTTTTACTATTTCGTTTGTTTACTACTTATATGATAATTTGGATTTGTAATGTTGGACAATTATAAAAAAAATACAATTTATGTGGACAAAACTAACCACCAGTGGTCCACATAAGTCCTACATCTAAACACCTGAAAGGCATTGGGCAAGGCCATGACCAGCAGAGGAATGACGCAGTCTAAAGTACCAGTATATGTACTTATCTGGGTTCAAGAAACAGATAAATTGTAGTTGATCTCTTTGTAAACGATTGGGCAGCAAAAATACAAAACACGAAAAACAAAAAATAAATATCATTTAAGCGTAAGATAAAACTGACAGTTTTACTATTCAAATAATAGCAAAAAAAGCGAATACGTCCGCCTGTCCATACTCAATTGAACCCGCATCAAAAGGCTTAGTATAAACCCCTTTTCTCATTTTTATATCACGAAAAGATTGCCCATGACTATTTTGTTGGCAAATATGACTTGATCCTATTGTCCGTAAGAAAACTATTCGTGTCGAATTTAAATGTGAATGCTATGAAATTACTGCTCGATATGAAATAAAAAAGAAAACAAGAAATAAAACCGTTTCGTTTACTCTGTGGAAATTGTGCACCCTCTTTTTTGGGGTGGGAATGATGAATGATGAAATAATCATCAAATAACTTCCCCCGCTCTGCGCGGAGCGGGGGGGGCGTGTCAGACTTTTACTGACTAAAACCCACCCATGTTCCTTCTATTGCCCTTTACGTTCCGGGGCCGCGGTATCTCTTTCGAACAACCCGCAACCCCGGCAGGCGGAGGCCCTGGCAAGCCCCTCTGCTTTGCTGACTCTATTTGAGGCGCGCGTGAAACACGAACGCGCCGTCGACACGGCCTGTCGTCAATAGACGGACGGACGGTGAGCTACCCATTGCTCACCGTCCACAGGCCCGCATCTACGGTGGCCGGGAGTCGTCTCGCGGCGCCCGGCGTCCGGGGCGTCTCCCGCGGCGGCTGGGTTGGTTTGAGGTTCTCTCCCTCAAACGCCCGGCCTCCTCCTTCACTAGCATTACTGCTTCGCAGAAGGAGGTGACCGCTTCCCATTTCCTCTCGCTCCGGACCATAGACTGAACCAGGGCCGGACGCGAGAGATCGCCGCCGCCGATCGCCTCTACGAGGGCACGGCGGTGCTCCGCCCAAGCTGGGCAGACCGCCACTGTGTGCTCCACCGTATCCTCCGGGCGATCGTCACAATGGTGACACCCAGGCGTTTCCTCCCGCCCGATTATGTGCAGGAACCTCCCGAAACTTCCGTGTCCGGTGAGGACCTGCGTCAGGCGGTAGGTGAGGACGCCATGACGCCTCTCCAGCCACTCCTCAAAGAGGGGACTTACCGCCACTATTGTGGCGCGCCCTGCACGGGGTTGCGACAGTCGCTTTCTCCATGCCACCATGAGATCGCACCGGAGGTCTGTCCGCTGAGCGGCAATTTGCCGCGGTAGCGGAGCTTCCCCCCGGTGTAGTGCCTCCGCGCGCCACTCAAACAGGCGCGCAAGGACTATCGCCTCCAGATCCCACGGTGGCAATCCGGCAAGGAGGCTCGCTGCCTCGCCGGAGATCGTGCGGTAGCCCCGGAAATTGTGCACCCTTGTGTGGACCTTTGTTTCTAAGTCTTTGACAAATATCTTCTAGATCTAAAGTTTCCACTACAAACATTAATCAATCACTATTAACAATATTAATAGTTTTCTTGCCAATCAGCACTAGTTCTTCATAGCTTTAGGTGAAGCTCTTCCGATTGCATTTAACTGTACACCATAAACGTCCTAGGCTATTTATTTAAACGTCATCAGGAGGGGCTTATAAATCACATTCGTACGTCGTTGTTGTACCAATTTCACCATCGATATTGCAATTTGTCATTTCGTTATCTTCTATTATCGCAATGCATTAGGTTCTGAGTACAGATAGTGTTATCTTTAACTAGAATTCGCCCAGCTTGATTACAGAACAGAGGCGACGCACATATAATGCAGATTTCTATGCTTTAAACTTCTTTATGATATAATTTTGAATTTCACTATTCTATAGTGAGTAGTATGTTTGAAATAGACTCAAGAGCGAGATTTGTTAGGTCTGAATCATTTTTTTAGGTGTGAATGGTCAGAATATGGTGAGTGCCTAATATTTGCCTCTGCATTTCCTCATGTATGATTGCGATTTGTATCCAATGCAGCATAGCCCTGATATTTTACAAAATACCTACTTACCTTATAGTGTATTTTAAATATGCGCGTCGCCTGTGTACGTGCTTATTACTATAATTGCACAGCTATTGGCATGACATAGCGCCGGTATCTAATTCTGGATAATTCATGGTTACCTACTGCTACTGCGTGGTGTATGGGAAAAGTGTTGCGAATCATACACAACAAGGATGTGTTAGAAATCAATCATAGAGATTTAACAATTTACTAAAATGCATCACGTTTTGCAATACAAACGATTGGCCGTAGGTAAACTTATATTGAATGGAAACATTGGCACCTTGTGGAAGTATTATTATAATAGCTATATAAATTCCCTCGTCTATAATAATTTATTTTATTGTATTAGATGGCATGTTCAGTGTCCAATATCTATTATGCTATTAGTCAACGTGCAACTATGCCTCGTATCATCAGTTTCACATGTGCGTTACGCATGGATTTCACAATCAACCTCACGTATTGTGAATTCTATAAAAAACTAGTAATTTGTTTGCGAAAGTGGCATTTTTATGCAACGCACATAATGTGGTATTGGAACGTGTGACGCTGAAATGCGTATCGCGCAAAACGCAGGCACACGCACGATTCCTAGCGCAGATACAGTGCGTACGTCCGATAACGCAAGCCAGCAGCGATAACACACTATCCGTGTTCACACTGCATATAAATTTTGCTCACACAAATTCTCCGCTGGACTTTTTTTACCCGGTTATCTACGTATATTCTATTAAAAATCAATCAATCAACCAACATTTTTATACAGCCAGTCAGTGAAACCAACAAACTGAAGTATCTCTTAAACATTCCATCTACTACTGACTATGTATATTTGACAGCTATTCACACATGCAAAAATTCACTCGCACAAACAAATGGTTACATACACAAGGACAAAGCTGTCTAGAGATTCGCACAGCGTATGAATCAAGGGGTATCCCCGACCTACAAAAAAGTGCAAGCTCGCATTTATAATGCGCAGTCCACTTTTATGGTGCAGTCACCGTAATGATGACATAACAATGACGAATGTCAGGCGCGTGCGCTTGCAAAAAAAGTTCACTTGTAGGAGGCGGTCGTGAAATTACGTCAATTTCGCACAATTGTACCAGGGGATTATGAAGTTACAAGTGGTGTTTTTGTTGTTGCGAATAATGGTCAAGTTTGCGCAGACATGTTGCCATTTTGTATGTACTACTTCGTTTCTCGTGGATATTTTTTTCATCAGCATTCATTCACATACATTAGAAATTTTCTATGAATGCAAACAAAAGCTATCGATTAGTTAAAATAATTTACGTTTAATAATTTAATCTTTGGTAAACAAACCGTAATTTTGATTGCATCTTAAGTTTTCGTCGTCTTGTTGCTTAATATTGTGTAATATGATATTTTTGTTACACAGAGTTATTACTAATCTCGTTGTCTCCTTTACATGAAGAGTGATAAATAGGTATAACTGCTATAAACTATGTAATTAGTTGGTTTAATTTATTGGCAAGTCGGATTTTGAAGCAAATCTCAGTGGAGATTCGCGTAATTTCATTAGGAGAACATAAATTGACGAAACTATTCGCGGCAAAAAAGCGTCAAACATTTACATAAACCGTAACATGATTTCTATTTATATATCTACAATAATTACGCACAAGGATTTCTAAATATATATCAAAATTTGTTTAATCCATGAAATCGATAACGTATCAACTGATAGAAATTTTATTTCTTCACCTATTAGATATTTATAAAATGTTGCCATTACATAAATATGAAATATTTTGTATATATTGTTCAGAACGCTTTGTGATATAAACTCTCATTATATTGTAGTCTGCAGGTAGAGGCACTACAATTTCTGACAAACATGGAATTCGAACTATGAAGTAGAGTAATTTGCTTCATAAACCACAAAATGTATGAACAAATTTCTACCAGGCTGTTAGGACGTACCAGGAGATGGCTACTGGGAGGTGTCTTACAGAGATAAACGTGTTATGTATACATAATGAATCCGACGCTTATATAGTAAGAGTTATAGCCATCAGCCGTGACGAGTGTTGACGATGACTCATTTTGGCAACTGGTTCGCGAGGAGGCGTTGCCAATTTGCTATCTCACACGTACACGAATTCGCACACACTAACAAGAGCCGCGATAACAAATTCTGTTACCCTAGTACTCAGTATACCTACCGCTAATCGTAACGCTATTGGTTGATAACATAAATATTCATATAATTTAATTTCATAGTATTGTTGTTATGTCAAGTAACGATTTGAGGGAACTGAGCCTGTGATTATAATCACAAGGTCTAACATGTGAAACCAATACTCTTGTACAGTTTTAATTAAACTGAAAAGATCTATGAGAAACATTTTGAATGGAATAAAGTAAGTTGAAAATATTTTTTTATCTATTCCGTTGCGATATTTTTAACCTAAACAGATTGTTAAACAACGTTGTCGAGGCTACTCAGATTTTGAGGCCAAGGTTTAACTGCTAATATGTATATATTTTATGTAAGATAAATATATATCTGTATTTTGAAAGGTTGAAAAACTGGTACCATTCATTTTAATACTTAAGATAAAGTAAACTGTGCATAAAATTAATGGTAGTTTAGCATAATGACGATGTTATTTTACTTTGAATTATTGAGGTGGTAGTGAGCGTGTGTCATGTCCTCCCATGTATGTTTTTAGTTCATTAATTCGTAAATCAACCCCTTGAATGTGGTGTATATTGATAGTTTGAGTGAAGGGACGGTCGTGGGTCGTGGGCCGTCCGCGGCGTCCGCGGCCTCGTGACCAAAATACGCGCTTTGAATAATTGAGCATAGGACCACTACCACCTCGCCCCCTCCTCCCCTAGTACCGGACTTTTAGTTTTTATCGGTTCATTATAAATACGCCGCGAATTATTGATGATCGTATGCGTAGCAACGATGAGGAATCTTAAGTTAATTAAATTATTTAATGATGTCAATGCCTTTGGTTTACGAATACGCAAGATAATAATGAGCTAGCGTTCTTAGCGACTTGCTGGGCCTACATTTTAAGGGTTCCGTACTCAAAGGGTAAAACGGGACCCTCTTAGTAAGACTGCCATCCGTCTGTCTATCTGTGTGCATACGTCAAGAACCGTGATAGACAGTTGAAATTTTCATAGATGATGTATTTCTGTTGCCGCTATAACAACAAATAAAAAAAGGATAAAATAAATATTTAAGGGGTTGTTTTACATACAACAAACATGTTTATTGTGCCATCACTCACGCAGACGGGATATTATACATATAAACCTTCCCCTTGAATCACTCTATCTATTGCTGAAAACCGCATTAAAATCCGATGAGGAGTTTAAAAACCTGAGGAACAGAGCGGGAGCGACTACATTTTGTAAAAATAGTACGGAAACCTCCGTGCGCGAGTCCAACTCGCAGTTGGCCGGTTTTTTGAGAAGCGTACAGAAAGAATCATGGCGCTTGCAGCAGCGTCGAAACATCGAGAGTTAACATTAACAAGTACAAATTACCGAAGATATCCCGTAAGTGACAGTTTACATAGCAATATTTATAAACCGTAAAAACATGTTTGAGAGTATAGAAATTAGCTGAAGCCCTCGAAAGTCCTACATAGTCCGTTATGATCCAATCAAGTAGGCCAGAACCAACCCCACCATGTTTTATCATGTTGAAGCATGTTTTTCGTTTCAGCAAACAAAAAAATTGCGGTAATGTAAACTCCGTAAACATAATAAAAGCCAAACATTCCGAACAGTACCTACAAAACAGAAAGCAGTAAATTGACAACAGTCACCCACCAAATAATAGAGGATACATTTGTCTATCAGTAATTACATAGAAAGATTCGGCTGTCGTTGGTTCAGCCACTATTTGTCTTCCACACGCAAATGTGGCGGGGAATTAGTGTGAATAATTGATACGTGTCATTTGGCAACCACCCTGACCCACCACCTCGTGTCACCAAACTTAACATACCCACGCTTCTCTAAGTACTTGTATGCCGAACATTTCTTTAATAAGTTTTGTGTAAGAGGGGGAAGTTTTTCGGAAGTATATTTCTGGTGGCATCAGCGTTGCCGTTGGTAGAATTAAGTTGTAGGATTAAATTGGCCGACGCATAGGACAGAATTTTAATTTCTTAAGAAGTTGATCTAATACGGATTAAATTGGTTATTTATCTGTGTGAGTGTGTGGTAAGAATTGATCAGAAATGGCAGTGTAAATATGACATAACTCGCGCCTTATGAAGTGTACCATGCAGATGTGAGAATTACTTAAGTGCCCAATTAAACTAAAATACGCTTCGTTTGGTGTAGAAGCGAGGTCGATGGAGATGTGGTGTTGTCCACGCACTTTGGTGGCGGTGTGGTGGTGATGCCCCACATCGATATTTCGTGCATTATTAAACAGTCGCGTGTGGCCACCCGAATTTCCAATGTTTGGCGATTGATGTGTAGATTGACTTTTGTCATTTGCCTCGGCCATGTCAAACAGTAAAATGTTTTTCTATGCCTTCTCCACAAATTGTTGGATCGAATCGTAATGGACAGCCGAGTGATTGAAGTATATAAATATTTTTTGTACCCCCCCTCCCCCTCTATCTGATTGGCACGACGATGGATGAAAGCTGTCTGTTGTTTTCTATATTCACGTGATCGATTAGTTGGTGTTTTGTGGGTGTTACGAATTTGTTCGCGATCGATGATAACGAAATAATGAGGGGTAGTAACAAACAATGCCTAAGCGATACCTCCACGTGTGCCATGCGTGTGGTTTTTCTACAAAATAAGCACTTACGTACACATTCTTTGAACTCGTGAAGGTTCAACCTACGTTGAATAGATTAGGTACCTAAAAGATCTTTTGTTCATAGAACCTCAGGTACATTGTCTATAGGATTAACTGGGTATTGTGTGAAGGTGTTGAAAACCGCTATGCAGAAAGCTCAGTGATAAGAGCTACGCAACATTGTGCAAATGTAGTGGGTGGTCGGCGAAAAGTTTAGGATAGCCATAAAAGCGGCATCTTGCAAGCAATGATATAAAATTGCGGCACCTTTGTGAGCAAGCGCCAGTACGGAGTCCTTTGAAAAGAAAGTTTTATTTCGACGAAACAGTTACGTGGTCCTTTGTAGAGCCGCTTTGTAAATTAGCAATCACAGAAAAGGATTTTAAGAGAAATGTATTTTTTAACGGAACTGTTGTTTTTATAATAGACGTGCATGCAATTGTTGATAATTACCACTGAGGTACATGGGTCTGGAGAGGCTCTGATGTTTGCATTTCCTAATATGTAGGTATGTAAGAATACACATAAATCACTCATGGTTATTTTCAAAAGAACAAGAATCGTTTCTCAGCAGTTATGTTAGATATCTTAATAGCTCAACCATACATGAGTAAAGCATTGTCGTGAATGCTTTAACTCATACACTTACCATACCACACTTAAAACATTTCAACTCCGGCTGCAGTACTTTCCACGATAAAATATTACTCGCGTGAAACATTTGAGTTATCTGGCGGGTATAACTTTACGAGCCTTCCATTAGATTCATGTAAAGGAGAAATGCTTTCACAAAATACCGTTACGGTCCTCGCAGCATCAAATAAAAGAGAAACCTTAACCCGCAACAATTAACCCTTTTGCGCACGTTTTCTGCGGAGAATAGCGCAGGCATAGCGCAATTTTATAGGTTTACAACTCAACTCAAATGTTGCAGAACTGTCCGCAAAGAGGCCGACACAAAATGATAATAACTAAATAAAGGGGTACAATAAAAACAAACGGAAAGGGTTTACAACAATGCGGAAAAATTACGCAATGGCTAGTTTTATGATCGGGTGAAAAAAACTTCGCAGGTACAAATAGGGTCTTTTGTTGGTGCAATTCTGGGTTGGCGTGGGGTTAAAAAAACGGCCCCGAACTGCAAATACAAGTGCCATTCATCAGCACAATGATAGTGTATGCAAATAGATGCAAATGTTTTTACGATACTTCTCTTTATTATGACAATGAGGGTATTGTGCGATCGGGCGGCGCTACCGAATTCGATTATGAATATTGTAAACGCACTATTGATTCCGGAAAGTGGTTTCGTAGAAATGTCTATTCGTAATTGTAGCGTTTTAGACGTGTCATTTGGTTTTGTTTCTTTGCTATTCTCCTATTAATTGGGTTTCTCACTCTTATTAGATGGGTCATAATGGGTCACTAAGAAATTCCTGTAATTGTTTCAATGATCCAATGCCTTCTAACTTCTTCTTGCAATGTCTTCTTTCATTTAACGTCGATTTGTCCATTGAACCTATAATTTCTTTATTTCAATGTATAAGCTTGCCTAAATAGAGAAAGTCTTCGTATTAAAAACTCCTTTCACGAAAACATCGTCTAAAACCCATATCAACAGCATGATGTTTGCCCCTTTTGAACTTGATCTTTTTATCAAGTGTGGCTTCGAGCCCAAAATTATATCAGCGCGTCGTCGTCGCATTCCGCGTTCACATACACACATGCACGCACCCTACTTATGTTAACGACAGCTACGCACACTACTGCGGTGAAGTCAATATCATGTATGTCGAATTAGTTGTCGATCTAGGAAAAGTAGACGTATTTTCTAGATTATATGAGGAAAATTTTGTGTGTGCGATAGTTACTAATTTTATGGGTTTAATGGGCTGCAAGGCATACGACTGTTTTCGGGAGGTGGTATGGTAGCAGACTATGCTTATTTATAATCAGTGATTTTTATGTAGGTAGTACTGAAGCCACTATCATTCTCCACCCGAACCATAATATCCATACCACTGTAACATAATATTGTTTAAATACAAAGAAATTATTCAGCTGATTTAGAAGACTATTAGTGAGATATACTTTGTCATAAATTGCTATCATTTCTTGCGTTAACCTTACGTTCGCGTTTAATGCATCTTCAGAAATGAAACTATAAATTCTTTAATAATTCATTTAATGAATATTAAACCGCCAATGCCATTTACAGACGTTCAAAGATGGTGTGAGACAGCATTTAATCTATCAACGAGAACCAGCACATGCAAGAAACTGCTATAAGACGATGCAGGCTCACGCATACTCATGCACACTGCGTAGACGCTCGTAGCACTTACTATGAGTGCGTAGCTCAAAGTTTTTCATAGATGCGGTGTTTCTTGCGAGTTTTTCAAATAGAACTCGACTGAAGTGAGTATTTTGTGTGGTGTTAGTGGGTTTTGCTGTCGTAGTAGGATGTCATGCATCTATACGCACACAAGGGGATTGGCTAGACACGAATATTGCTCGCTATGCTAATGCAGCGGAGATTGGGCAGGTCGATGGCCGCTCCCGGACGCCGGAGTCATTCGGCAGAACCCGTCGGCCACCCTTGCTCGCCCTCACAATCATTTTATCGTCTCCTTCATATCTCTGCCTAGAAATTCTCGGGTTTTCTTTGGATTTTGCTTTGGATGAAATAGATATTTTGTCTTGCAGATATAAAATAATTTTAGTTTTTTTTTGTGTTTTCTTTTTATGAGACTAGGTATAAATAAGGGTATGTAGATTCATCTTAAATGTATGGAAAAAAGAAATACCGTTTTTCAAATGATTTGTAGGGACAGTGTTGGAGATTAATTTTTAAAGTTTTTTCTTTCTTTGTAATGTGTACTCTTCTTAATATTTAATTGGTTTTTAATAAATCCTACAGTTAAACGCCATCGGTATGAATTTGATTGGTATATTTTGTGTTTTCATATTTTCAGTCTAATTACTATATAGATGAAATCGTTCAAATCCCAAATGGATAATAATGACAAAGTTAAAATAGTGTCCGGGCATCAGTGGCCAGTGACCTTGATGGTGCGCGGGCGCAATAGATTAGTCAGGCTCACATGACACACACACGCACGCCGCACCCTATCGCCACACGTATGTGTGTGTGCGCGAGTACTTGCATCACATTGGGGTGAGGCCTGCATGTTTTTGAAAACCAGAGGATATTGATAGCATAAGAACTTTGATGATAAAAAAGCAGATGTCTGTCTGCTTTGGTATAGGGAACCTACCCCAACACGTATCGGAAAAGGTTAGGTTTGGAGAGGTGCATAACCTAGATGATGACACACTTAACGTAAAACCCTAGAATAAATAACAGTGCTTTTTCCGCGTAAAATATTAATTACCCCCCTTTTCCACTAAAAACAACCATCAAACCCAAAACCTTTAATAACATTTTTCTAAATTATACATCAAGAATCAAAACTATACAGTAATTTACCGCATATTATCTTGAGAAAAAATGTAAGTTGCGTGGGCGTTTTGACAGGAGAAAAGACAGCCGACGACGGGCTGCATAATGGATGCATAATAATGGTGTGTGCCACATCTCGTGAAAGTGCACCGCCGGCTCGCCCGATGCAGTGGCTGCAGCCTTGAGCGGAGCCTTTCCCTCGTCCATCAAACGGCGGGCCTCGCCTCTTAACATAACACCGTACATTAGGCTATCGAGCGACATTTATCGCGCAGCCGAGACTTCATTAGGCGGCTGGCGATGAGACGACATAGAAACTACTTATAGACACAATTTTAGACCTAATTGGTCTCAATAGATTTATGTTTATCATGATTAATGCAAATTCAATGCATGAGAGTTTGAGTTAAAATTTATTTCAGGAAATAATACGGTGTTTTCTTTTCAAGCACAGCCATAAACAGACAAAGCTTGGTATAAAACATGACTAGCTTTGATTCTGAAAGGGTTCGTTGTTTACAAAGTAACAAGTAACAGAACTCCCCTTGCGGTGGTGCGATAGGCGTGCCATGCATGGCTATAAGGCGAGTGCATCCTGGAGTGCGCGGGGGCGAGGGCGTGGGCGCGGGGAGACACACAAGCGGTTATTTCGGTATGCACATTGCATGCGGCGCGGGCGACGCCGGCATAAGCGCAGCAGCGCACTTGCCACTCGAAATAGTCAGGTCAGGGACCGCGAGTATCGCCTCGATCCTGCCCCAAGGTCAAGTCTCTGCAGCACCGACACCTCCCAGCCCTCCCCTCCACCCTCCTCCTCCCCCACGGCGCGTCTATGCACATTAATGTAAACGCCTCACGAGTCACGCCTGGCTATGTTCTGTACACCGAAATTCGGTTACCGGGTCCATTTTAACGCTTCATTTCATTAATAGACACGTAGCACTGATATAACTTTTAAATCAAAATAATGTAGTCCCAACCAAGCAGGTCGGTACAGTCGCGTTATGTATTGCAAACATAGAAGATAAATAAATAAATGCATTTATGAATTTGTTATCAGAACGAATGTTGCTAAACGTGACCCGATGAAGTTTTAATCGATTCTTAATTGCGAAAAGTCAATTAAACATCGCGAGATAAAACCGCGAAGTGCGCAGCGGTCGTTAGGTTGGGGTCACAAAACTTGCGCTAAATGTGAATCTAAATTTGATAACAAAAACCACAAAACTGCGAAACTCCTTAAAAGTAGCACAATAAGATCAAAACCTATATTTTATAGACAGCAGAAATCATCTCAATTTTCTGAATATGTTTCAAGACAAAAGCGTATTTTTACAATCAACTTGCTAGTAGATTCTTAATATTTACCTATTATTTAACTATGATGCACCAAATCCATTAGTAATAATTAATTGATTTCAAATCGCTCAACAAATTAGTGACTATCAAATCCTTTTGCGAAATGAATGTCACGTGTGTGATATCGTTTGAAATAATAGTAAATGCTTCCATCAATCGGAATCCCATAAATATAAAATGACAATATTTTCATATTAGATGAATATTATTTTGTTTCTGGAATAGCGTCTAAGCTTATTTTTCTTTTTTAATTCTCCCGTTTTTAGTGTTAACTATATCACAACAAAATCGTAATGTAGGTACTTGCAGGAACTAACTCATTAATGTCCGGTTCAAAATTGCTTTTAGATCACTTAGACATGAGATCGCAATTTCCTGTAACATTTCTTCTGAGACCGATTTCGTAGAACCTTTGGCTGAAGACAAATCAATATTAAAAAAAGAAAACATATCAAATCAGGAAGATCAAGCAAGGAAATGCAGTTACTGTTATATACCGGAATACCCAAAGAATACATCGCCGACATGCTGGTGCGGCTACATAAACAATAACAGGATTCACCCTCATGTTGGCGTCATTGTTATGGCTTCAGCTTCCCTCAGGTTTAGTCATCGACACCATAATGTAGGGGAACCCTCAGCCAAATGTCCTTAATTACGGTGTGACACACCTGAAAGCTTATATTGGCTTCGCCATACACGGGGATTTGCAATGGAAAGGTTGTTGAGACTAGTAATGATTAGACCTTGTCATATTTCTTTCTACTTCGTGTGGTTAGTGTTCAACCTGGTATTTGAGTTTTTATGCCACTCGTGGGCATATTTTCAACTGCATGTCTAGCCAGAGTCAAGTGTGAGGGACTTGGCTTGACATGCCGTGGAAAAATATTTCTACGTGTCATCTGTGCGGCATAACGACTAAAGCAAGTGATAATTATAATTGCGGGTTGTTCGAAAGAGATACCCCGGAACACAAAGAGCAAAAGAAGGAGCATAAATGGGTTTTAGTCAGTAAAACTCTGACAATCGCCCCCGCTCCGCCTAGATCAGCCACATTATTTGATGATTTCCCATTCCTATAAAAACTGATAATCATACAATTCGCACATTATTTAAAAAAAATAAGAGGTGTCCTGGTTTGGTTTCGAACTTGACACCTGTGACTTGGCAGTTCACGATGCAATCATGGGTTTGGCTGATATAATTGAAAACACTTTTACAAGCAAAGGTCATATCGTAAAATCGCCTAATTGTGATTTCGTAAAAACACATTCACCATTAGCAACTCCGTTAATAGTCATCGTTTGTTTTGTAATAATGACAAATAACATCACCTTTATCAAACTTCATGAAACATGACATCATAATTCCCAAATCAATTAAATTCCAAACAAAGCCATCACAAACCCACCGTTTCCATTATCATATCAATTGACCATCTTTGATCTAATCTTGGCAACTGCAAACGAACATTTCTGTTTAAAAAAATGTCGATATTTCTAGGCGCAAAGGAGAGATCAAGGCGTCCGTTCGTTGGCGAGGACATTGCACTTCGTACCTCCCCCCCGGGCCCTTTGGTCCTTCCCCCCACTGGCCCTGCCGAAACTCGCTAACCAGTGTTACCAGCCGGATTAGTGTGTTTAGTCACCGTTACATTCGGGTTGTTTGGTTTATGTACAAAAATGATCAGCCCTGTTGCTGGGAATTATTAGTCGTTATGCTTTGACTCAATGACAGCATTGGTGATAGTTTTCAGAATTGGCTAGAAGTACTACTTTTTATTGGATTTGATAACAAGAAACGTCAGGAATTCACTGATATAGATTGCTTGAATTTGCTAAGACTCAGAACAGTATTTCAATTGATTTTCTCAGAGAACGTAGGTGGCAATAACCTGATCTGGATAGAAAGCTAAATGGCCTAACAGGTCAGCTTTGTACGAATTTTAACACTACCACAAATTGTGACTCCGCCAAATAATGCAAATAGATGTACCTATTACACAACAGTTTTGTATTTTCGCTCCGAAATGTAAATTAATATTTAAGTATTCAATACTTAACAATATTTGCTGATACTACAAGATCTATTGTCGTTATTTTTAATCCACGTATATTTTCTTAGCACCATCAACTGCATTCACAGACAACAATCTTACTGGCCAGTTTTCAATCAACCATTGCAAGTATCCATTGAATGGAGGATAGGATTGCGTCAACATCGTCGCATTGAATGCAACAGGCGCAGACGCATCGCTTCCCGTTACTTGCTATGTAACGATTATATAAACGGTATGTACTTACTAGTAGTACTGATGGCATAAAAAATCTAATTTAAATTTGGTTGGTGTTGATCCGTCGTTTTGTCTTAAAAATAAGAATTTGGTAGGCATTTGTTTCAAATTCGCTGTCGTTCAACATTTTCATTTGATCGAGTTGAAGAAATAAAACCGAGGAAAGTACCTACAACTGAATACATAAAGAATAATCTTAAGGAAATATTCAATAGGTAATCCTTTTTTTCTAAATTATCTATTATGCTGTCCCTAAGGATGTGACATTGCTGTGACTCCAAACAACAAACAGCCTACTTAAATACCAAATTATAAGGACAGGGATTTCTAATAAATGACATTTCCATAAACTTTTCTATGTTTAATCATGAGAACTTGAATTGGTTTTGTGTTCCTTCAATAAAAAAATATTCTTATGTCAGCTGTTTAATCTCCTGTACTTAGATAAATAAATAATATTCTCAAGTAAATAACCCCACTTTTGCTGTCGCTACGTCTACAAGAGATGTAGTGACGACGGCGAGGGGCGCGGGACGCGGGCGGAGGTTCGGCCTGCCTCAACACACCGCGCGTTCTACGATGCGCTTGCGCACCGCGTGACGTTGGCATTTCCTGGATCAAGAAGTATGTACTTGCATTTATATTACTTAGCATACATTTACTACTGAAGGTTCTTACATTCCTCATTTTAGAACAAATAGCCAACTGGTAGCATAAAACGAGTCGTATTATTTTAATGTCGGCCAATTTGTAATCGAAACTAGTTAATGTTATTAAACAACTCAGTGGATTATACTTTTACGGGCATAGCTACTGTCACAATAAAAGTAAGAATTGATGAGCAAGCTGTAAAGTCTTACGATCCAACCCTAAAAGCAGGACTTAGCTGCTATCAATCATAAACAATTAATACTACGGCTACTGTCCAAATAATGCTAAATATAGGCCACAGACAAAAAAGGCCAGATAAAAATAGAAAACTGAGATGTCCCACTTCGGTGGAAATGGACCGTTCCCGAAACGAGCCAGAACTTAAAATGTTTACCGAGCCTTGTCCAGCTGATTGAAATAACCAGCTTCATTCGTGTACTGTTTTAACTACTTATTAAGACCATAGTGTTATGAGGTCCTATCGGGCCAAGCGTTGGTCAGCCAGGCTATACTTTAACAGTTTTTAAAATATGTATGGACGAAAAGAAGTGGGAACATTCACTTCACATTTGATCTGAGAATCGCAGTAAAAAAGATATAAAAATATATTAAGGACCTGTTTGTCATTCGAATCAGGTTGTAGTGTATTGCTTGGTAGTGGCAATCAATGGACTTATAACGACGATCGAAACTATACAATTTGTACAAAGTGTAAAGGAATTATCACTCTGCTTTCTTTTACTGATTAGGTTAAATTCACTACTAATAAATAAGGCAGTTCATTGAAACATCAATTGCCGCAAACACTTCAAAAATTCAGTGCAGTTAACTGCACTGAATTTTTGAAGTGTTTGTAAGATATAGGTTAGGTACCCAGATATGTCTAATTATGGTGTTGCTAAGATCACTGTTTAATTACAGAATATTTGTAGTTATAGAACCTCTCATAGAATATTTAGTGGTAAGCGCGTCTGCTGAACATTTCTTTTTTTATTATTTACTAGCTTCCGCCCGCGTGGCATAGTTACTTTGGGTTAACGCTAACTTTAACCCGCGTGATAATCGAAAAAGAAAATTTTTTTCTGTCCCCCTTTTCTTCCCTCTTTCTCCCCCATATCTCCCTTTTTTTAATGGCTTATACCCGTCTTCAGGGCCCCAACTATCTCTGTACCAAAATTCATCAAAATCGGTTAGGCCATTTAGACGTGAAGACGTAACAAACATACAAACAAACTTACTTTCGCTTTAATGTAAGGATTATTCAAACAAAGTTTGTTAACAAAAAAATATCAACAGATATAGTCTGCCCCCAAATATAGACTCCTAACATTATTGGTTGCGCAATAGAACAATTGCAAGTAGCGTCTAGAAAGCTAATCAACACACAAAATATTGTAAATAACAGTTAATTGGATCAACGTGTGAATGTTAATAAACATTTACAATAGATTACTAACTGGTAAACATGCCTTTCTTTGTCTGCAAAATGAATATTATAATCTTTTAATTGTTGGACCTGTATACTTGACTCTAATATTTATCTATTTGGCACATTCATTCTTCAATTGTTTTGGTGAGATTGCTTGGTTGAAGAAATTGAACATCAGGATCAGGATCAGGTGTAGGTACTAATCCTTGCCCTTATTTTATTTAATTTTTGCCCTTACGCCTTATTGATTTGTAATAGCAATGCTAAGTTTTCCCTTTTCTTCCCTCTTTCTCCATCATATCCCAATTTTTTTTTTAAATATCCTATGTCCGTCTCCAAGGTCCCCTATCTCTGTACTAAAATTCATCAAAATCGGTTTAGCCATTAAGGCGTGAAAAGGTAACAAACAAACTCACTTTCGCTTTTATAATATTAATAAGGATTATAAATGCGAATGTTTGTGAGGATGGATGTATGGATGTTTTTTACTCTTTCACGTCAAAACGGCTGAACGGATCTTGATAAAATTTGGCACAGAGGTAGATTGGATCTGGAATAACACATAGGATACTTTTTTTCGAAATCACGCGGGCGAAGCCGCGGGCGCCAGCTAGTGAAATTATAATTCTCTATTGTGTATTTTTGGACATCACAAAATACCACAAACACTGCAATTTAAAACCATTTTTCTCTTGCCCAACATTTACCGCTATGGGGTTTACCAAAGAGAGTTTTGTCAGAATGAACTGCCCTAAAGACCATTGTTGGAAAGGGGTAGAAAATAAACTACAATTTATAAAAACCTTTACATTCTCTCTATAGCCGGATAATTCGAAAGATTTAACACATCGAAAACTAAATGAGGTCACAAAATTATATTATTTACAATTATCATTAGCTAACAATTTGTACATTCGATAATAACAGTCGGGCCTACGACAACAAAGTCCCATTTATTTATTTGTGGAGCAGTAACAGTGATAGTGCTATCACTCAATGCAAATTGTCACTGTGCCAGCCAAATCGCTAATTGAAGTGTTTAGTAATTACTGATAAATGGAACCAGCGTTACCATATAAAAGTTTAAAAAAGAGTTCTTTTTAGGGATAGCACAGGCTTAAAATAAAAAGAAAAATACCGGCCTAGAGCGAGCCAGACTCGTGCACCCAGGGTTCCGTAAAAACTTGCGATATTAACGGCTTTATCCTTTCACTGCGAATACTTAGAGGATTGATTTGTTTACAGCACAAAGGGACCACAAATACTTGAGTATTTTAATTTCAACTTGATCAATCAAATTTCAATTTATCTCTACGCGTTCCCGATATAAACAGACAGACAGACAGACGGCAACAAAGTAGGGTTCCGTATTTTCCTTTTGAGATACGAAACCCTAATTTTCTTCAATTCGGACACTATAGATATACTGAGCCTAGAGACTGTTTTTATAATTAAATAGGTGTTCACATAGCGGTAGGTTTTTAATTAATTACAGAAAAAAACATGTAACAATCCAAGTAGTTAGATGACATAGAAGGATTTTAACGACCTGATCGAAATGTGCTTGTAACAAATAGGTATACATAGGCATCATCAAATAGCAGCAATTTGTACACAACAACAGTTCCAAGGTATTATTGCTGAATTATTTACCTAAACAAGGTAATTAATTACTAAGACTAATTATGCTTTACTATGTATACTTTACTATGCATTCAAAACGTCTAAAATCTTCAATAAAATATAAGCCAACGTCCCCCAACGGATGGAGCTTTGTAAAATCAAAAAGAAAAGAGTTCAATTATATTTAGCAATCTCCCCTGTAATTACAGAGCAAGTTTCCTTAATTACAGTCCCCCAATAAAAGGATAGGTGCTTCCTACTTCCCACGTACGAGGGTGGGCAGAGCGCATGCGCGACATGTGAACGATGCGGCTTATTATAAAATAAATATAACACAGAATTTACCTGCGTAGAGTTAAGAATCTAACGAAGGAATCTTGCAAACGAATAGGTTTGCATTGAATGAAAACCATCGTTGTACAAATTATGGCTTTTGAAAACAATTATTCAGTGAGCTTTTTGAAGAGTAATATGGAACAACATAAGGAGAAACATAAATGTAGGCTTAGTCCTCTTTGCGTTTGTTTTATTATTAATCTTCCTTGCCTTCTTTGTAGGTTTTACGCCGAGATCTTTAAACGTTACTTAGGCTAATCGTTATATATGTAATAGTTGTACAACTATCAAGCCATCAATGTTTAATAGAGGTGAGAACAACCTAGACACCGTTTAAAGATTCCGTACTTACTGTTAAAGTTGGTATATTGCACCATCTGAAAGTAGAAGACCCACCATCGGTTTTAGGAAACTCCAGCTAAAAACCCTCTTAAAAAACACTAGTTATATTTCCTCACAAGTTGTTGAAAAACAGTGTTATCACAGTTATCTTATTAATATTATAAATGCGAATGTTTGTGAGGATGGATGGATGTATGGATATTTGTTACTCTTTCACGACAAAACGGCTGAACGGATCTTGATGAAATTTTGCAAAGAGGTTATAGTCTGGAATAACACATAGGATACGTTTTTTTTTCGATCATCATGCGGGGGATGCCGCGGGCGCCAGCTCGTTTCTATATTAATTTTTGACAACTCTACAGATTTTGACTCTACATTCATACGTATGTGCGTAAGTTGATATAAAATAAGAAGACTCCACAGTTCCGGCTGCACATTAAGACCTGCGACAGACGGTCTTCTTCATCCGACGATTAATTGATCACGTGTTACATTACATAAAATTAATGTAAGTATTTTTAGATTCAACTTTGAAATCTTTATAAATAGTTAATGTACGGAGATGTTAAATATTAATATTGTAGTGGGAAAGGTAAAGGTTTATTAGCTGCCTTGTTGGTTTAGAAGTAGCAAGGTACTTAATTCGATTCTCAAGTCGGGCAGTGTTATTGTTATTTTTTTCCATTAGGACTTTCTCAGTAGCAGCCAGGAAATCCCCAAATATGTGTCCGGTTGGTGGCAATAGGCTCGCGCCCTATTACATTGGAATGCTAAAGAAGAAAATAGTGGGTCTAGTTATGGGTAGGTACACCACTGCCTTACTCTTCAGGGATAAGAAGCGTTATGTCACATTATCAGACATAGGTTATTTTTTTGAGAGATGGTTTGAGAAATGAGGGAAGAAAAGGGAAAACTTAGCTTTGCTTTTACAATAAATAAGGCGCAAGAGCAAAAACTACAGGTAGCTGCAAATCAGGAAAGGGGAACTGTGTTACCCCGAATTTAACGCGAGGCGAAGCCGCGGGCAAAAGCTAGTATTAAATAAAAATGTCGTCAGTATGTTCGACCCACAGAACCGTTCCATATTTTTCAAGATAGTTTAGTGCCTACCAATATTATCGACTGGCATTGATAGAATTCGAAGAAAACGTTTTCCATAATTGGAAAGACCACATAGACAATCACAGTTTCTGTACATATTCGTTTGCATAGTTATTAGATGGGTAGAAGCGGGTAACACGGAAGGGTTCAAATGACATGAGGACTTATTAAATAACCACCCATATTACTGAATTGTATATAATTGCCAACTTAAATACAGGCGCGGGGGAAGTTTGTAATCATGTATTTAAGAACACACTGTTGGTTTATTTGATACTGTCTTGCGCGGTTTCACTCGCGTCTGTAGTTGCTGCCTCGTTCCTGATAATGTAGCTTCAAATTAGTGAAAAAATGGTTGGACACAGCCAGAAAGCGTCGCGGCAAACCTCTGGGAAAATGGTGGGACTAGATGGTTAAACCAACGACCAGTGGTCCAAATTAGCCCTGGATCGTGTCAAGTGGAAATTAATGAGAGAGATCTTTGCCCAGCTGTGGGATGACACAGGCAGTAATTAGGTATCTATTTATTTATTTATGCACACACAAAATACATGACAGGACATTACATTAAGACAGAAGAGCACAAAGGTACAGCTTATTTCATAAGAAATTTCTTCCAGCAGACCTGCGAGAGGAAAGTTGGATAAGATATGTAGACACAGTGTGTGGAAAAGATAAAACAGAAAGTTTTAAATTATCAATCATATAATAAACTTACATACAAATAATACACATATTAAAATAAATACTGAGATAGTAATATATACCTAAAATATATAATCTAATCCGCTGTCTAAACCTTCAGGTATAACATGCGTGATGTCATGTAAATTACAGTTTTGTAAACACAAACAATTTTTTTTTACGGTTGGTAGTCGTACTTCAAATAATTTTACTCCAATACTGTAGGTTATTGACGCGTTTTTGAAGAAAATTTTTGAGTACGTTAAACTCTTTTCGCAAAAACCAACTAAATAAAATAATACAATGATAAACACCCGGAATTAAAACTACAGGTATTCGTTTATACAGGGCAATACACTTTACCTATGCTAATGTATTTTTACGATTTAATGTTCTTTGTCGCCAAAACGGTCAATTCTTTACGAAAATGGGATTTCGTAAGTGTAAAGTGAAATGTAATTTATATTTCATGATCATGCGATGAAATTCTTCAGGGTTGAAAAGTTGAAATGCGAAAATAAACTGTAGATTTGTATTTAGTAGAAACTTTGTGAATGAACCGATAAAAAACCAAACCTACACATCAAATAAACTTGTTTTCTTTCTTTCTAATTATATTTAATCGTAAAGTTGATAAAAATAATTAAAACTTATTCAAATGATATAAACTAAATAATTAAACATAAACTAACATAATACCTAATTTTAAGAGGTTGAAGTAAAGTTCCAAACCGCTGTCATCTTTCTAATTAATGAATAAGTAATTACTTCATACTATTTGTTGTGACGATGCCGCTTACTGCAAGAATATCCACAAATGACAGGAATCGATATATCACGCCTTCTTTTTATCGACATTTTGCTGAAAATGTCATCGTTCTTAAATAAACTTATCCCCTTCAGACCATAAAAAGTTATATTTTTGAAATTAATAACGCGCTTGCTGATGCAGTCAGAGTAATCAAAACGATGAAGTAAAACATCGTGAGAAAACCGACATTTCCTAAAAACCAAAATGTAATGACATGTGATGTGCGGGCCCACCGGGGAACTGGGCCCGCGTGGTGGAGTAAATCCCTCCTTCTCATATACGAGGCTCGTGGTCCAACAGTGGGATCCTCCTTATGCCGATTCTGCTATACTTACGCTAATGACGTTCTAAAAATAAACTTAGGTATCATCTTCTGCCTAGTCTTTTCCAAACAACGTTGAGGTTAGATTCCAAGCTAATCGTATGCAACTGAATATCAATATTTAACATGGAAGGACTGTCTAACCTCCTAATCTAACCTCCACGACCCAGTTAGCACTGGGTAATTCCATACCCAGGTAAGATTGGTTGTCAGACTATTGGGCCACTGTCTACCCGTAAAGACTGTTAAAGATCTTTCTGAAGCACGGTGATAACTTGATATGTATGGGTGATCACCCATCCACGGACCAAACTAGGCTATCACGGCTTCGCCTAAAGATTGAACCGAGCGGTTTTTATTATTTAGCCGCTTGTTCCTCTTACCCACGAGCTCCTTCACAAAATTAAACGTAGGAATGAACGTATAAAAGAGCAATTATAAAAATAAACAAATGTAGGTATATCAAAGTGGCCAGTGACATTTACAGCCAGACCTATAGTGTCACGTCGATCAATGAACCTCATTGTTGTGGCTTGCGAAACTCTATTATCATGCCAAGTAAACGCTTATAAATTGCGAATTTCATTAATTAAAACGTTGTTACAATTCCACATATTCAAATAACTTGTGATTTGAATAAGTGGCGTACCTTTATGCTGCGTGTTTCGCGCACACTTTCATAATAAACACTGCCTTGTTTATAAATAGATTAATTAATTTGCCAATTAACTTAGTAGACGGTATAAGTGGTACGTATATGCTAACCCTTAATGATACAATTAATATTAAGGTTACAATTCTATTGTAAATTCCTTGTTGAGTCCATGTTAATTACTAAAATGCCGCTGTACTTGTCGAGTTATAAGAAAGAGAGATCATTTTTCGAGAGATCTGTAAACCTTCTAGTTACGGAGATATTGGAGGTAAAAGCTCAAACTTTTACACAGGATTTTTTTAATCCAAGTTTTTCTTTTATTATTATTGTTATACTTTACTTTAAATACTTCCCGATCACGTTTTGAGTGCGGAACATAGAATTCTACCGGTAAACTACATTCTTCAACCCAAGAAAATATTCCCAGCAATACATTTTACGTGGAGCTACTTAGTTTGATGTACATAATGCACGGTTGACGGCTTCATGAAGGCGTGAAAGATTCGTTTTTTCGATTCGTACACACTGTATATAATACACCCACATTACACCAACTACTATTAAGTTACTTTTTATCATTTACACTAGTTCAAAAGATTTTCATTAGCTTCATTCCTGAAACCGTTTTTTTTTTCTTTATAAAAGGAACGTTTTATTAGCCGGCCTTTTCAAAGTTATGCACTTCAAAAACTCCAAAGTTGTAAATAATAGCAGCGTCTTCATAAAGCAGTGGGATGGTCAAGTCGTTGGCGGGTCAGAGGTGACCAACGTACGGCCGGGCCCTGCACGGTGCACCCTTTCGCAATTGCATTCTACGCAGATGGCCAAGAGAAGGATTTACTGACCGTTTTTTGTAATTTTAATAACAAAGAAATCGTTTCTTTGGGTTTTCGTTTCGATTGATCGCTGCACTTTTATGTGAACAAATTATTGTGTGAATGTATTAAAATTGGTGAACAGGTATTTTCTGAAGTAACTTTATGTAAACCTAGCCTTAATACCTTATTGTTCTACTTAAAAAGTTCAAACCAAATTAAAATGATCAAGGCCAAAAAGTTTAAGTAGAGATTTCGGGAAATTAGCTGAACGCTACGATTATTAGCAAACTGAATTGCTGAATTTTCTTTCAAACTTGCATAAAACATGGATGATAAACTTGTTATAAAACTTTCTAATGAAAACATAAACCCTGTTAAGTTCAATGTCAGTGTTAGCAAGTAAGGTACCCTGCTGTGTAAAGCAAGCGGAGGATCCCATGAGGTCACCGGTCAGCGGTCAGGGGTGACCAACGGCCGTTCAAGGGGTTGCAAATAAATCTGTTTGACCATGACCAAATACATCTTGTTATGAAAGTTTTTAGTTCGATATTTTTGCTTTGTATTTTTGAGATTTGAGCTGTGATTTTACATGGGAAGATTTTTTGAAATATAAATTTGCATAGCAGCCTGTTGTAGGAATTAGGCACTTCCATTTTTAAAAAGTGTATCTCAAGATACAGGCGCAGCCTATTTTCTAATTTTGTCAACATAAAACTTGGTACCGATATCCATAATAATGTTTAGATTAAGAATAAACGAATTGTAACTATGGTTTAATCAATTTATTCTTATGTTCCTGTATATCTAAATAACTCAATTGAAGGCATTCATTCATCTCATTTTAACAAAAAGAGAAAGTATTGCTGACATTTGAATCAACGCATCGGATGTGTCCGCACAATAACTTTGCTGACTTGCACAACAGATGCCGACGAAACAAATCTCTTATTGTTTGTGTTACATTATTATGTAGAGCTATTAGTCATCTGTGCGAAGTTCAATGTCAGTGCACGGATTAAGTTCAAGTTCTCAGTCCCATGAGGTCACCGGTCAGCGGTCAGAGGTGACCAACGGATCGCGAATGTCCGAACTCGCAAACCCTTCACTGTGCAATATTAACCCCACCTGTTCCCAGACACCATTGTCGTAAACACAATAGCATTTTTCGAAGTTTTGCGAGACATTATCACTATGCAAATATTTTCTGTGTTATCAGTACTACGCTTTTTAGAAAAACAATGTGAAGACTGATGGTGGTATGTGAGATAAAAAGTTTTTACATTTTTAGCGATCCCGGAATTCGTAACAAAGTAACAAAAGACGACTCCGGTTACCTCATTGCTAAGAATTTGAACGTGCGAATAGGTTGAAAATTACCTACTTTTCAAAAATATCCCACAAAATTGTTAGGTGAATTTCTTTGTGGAAATAAATAATAATTGAAGAATAAGGGAGGGAATGAAGCTCGTTGATTATAAGAGAACCGGGTTTGTCTGTCCGTTTATCACCTCTGACCCGTGCTTGACCGGTCTGTCCCTAGGACAGTCCGCCAATCTTTAAGATTAGCAAGTTCACACTAACCGTGATGGGTCTTTTGTTACATTTAAGTAAAAAAATAAAATTGTTATTGCGAATAGGAATTTCGATATAAAATTGCGTTGTTTGTCTCGTCTCGAAATATTTATTTTCAGCACTGATAAAGCGTTATCTTTAGACGCTCGTGATGAATCGGAAGCGAAAATTTCGTGGCCGTCAAAACATTACATTAATCACGTAGCTATTTTAGCACAATGTTGTTTTTAATTATTCGTGAAGAAAATAGACTTTAGCACTAAGGACGTCTACCGATAACTATATCTGAGTAAATAATTATTGTTTGCAATGATATCTGAGATTGTTATTATTTTACGATAACAAATTCATTGTTTTATGTCCGTTGATTAAAGTTTTGATCTAGAATATACATAGCATAAATCGCGAAATTTCTACGAAAGATACTTAATATAAATATTGAGGTTTGTTTACCAGTTTATTTGAAAGTGTTTGTCTCAAAAATCTATGTGCATTTTCTCTACATTGCCTTTGCACAAAATCGTTTTGTTTTTTTCTACGAGTTTATTTTTAGAATCATAGTAGGTATTAGATATTGTTATTAAAATCAGTAAAAAAATCAAGTTATTCAAATTGTTAAGTATTCTTCTTTATGTCTTTTTCTATTCTGTTTAACCAAACAACAACGTTTCGTTAACTTAACACAATAGGTACCTACCTTTTTCAATCATTCGATAGTAAACGTCACATCAAATTTCACAGTTTTGTACGACATACCCAGTGCAGTGGACAGCGGTCAGTGCGATTTACGGTTCTTTTATTTACTCTAAGCTTATTAAACCCCATCCATTGTGAATATTTTGAGGGTAATTAATAGTTGTGTATTGTGCAAAATATTCTTTGTTCATCGCTGTTCTTGTATTGTGTTCGGCCCTTGCGCATTGTGCGCAGTTTTGTTTAGTCGATCATTAGCCCAGTGGGCAGTTTTGCACTGACCGGGGCGCGGTCAAGTTTTTTTTTCTCACAGATATAAGCTACCACGACCGTTATGTGAGTGATTAATTATGAGGATTATTTTGCAGTTTTGACTTTATGTTGATGCATTAATTTACATTTACTTTCTAGTTATACCTAAGGCCAAGTTAAAAAAAAAGTTAAAATGTGTGTGTCTGATATTTAAATTAAATTAAATTTTATTAAAAAGTTGTTGTTTTTGACATATATAAACCTACTTTGAAAAACATAGTGATACCACTAGATACCTACATTTATTCATTTTTTTTCTACAACAATAGGCAAATTGCATTGAAGCCGTGCAACTGACCACTGCGCATACGCAGTCGATCCGTGATGACCTCTGAACTAAACGTTCTTTACCCATCCGTTGAGCAATTGTGCAAAGACTGGTTCTCAGTCCTAACATAAAACGCGTGTGAATCGATTGATCATAAAACGTTCGTATAATAAACTAATAGCATAATAGAATCGCAGTTCAAAACCGGACGGACGCTGCGACATTAACATATTTTAGTTTGAAAACCTGTAAACTATGATTCAAGATAAACCGCGGTCTTTGTAACGGTAAATAGACGCAGACGCAAAAATAATAACAAACATCTCCTCAAAACATAATAATTATGTGCGCCTGATACCACAACTACATAGACAGTTGTATATAACACACAAACGTAGATAACGCAAAAACAATTCAAATGTAGAGCCACTTGTGCATGTTTGGGTGTGTAGGTATTCGCGCAGGACGCAGGCGATTTGCCATGCTCGTGTATGTAGTGGTTCGCGAATCACATCAGACGAGAGGAAGGAGGATCGCCCTCCCGCGCCGCCAGCCAATGAGAGGACTTCCCGCCGCGACCGAGCTCCGTATCGACTTGTACCGATATCGCGAATATATTAGCACATGTACAAACTTCCTTTTATATACCACACACACTATCTTGCACATTGTAAAACTGTTTATGTACAGTTTTACGATACCCTATTGGTTGATTAAAGGTTCAATGAATACATAAAGTTTATGTATAAATCGAATTAAATACCTACGTTGTCAGTGACGCAATTGTGAATGAGACCTCTTCCGTATCATGCGGCCTTGGTACCGCGACGCGAACGCAAAGTTTTCTACGCGGCTGTTCGGCTTCGGAACAATAGTTTGCGTCAAAACGTCAAACATCTCTCAATTCCCGACCGGAAACACAAAAACAAAAGGCGAGGGGTGAATTCTATTAAGAATTGGGAGGATTACTTCTAATGAGATTCTAAAACGCAGTAGGGATTGGACTATGTTTAGCAAAGCAATGTGCAACCCTTCGCTGTGTAAAATATCTCAATTTAAACGTTTAAAAACACGTGTTCGACCGAGCACTGATCCCTGGAGACGTGAACGGGATAACACATTGCTTGTTGTAGTAGTTAATTATGTGGGCTTAAAAATATTAAGCGCTTTTATACCTACATCAAACAAAATGTTGCATACCAATGGTGTTAATGAATTAATCGGCTCACATTATATTAAAAAAAAACCGGCCAAGAGCGTGTCGGGCCACGCTCAGTGTAGGGTTCCGTAGTTTCCCGTCCGTCACAATAAGTGTTCCCACTTATGAGTTTAAAGGTGGAGGAGGAAATTATTTTGTACAACTTTTTGTCTTTTTTGTACAAAAACTGTTGTGTCAATCAAGTTCAAAATGATTTTCATAGAAAGTCCTTATAAAGTTCTACTTTTCAGATTTTTTTCATATTTTCTAAACTTACGGTTCAAAAGTTAGAGGGGGGGGGACACATTGTTTTTTACTTTTGGAGCGATTATTTCCGAAATTATAGACATTATCAAAAAATGATTTTAGTAAACCCCTATTCATTTTTAAATACCTTTCCAACAATATATCACACGTTAGGGTTGAAATTAAAAAAAAAAACACTTCCCACTTTACATATAGGGTGGCTACCCTAATAAAACATTTTTTACCAATTTTTATTTTACCACTTTGTCGGCGTGATTGATATACATATTGGTACCAAATTTCAGCTTTCTAGTGCTAACGGTCACAGAGATTAAGCGAGGACGGACGGACGGACGGACGGACAGACAGACATGGCGAAACTATAAGGGTTCCTAGTTGACTACGGAACCCTAAAAAACACAACATGTCAAATAAATTGAATTAAAACAAAACAAATGCCATTGAGAAACTAACAGGTTTCTTTCATAAACAATTTATGTTTTTGTTCAGTAGTTTTGATTGTGGCTGGCAATCGTTATATCAGGTCTTGACTTCGAACTTTTAAGATACACCTCTACACGAAACCTAATCAAGCTTACCATTACCAACCAAAATAGGCATCACCAACAAATGTTGAAACAATTACGGCATACCTACAAGCTATACCGCAACCCCTTCGTAATTTATGGCAAAAAACCTCAGGGGATGTCGCAGGATTAGCCCTCTATGTCGCGAAGCAAAAACTCATTGCACATGGGCGTATTTCAATTAGCTGTCAGTTTGTCAACTACACCGCTATTCTTTTTCAGAGAACGTTGCAAGTTACCCTTTCCCTTAGTTCAGTTTTAAAAATAGTCTCAAGTATCTTAAAATCTCTGTGATACTTTTCACGAGTGTCAATTTTAGCTTTGGAGGTGCATTGTTCCTGAAACGAGCGACTGGAAATATTAAAGATTGAACTTTATTATGTTTGTGAATTAGATTGAAAATAAAGTGCTTATTAAGGTGATGGTGGGCATTAGGCCGCGGAACTTAACCTATCTTATGTTCTTTGCAATCTGCCCCATGTTGCTTAAAAACTAAAATATAAAATGCGTCCGTAAGAAAAGGCTATAGAGATATAAATTTATTAAAATCATCCATACAATCCATATACGTTCATTATCTTCTTCTTCTTAGCCGGTACGCTCTTGACAGAGCGGTCGTGATCGCTATGAACTTGTAGTATTATTGGAGGGGGCAGATGTGATGTGCTTCACGATGTTTCGCCATTGCTGCCTGCTAGAGGTCATCCTGCTGCACTCGTTTAGTGAACCTCCAACGGCTGACTTGATCTGGTCAGTCCATCGCGTGGGTGACCTTCCGCGCGGTCTAGTACCTTCCACCTTTCCTTGGACGACAAGGCGTTCTATGGACAGGTTGTCACGCCGAAAAACATGTCCGAAGAATGTTAGGATGCGAGATTGTACTGTCGAAAATAGACGCTGCCTGATACCGAGTTCTTGAAGTATCGAGACGTTCGTGCGAAACTCGGTCCACGAAACCCCAAGCATTCTTCTCCAGCACCACATTTCCAAAGCGTCCACTTTCTGCCTTTCCACATCTCGCAAAGTCCACGTTTCAGCCGCGTATAGAAATATGGGGAATATAAGTGTCCTAACAAGTCTGGTCTTTGTGGCTATAGTAATGTTTCTATTCCTCCATATTTTCCGCATCCTGTCCATCGCTGTTCTTGTGATGCCCATACGTCGTTTGATTTCATCGATGCATCCGCCATTGTTTGAAATCAGAGCCCCAAGATAGATATAAGACTGGACTACAGTGCAATTCGCGATTTGTGTCACTTCAGGCGCATTATTTCTGGCACGGTCAACAATCATTACCTTGGTCTTGTTGCGATTAATTTTAAGTCCAAACTCACGGCTCACTCGTTCCATCTTTGACAATAGCTCATCCAAGTTTTGTGAACTGGTTGCAAATAAGGTGGTGTCATCCGCGTAACGCAAGTTTGCAATCTTGTATCCACCAATTGTTACTCCGTCCGTCCAGTCCTCCAAAGTGATGCGCATTATCAGCTCTGTGTAGGCGTTGAATAAGAGCGGGGATATTATGCATCCCTGGCGTACTCCGGCACTAGGATGGAAATCACCTGAAAAGACATCATCTGTGCGCACTGAGGCTGTGCCTTCTTCATATAGACATCTTAAGAGGTGAACAAGATGTTTTGGTGTGCCCATATCTAGCAAGGTCTTCCATAATACCGGCCATTTCACCGAATCGAATGCTTTGGAGAAATCAACAAAGCAAATGAATATGGGCTTATTGAATTCTCTCGACTTCTCGATGATCTGACGTACGATGAGAATTTGTTCCCGAGTGCCTTTCCCCTTCACAAAACCGGCCTGTTCCGGAGCGATCTCCTTAGACAGGTAGGCTTTCAGTCGCTCGTTGAGAATATGCAGCATTATTTTGCTAGCGTGTGATATTAGAGCAATGAGCCGGTAATTGTTACATTTCTTCGTCGAGCCTTTTTTGTGCAGGGGTATGAAAACGGTGTGTGTCCATTCAGTAGGCCAAACTCCAATCATATTATGTCAGTTTCATGAATAACTCACTTCATGGAGTCAAACAAACTTAGAAGGCTGCATTGATGATTTAAATGATTATAATTTTGTAAACTTGTAATATAAACGGTTGCGATTTATATTTTCATCAACATACCACCCGACAACGACCCGCAAAATACAAAAAAATACGAAAAATATAAATTACGCACGTCACCCTGGCGTTTCCACCTAGAGTTTTTAAGATAACAATGATTAAACCTTTCTATCTTATTACATTAATTAGCTATTCAGTAATACTCCGCTGAAAAGTACAGCGTACGACAATTAGAAAAGGCCAACAAGAAGCACATTGGATTGTATTGTGAAACAAAGAAATATGATTCAAAACACAACAAAACAATCCCCTAGGTCCTAGGGCCAAGAAAATATGAATCCTTTTTTAATTATTGTCTTTTCATACCCTGTAATTAAATATATTTAAAAAAGTTAACCATAATAGTGAACTATTATGGTTAACTTTTTTAAATATATTTTTTCTATCTTATTACATTAATTAGCTATTCAATAATACTCCGCTGAAAAGTACAGCGAAAGACAATTAGAAAAGGCCAACAAGAAGCACATTGGATTGTATTGTGAAATAAAAGAATATGATTCAAAACACTAAAAAACAATCCCCTAGGTGCTAGGGCCAAGAAAATATAAACCCTTTTTTAATTATTGTCTTTTCATACCCTGTAATTAAATATACCGATATACACTTCACTATTAAGGTTAACTTTTTTAAATATATTTTAATCACAGCTTCGTATAACGATTTCACATCCTTGAAAACAAATCTCTGTTGATTTTTTGCCGATCGCGGATATTCCATTTAACCCTTTAATGCAGAGGAAGTGTAGGTAAGTAGGTCAGATAGTACATTGCACATGTTGTGAAAGCGGGGTAAAAAAATACCCCTTTATTGCGCTTTGTTTCGACACGTGAAAAAACTTTGATTATTGCCTGCAATTTGTACCCTCGATGCCGTATAGTAGGGTTGTTTGAAGTTGGTCGTTGAAAGACAACGATTTTAATCTAGATTAGAATGAATAGAAGGTGTCCAAATTTAGCAAAACCTATATATAACACACACACAGGGTATCATAGTGTGGGGCTCAGTGTCGTTAAAATAAAGTATGTAGGTACTTTTTTGTAGAACAATAAATAAATAAAATAAATATAGGTCTGCAGAATGCTGGCAGAGTGTTATTGACTCTAACACAAATATTCTAATTTCAGGTTTTTTTTGTAAGCTTTCAATTAGTGCAGATATCTAAATCAAACCTATAACTTTTCGGCTTAAAACTCCTATGACAAATTCTCTAGTAAGAAAGTTAGCCCCCTTTAACGACCAATACTAAATATGGTCACTATACCTAACAAACTAGCATTTGATCAAATTTTTTGCCCTCTCTCGCATACGCTCAACCCTTCCCGCGATCTTGGCAGCCATTCTTTGCCTACCAAATCATTTTTTGTTCATTCCTTTTTAAATGGCACATGCAGTGAGAGCCAGTTTTTTAGACACGTTAACCAATTTTACTAAAATGCAATATCATCAGTCTACCTGGATTGTGTCGGTGCCTATTCTTTTAATAGATCGTCCTTAATCGATTAAAGCTTGACAAAGGTGGACGTGCTTCTCATGATCACACAAGGTTCTTACTGTTTTCTTATAGGATTTTTGGGAGAGTTGATAGAAGTCCTAAATAATGTAACAGTTTTGTGTTTAAAATATTGCCAGCATCGTGGTAACATGAGAAACCTTTCACCAAACCCAAAGATTAAAAAACTCCACGAAACTTTAGCCTCCGTCAACATTTTTTTCTTGGTAGCTAACAGTAAACCCAAATCCAGCGATATCTTCACCAAAACAAACGGTCTTGCAAAATGTCAGATTCGTTGGATTCCGAAATCTGGGGCAAAAAATGGCAGGTAAAAAGTCATATACCGGTATAATTGTCACAAATTAAAGCAAAAAATTTCGAACAAAAGGTATCAAAATTCTGCAAGCCACACGAGCAGGTAGGCGAACTTTTATAAAATAAGGTTTTTATGTGAGGAAATTGTGCAAAAGCGTGGGATGGGTCGCGGAGCTAACTGTACCCAGTAAGACATCGCCGACTCGATCCGGAACATAAATCTTCTGTCTGATTATACAATGAAGAATGATAGTCGGCTATATTTTGCGTTTTTTGTAAAAATACACATTTGTCTTCTTAAGATACGAGCTTTTTCTTTTAGGTGTATGTGAGCAGCAAGTCTGAAACACGAATACCTACATCATTTTTAAAAGGACCTACTGAAGTCAAAGGAAACTGTGCAAAACTGAGGCATTAAAAAAACCTAGTATTGATATTTGACTAAATTTTTTTATAATCACCCAAACAAAATATTAATTGGCAACACAATATTCATCGTCACGAATCCTTGCCTCTAAAAACTTGCAAAGTTTACTTTTATCATAAAAGTAAACAATTCGGTCCCGTGATAGTTTTTTGTTACAAAGAATTTTGTGCAAAAACTTTTAACAAAAACCAAAATCTGATGTCGCGGGGTTCGTAACGTGATAAGTTTATTTTGAAATGGAGATTGAAGTATATATCGGCTTAGCAAAAATTCGTACCATACAGTCTCTTTAAATCAAATATAATTAATAGGTGGTGTACAAGCTACATTAGAAAATCTATGTACCTATGTATAATATGCCAGCTATGTTTCTCTTCGCATTAAAATACGCAACAGAAAAAAAACTTTATTAAAAATATGGTTTAATTAGAAGGTAATTTCTTTACCTAACTAAACGCCGCCGGAGGTATGATAAAACCATTTTAAAATTGCGACGAAATAAATAATCTCTAAACAAGTTATCTCATACAAGAGATAACTTTTGCAAGCTCTATCTTAGCATAACACATAAACTTATCAAGAACCGCAATGAACACCATGTGTAAGTAATATGTTCTTATTCAAACAACGTTCGTTAGCGGAGCCGTTGGAGAGGGCAAACGAGAACATTTGCGTGGAGTCGATGAACCCTCCTGAACAAAAACTCCCCCGAGTTTCAGTGCGCGGGCGCAGACGCGGCTGTGTATGGCTGTGTTCTCACGCCGCAACTGAACTCTGACACTGGTAAAAAGTTGCCAAACGTTTACATTAAACGTATACAAACGAATATTCTGTAGTGGAATATTAATCAAACGTAAACTGCATCAAACGTTGTCGAATTTCAAAACGCAATGAGCTCAAGTACTTTTGGGTGTACCTACAATTAGGTACACCTCTGCCTAAGCCTTCAGGGATTACAGGTTCTTTTACTCTTTTAAATTGTGCCGATTTTACAGTTATATTTTCTTTTTAAAATGAGCATTTTTCAGTTCAAAAAGACAAAGTTGCTTGTTTTTATCCATCAAGGATTTACCTACCCTAAAATCAATTCTCGGCGTTTAACCTAGAATACATAATGATAAAACGCAATTGTGCTTTTTAACACTGTAAGTGTTCTACCACATTGTAATGCCGTGTTCATAAGTTATGAATCTAGTATCTATAAACAATAGACATTGACTTTGGTTGCCAAAAGGCCATGTCGCGGCCAGAAATAATCCTTACTAATATTATAAAAGCAAAAGTGAGTTTGTTGTTTCGTCATCACGACTAAATGACAAAACCGATTTTGATGAATTTTGGTACAGAGATAGTTAGGACCCTGGAGACGGATATAGGTTTTTTAAAGTGAGACGAGGGGGAAAAGAGGAAAGAAAAGGGGAGAAAAACATACATTTTTTTTCGATCATCACGCGGGTTAAAGTTAGCGTTAGCCCAAAGTAACTATGCCACGCGGACGAAGTCGCGGGCGGAAGCTAGTATTTTCTAAAAACAATGGCTATATATATATTATGAGATTTGGAAGCAATTGATGATATACCTGATACACAACGTATAATATTACATTTCGAGGGTAAAAAGAAGAAAACATGAAAAGCCGCGTAACTTAGGCCTCCTGCATACAACTGTATGATGTCTTTGTAAACATAAACCGTAGCACATAGCATGTAACAGACAGGGTAAGATATGCACTAGCTTATAATAATAAGTTAGATCATAACATAACCGTAAAGAAAGAAATTAATTTAAAAAAACTTGTTATTGTTTTGATATAGGACAAATAATAAAATACAATAAACAAAACAAAGGAAAAGTCACCAAATTATTATTAGTAAATTGACTTGGTTTGCGAGGTTGTCGACATGTAGGATGTGCACTCAGCGATCATTGTGGCGATATTCGTTGCCAAGAGCCTCGACCAACATCTAAGGAGTCTCTCGTTAGATGGCTGGATCAAGGGTTTGATGCAGAAAGCGGTAGGTACTCCTGAACACAGCTTGTATCGTTAGGAGGTTCTTCTCTCTGGAGTCTTGAGTGCCGGTAGTTTAGACCTTGTTCCCGATATCTGTAAGCTACTATTTATTATATTAATATATATAAATGTGTGTTAAAGTGAATATTATTTATAGGTCCTGTACGAGGCAAAGAGACCATATTAGCATGGTTCTGCAACATTTTAAAAATAGATGTCGGTGAGCTGGTTTTTCATGGCGTCAAGACTATCTGCGGTTTATCTATCAAATCACTGGCTTATTTCCTTGCTCCAACTAAAGACTGGTACTGCACTTTACCCAGTACTGATCCTCATTAGTGTAATGGACAACTATCGTAAATGATGGTAAAGTTAATAGCGGTCCGAGCACTGAGCAGAATGATCGATCTCTGAGGTCAATTGTTGACGCGATCAATCCTGAATGCTTTTCAAACTAGATGCTTCTCCTAACTAAGACGAAGAAAGTAATAACATTTTACTTCGATCATAATATAATAGTTAGCATGTGGCATCACAGGAAGTAGCTTGACTGCGAATGTCATGTTTCCTGCGCCCCGCCGCGAACTCTCATTATTCTTTCAGCAAATATGTTGTGACTACCCTTTACTTGCCCGGGGCGGACGTCACAAATGATCTCCCTAGTCCTCATAATGATTGTATCATTATCGATCATTAAAGGGTAGACAGTCGCCACATGGCGGGTAGTTTGACGCCACAAGGTGGATTAAGAAATTTTACTGGTTTTATTTAATTTAATATTAATGATTAATGGTTCAGGTAGGAGGTTAGGCAAAAGGATTATGGGAGTCCATATAATTCTAAATTCCAGATATGATTTATACAATGTTTGGTTGCTATTTGAATCTTATTCGAAAGTATTAGAAGGAATCCGCTAGCCTCAGTAACAGTATTCTGATCTTGCGAAAACAATATTGAATTTTCCAACATATCTCTTAAAATCTTGAGGTTTTTCTCAAAAAACCCATTCCGTATAAAAAAACTAGACATTGTCTAATCTTCAACCCGTTACGTGCTTCCATAGAATTGCACGATGCAATAAAAATGGTGCACCTTGCAAATACATTGTACGGTATCGCAATACCATTCATTCGTGCACAAACCATAACGGTACTAATCTATTGAACCATCTATGGCTGTCATCACTTCCCCGATCGAACAAAATTGTGGGAACAAATTATCGCAAACACTTCTGTCATGCGCAAAAAAAAGTGTTGCACAAAGTACTATCGGCAAAAAAGCGAAACTCCCACGCCATGAAAGGGTTGAACATGCACCTGACCTATATTAAATTGTGTAAAAAAAATCGTGTTTTCTTTATCGCATTTTTTGCTCATTATTCACATTGAAGGAGAATGCATTTGATTTTGTATTGTCACCATGTATTTTGGAAATTTTGAAACTATGTATTTCAATATCTCTTATTTTGAAACGGTTTTTTAGAAATTGAATGAAACTACGCATTTAATTGTGTTGGTACCTATTTAAAAAAAACTTTTTGCATAAGTTTAACTCTTTCTCTAAAGTAGGTAAGTGTTCTCTAATTCCTATTTATGTAATACAATTAAAATAAACATGGACACAGGTTGTATAGATAACAGATCAACATAAAGTGTATTTACATAACAAATAACAACAAAACGATTTGTCCGACACTGGTTTACATTATGCTCACCCCACTTGCGCAGGAGTTGCGCACAATGCGCGCATTGTTGGCGCTCCGCAGGTAGATGCTAAAGGGTTATCCGCTTATGCAAAAAATACACTAAAACTATCCGATTAACACCACTACAAAACAGGACTTAGAAGCCTTAGATCCTTTGTGATGGTTGTGTTAACAGTCATAACTTTCCTTTATTTATATCCTAAAAGTGTGCAACGGAAAATAAAATTGTGTTTTATTCTTAACATTTTAAGCTTTAAAGTTCAATCCCACGACGTAATCGTATCTAACCAATATTTAAATCCATAATCAACTTTCGCTAAAACAACAATGACGCAATTGCAGATATCCAAATAAACTTTTATTTCGCTACGTTTTGACGCTCGATTATCTTCGACTTTCACTCTAAAGCGAATAATAAATAAATTGCCGTATATGAAATGGTGTGCGTGTCTGTATTTTGGTTCACGCCTCAACAACACGGGGTTTCGTGAATTTGGCGGCCTTTAACGAAGGTGCTTCATTAAAAATTCATTGACGAGAACGCGTGAGCCGACGAGGGAGGGTGAAAAGGCCGACAGGCGATGTGTTGCAAAATGAATAAATACTGGCGAGAAATAGGGGCAGTTCGCTAAGGTAACGACCGGTCTAACTCAATAATGCAGCAAAATGTGGTTTCACACTGAAAACACCGACATTCTGGTAAAGACTACGGGCGTAGGGGTCTAATAAGACTGGTCCTGAAAACACAACGCGAAACAAACCCTCGGTAATGAGAAATGCTGACACGATAATGCCATGGCAAACAGTTGCAATCGACAGTTCGCAACCGCCCCTTTATCGTCAAGGCTTCATTAAACTATTATGTATATTTTAAGTCTCGTTTTGTCGAACTCAATAACTTCATTGTTTGTTTTACATTTTCAAATGCGTTGTCAGTTATTTCGGATCTACATACGTATAATAAGTAAAAAACTGCATTAGACATATATGTGTGCGCGAATGTATAAAAAACTCGGCGTTGAAGCACCATGTGCAGTCGCAGGTGCCCTCCGTTCCCACACAACCCTTTCAGCGACCGACCTCTCGGTTCGCACCGCCCCCGCCCGCTGCACCCCCTCAAAACTGCATAAAAACTACTAATACAAACAAAAAATACAAAACTACCAAGTCCCTCAGACATAAGATTCAGTTTCAGTTGTCAAATGCCTTGTATCTTAGTCCCTTTCAATACGCTGCAGTCATTAGTTCCAAATTCTACCTGTTCCGATTTATAGAGGCTGTCGTGTCATTAGATTTATTGTGGATATAATGCAATCCTCTCCATATTTTTTGCTTTTGATTCGGACTAAGTATGTGCAGTTCTGTGTAGAAAAAGTGGTTTTAAATGATTGTTAAATAAATTAAGTATTCTCAGCTACGAGTAAAAAATTCAACATAATTTTCTTATTGGAATGCTACCCATCTTATGTTTCATAGAGATAAAAGGTAATCCCGAATAAGTCATTTAATTTGATATCAAGCAATGTTATTCATTTTATCGGAAAGAGTGAAGAAATCAGCCAATACAGTAACATAGGGACAAAAAGCCAAAACACCAATTAAGCATTATTTTTTGCCAACATCAGATACACTGCATCCAGATTGCAGCCAAAATAAAAACCATCAGAGAGATAAAACACAAAAAAGTCTTTTGTCCCGTTATCTGTGTCTGTTTTTGTAAATGGGATGTGTTTTGTAGCCAATTAATGGTAGAAAGGACCCGGCTGTTTGTCCGCAATAAATCGCAACCCTACACACGAAATGTTTCCGGCGCGACGAGTGGCCAGTCTGTTCCGTTTTAAAAGTGATCATTTGCATTGGAAATATGTGCTTTGGGCCTTTTTCCGTGTTTATGTAATTCGTATGTTATTATTGCGTATGTACTTTGGTTTCTATAGCAAATGGATAAAATATTTGTCATGTTTCAAAACCAAAAGCTATTATTCAAATGAGGCTGATAATCAGCATTTTTAGAACATCAACATTACAAGAGACAGTCGCCCAAATCGGCTCTCCTAGTGTTTTAGCTGGGAAGAAAAAGTGGTGGAACAAAGTCCCCGGCAACACCGAAAGTATTCCCGTAGCAACTAAAACTAAGTAAAGGTCTTCATTGTCAAACGTCTAAAGCACAAAACGCAATATCTTAAACAAAACAATGTCTTGACTGTCTTTACATACGAAGTGTTTGTAGCAATGTGTATCAAGTTATCGTTTAGTTTCATGACAGCATTTGCATTAACATCCACACAGCATAACGCAGTCAGGACAAAGATGGCTTACAAAACGCACTCTATCTCCATGTCCAATGCGAATACACGGAAAATGCGAATACGATTTATAAAGCGTTAATATAAATTCATTTTTTTTATATTGAAAGACAACTGTCTAAATCTTGCTATATCTACTAATATAAAATACTTCAGCACATTTAGATAATCCTGAATTCCAAATTTGAGCAGCCGCATTTATCTTTATTACTCCATAGATAGTTCTAATTTACAAAATGCACATATTATTCTTTGGGGAAAAAAATGTAAAACGTGTTATCAAAAGCCCCTAGACATTTATATACAGTGGTGAATTAATTCGGTTTGCGTGAGGCAACGCGTCCCCATTGGTCGGAGCGCACAAGCTGCGCACGATTGCAGATCATGACGATATTCAGCCTTCACATCTGCCTAGCTATCCTGACCCGTAATTACTTATTGATATTTATTGCCCTCACTTGGGAAGGGTAAGTTTGCATGCCGATCGAAGTTGGTAACTCCTTTGTGTGTGCACCTCACCGAAATCAGCTTAGCTTCAATACAATTATAGAAGACCCGTAAGGCCCTTCACAGACTAAATAGTAAATGTGAGACTAATACACACAGAGAGATAAATGTGTTTTTACTTATTTTGAATACTTAGAATGCATGGAAAATAAAGACATATAATTGGTGATGAATTATCATCCTATACTTTTTTAGCTTATGATTTTTCCCAACATAGTTGGGATCAGCTTTCAGTCTAACCATTACATAACCAACCATTGTGTTTCAAACAAAGAAGACTATACCGACAAACTATTCTGTAGTTTGGTAGAAGTTTTGTGTAACATTTATGAAATTTCTATGAATAAATATATAAAAAACTGGCCAAGTGAGAGTCGGACTGGCACACACAGGGTTTCGTAGCACCAAAATATTCAGTCAATGCTCTTTCAAATAAAATGGAAATACACTCAACCGCAAAACTGAATTTGTTCTCCATATAATCTTAATGTAAAACAAAGTTACGGCTGCAGTTTGATGAAAAAGTCCTATCTAAATATCAAATCTTGTTCAAAATTATTTTCGTTGGAAGTTTTCATTACCACAAACCTATTTTTTTATTTCAATTTCATATTTCAGGTGCCAACAGTCTCGGAGTAAAACGGCAGTGCAATACGGACAGCGAATCTATATGGGTTCTGTCTTTTTTAGGATTATGGCTACGGAACCCTAAAAAAAACGTATTTGGAGTTGGTCTTTGAATCAATACAGAATACAGGCGAGTATGAAAAGCACACTAGTTCTATTTATAAGAGTGAACAAAACAAGAAGAAGCAGATTTGTTGCAATTGGGTCACCAGGATTCCCGTAGGCGATAAATGGAACAGGGACTTAACTGTACTTTAGGAAATAGACACTGACCAGGGGCCTTAGTCTGCTATTACAATAGTGTCAGAATGGTCGATCACTGATCGCATAATGGTTGATTTTGACATCTACTACATACTAAACATGTTAAAATCAACCATTATGCGATCAGTGATCGACCATTCTGACACCATTGTAATAGCAGACTAAGGCCCCTGGGATTCTAAAATGGTCACTTTAGCAGAATATGATTTTAATATAAATCACGTTAATAATATGAACTGTCATTTTGTGAGCTTTAACTGATCTTTTTATTATCATACTAGTTTCCGCCCACGACTTCGTCCGCGTGGCATAGTTACTTTGGGCTAACACTAACTTTAGGCCGCGTGAAGATCGAAAAATAAATATCTTTCTCTCCCCCTTTTCTCACTTTTTTAGCCTATGTCCGTCTCCAGGGTCCTAACTATCTTTGTACCAAAATTTATCAAAATCAGTTCGGCCGTTTAGGCGTGAAGACTTAACAAACAAACAAACTCACTTTCGCTTGTATAATATTAGTAAGGATTTGAGTCTGCTAAAGCGGCCATTTGTACGTCCGGCTGTATGTCTAACAAAAAGAAAAAAACACATCATGATACGGAAAAACATAAATGGGAAAAATGCATACATCACTAGCAAATTGTTCGAAATTTCACAAAAACGTCCAGACGATGACATTATAATCGGCGTGAAACAACGGCATGTCACCAATGTGTATCTCCCAAGACTAGATATAAAGCGAACCCTGAAACGAAGGCCGAGATAACATCAAAGCAGAAAGATTATTCACAACAAGTACCTACTGCATGACAGAAAAAACCAAAGGGCATCAACAAATATTTGACAATACTACGAGTATATATGCAGTGGAGTGTTTCCGTAACCGATATTTCTCATTAAAGCAGTTTGTTTGACGTTCGATAAAAAGCTGTGGCCGATGATGGCCGGTGGCCGCGGGAAGGGTTAGCTATCACAACCCTCCACCGCTGAGGAGGCAAACAAGCAGATGTTCGCAGCTACAATTACATAATCAACAGTTATCGTATTCAAATGGACTCTCATTGATTTCGAACACAAATCATACAAACATTGGATCCAAACCTAAATGTTTTATACATTTCTGCCTTCAACGAACTGTCTAGTCCCGATAAGATTGAGTTTTCAAACAAACAAAGGTTTTGTTAATTGTTTAAACGAGTAGCATATCAATCTTTTGATTGTTAGTTATCGTAGCATCTCACCGTTCCGATTGAAATGTGTTACCCAATAATTGAAATTGAAAGTCGTAAAGAAAGCAAGAGATTCATATTATTGTAAAGTCACTGGAGCACCGGGTAACGATTGTTACATTCGTGCGGCAACTAGCCAGTCAGTTTTGGGGGTACCTACTGCGGAGTCGCATGCGCAACGACGTCAATCACGGTTACTATTACAACGCTGTATTTGTAGGAGAAAGTTCTACGTGATGCTTCGAGAAACATCGACGGATCATCGGCTACTTTTTTTTGTGTAGTTTTGGAGTATGGTAATAAAAGTGGTGATCACGATGCGCTCTGTACGTAACGGTGCAGTGGTGTCTGAGTCACAGGGAACTGACCTACGGGCATGCAGCCGAGTGCATTGACGCCGTAGCCGACGCACTTATCACTGGCATGCCTCTTAAAAGATAATGTTTAGAACATGCCCTTTACGACTGATGAATAACACATGTTTCATGTATTCATGTCTGACTACCCTGAATTATATTTGAAGGTCAAAAACACTGTATTTATCAAATTATAGCATTGAACAAAATGTTTACAATGTCTGCACGAATTTTAATAACAGCTTTAAATGCACAGTCAAGGATTGAGTGGGTAGAACACAATTTTACGGAATTAATGATGAGGAGACCTTTTTCCTCAAGTTATCTCGGATTTTTGACCCAAATATGCATATTGCTACATGGCAACAACTAAGGAAAATACCACTGTCAATTATGGCACGAAATAACATAATTTATATTGATAATTCAATCCAAAGAAGGAGTCTTTACAATATTACTTATGAGGGTAGTACGATTAATACGATACCTATTTTAGATAAAGTTAGGGCCCTTATTATCAAATGTACATGAGAGAAGCCTTCAAACTTAAATTAGTAGTAACAAAAAAGTAAGCTCCGTAGCACCAACATTACAATGCGTAGAATTTACGTAGCGAAATATTTCGCGTAGCGAAAATTCGCGTGAAAGGTCACGTAGCAGATTCGTCGTAGCTGATTAATTTGCGTAGCAGGGAAATTTTGCACAGATGCTACGAGCTGGCAAAATAGTTCCTATACTATCGAACTTAACTAGTTAAAGATAGAATCATGTGTACAATAAAATATCTACGGCAACGGAAATTTTATCATGAAATACAAAATATTAATCGTGAAATCGTCAACTTGACCGTAATTCGTGTGATCTAGCCAAGGCCCCGCCGGATGATAAGGCGTGTGTTTCACAATAGCAGAATTATTTGCGGCGGAGGGCCAACCGTCGCCTTGAGATGCGCGCACAAACAACTGTAGCGAACGACTCCGCTGAAATCTTATACACTGACGAGCACAAGTGCTTGGGCGGACTCAAAGACATAAGTTTTTCTTGCTATTTTGTAGAGAATTTTATGTTTTGGACTGTTAGTGGTGATGCTTTTATTACCAGAATTGATTTTAATATATATCAAAATTAAATTAATTTACGCTCAGTTGCAGAAATGCAACTGAGCGTAAATTAATCTTAATCAAATCAAAAGAAAAATCAAAAGAACTTATTTTTAGAGACAGTCTGAAAAGACTGTCTCTAAAAATAAGTTCTTTTGTTGTGATATGTATCTCGCATTTTCTGCTTTAGAATTAACTTCCGCAACTGTAGTATATGTACATTTAACAACAAGAATAAATGCTAATGGAGGTGTACGTGACAAGCGAAGTCGCGAAGGGCTTTCATTGGCGATTGTACGAGGTGCGCACACGCAGTGTAGGTATGTGTAAGTAGGTCAATGGCGGCGCGTGACGCTGACGCGGCCCTTTGCGAGCCGCAGGGTTTGCCTTGAACCGTCCCACTAATACCGGCAGCTTCACTGTATTAATTTGCGCTTGGTTTTCTGCTAAAAATAAAAAAATATGAGTCTAGGCCACTGTAGAGACAACATCCGCCATTTTTAATTTGTTGATCGTCGTCGCCTTGATTGTGCGTCAATTGTTAGTTATTTTTGTCTGGTTTTATTGAAGTAGGTAATAATTATTGTACTGAGGAAAATGATACCCTTCTAAAAATATCTAACTTTTCTATGAGCTTGTCATTTGCCCGTTTTCGATGAGTCTAGAAGCTATAGCATTGGTAGAACAAAGAGGGTCAGTGGCCTACCATGTCGTCGACGCTAATAAAGTGAATTGAGTCATGATACTGATCCTGTACTATATTTGGGGAATGGAAACTCGCAACCTGATACTTTAAAATCATAATAACTTGCATGAAGTTCTGAGGACGTGCGTCTCGTGGTATACAAGGCTTTTTTAAAGAGTAGCAGAATGTAATGCTTACTAATAACTTAGAATTAAGTTTTGATTTAAGTGAGGAAACTTTGCCATTGCGATCGAGGCTGAATTCCCAACCCCGCCATTTTGCCTGAGAAATTAAACAACAGAACTAAAAGTATTTTTGACATTAAGCACTAATGAAACTATGATATACTTTGATTTTTTTCTGGGCTTTGCCTTTTCAAATAGCCTAATATTGAAATAACTAATTTTAATTTAGTCCTCAAATAAATGTTAATTTATTGTTTTAAGCAATTTTTTCTGATATTATGTTGGTAAAAACAATTTTCATTAAATAGGAAGGCCTTAAAAACATGCGCCTCCTTGCTGTAAAAAATAAAACACCGCCAACTGGGATTGAACAGTTGTTTATTGTTATCTGTGGCGAAATCTTAAAAAAAAATACGTACCTATCTGCAAATATATTTTTTATATGCTGTATGTATCAATGTGAACAAGTGTTGTATGGGATATAACGTGCTCTCAATATTTGTGGTCATGATGTTTTTTGACGGGTGCTAAACTTGTGATTTAACAAAACCAAGTAATTTAATAACATTTAAAAACTTTAAAGTTTCTAATGGTACTGTGATAACGGTACGTATGCACATAACTTAATAAGTAGGTAGGTTGGTAACTGTGACTCCAAAATTACGGTGAGATTCGCTCATTTGTGCACAAACTGTAAATTAATTAGATATTCTACCGTTGGCAGGTACTTGGTAAGTTGATACCGTTTTCGAGTGTTCTTTCGCAACGTCAACTAATTTTGTGAATCGTTTTCGTTTCACGTCATCAACTAATGGCCGAGGTCGTGTTGTATAGGTACTTAGTTGAATATTGAATATTTTTAAAACCTGCATAATTATTGAAATCTTTTTATTAAAATTATATATTTCTTTTTATTTTGATTTTAGTGATTTAAATGATTGTGACTTTATACCTTTAATCTTGCCCGAAATAGAACACATTTTTTTTATTTAAAAAAAGATTCTAAGCTGTTTTAGGAGTAAAAAAATCAAGCCTAACAAGGGTCAACCTAGTTCTATATGCACAAGACGATTGGTTTCTTAAATACTCCTGAAATCCAAATGCAACTGACAAACATTCAAGATATTTTATCAGATTGTATTTTTAGCAAAAACAACGGTGTGCCTGTTTCACGAAAATCTGTTAAGCAAATATCTTTGACAATTTTCGCAAACATTAATTTTTTTGGCGTCTGACCTCATGCATACCTTAATATTAATTTGCAACAATTTGAATACGTTTGTTCAAATATTCAGAAAGAGTTAGGATGTCTTTGAACTGTTATTTTTCCTGTAGTTATCCATCGAGGTTGAGACCAGGAAATCGTGCTTAAACGACGAATAGTCACGGATTGAGCGTCCGAATTGAAGGTTCGTTAGTATGATTGCAGTATAATAAAGTACAACATTGAGTTAGAGTTGCGGCCTACCGGTAGTAAAGTTACGAGTAAAGCAAGCACGCGCAAAGACGATTTGCATAAGGGCCGTTGTCAATGCTAACACCAGTGGGCAATGGACAGAAGGTCTTATCGACCTTCCGCCGACGAAGCGAGGCCCTTTGATTCGCCATGACGCCACTTAGCGCTCCGATAAATTATTGTGGAAATAGCTTTACATTTTTTTTTAAATAACGTCATAAATATGATTTAAATAAATTTTGCAATTGAAAATCCTAACGGGAAGCAGGGGTATAAGAGGATATGCCTTTGATGAAATAATCCTACTAATATTATAAATGCAAATGTTTGTGAGGATGGATGGGTGTATGGATGTTTGTTACTCTTTCTCGTCAAAACGGCTGAAAGGATCTTGATAAAATTTGGCACAGAGATAGATTATAGTCTGGAGATAACACATAGACATTTTTGGTTCAATATGACGCGGGCGAAGTCGCGGGCGCCAGATAGTATTTTATAACTTTAATATTGTATAATTTTTACAGACGCTAAAAATTGTGGTATTTGCGCAGTTAAGTTTTGCTCTATTTTTAAGAGTAGAGGGACACCAACAAAGATACGGTAAAGTGTGTGTATGCTTGTCATAATTATTAAAATAAATAATGTAAATATGCCAATTATATTTACATTTTACATTGGCCAATGTCTTAATATTATGATATGTACTACATGAACGATCAAGGCTAGGGTAATACTTATCATTAACAGATTACAGTCTACATTCAATGTCTCCAAAGCAAAATTCTAGAAACTTCGATGATCATACACCTCGCTGGTAGGTATTTTACACATTTATTAGGTAATTTACTTGGAAAAGGTGCGAAAATTCGGCAAACAGGGACTTTTGCGGAATTGCCATCAGTATACTTTCAATACCTACTTGGATGGCAATTCCGCAAAAGTAGAAATGTCATTATTGTTAGTTGCAACATGTAGAATTTCTAAGTATATATATATTCACATTATTGGCAAAAATTAATGCTACCCTCTATCCTCTATCAATTTTGGAATAACTTTTCGTATAAGGTTTAAAAAAACCACAGCTCTTAGAAACTTTTATGATAAACAATTACTTACAAAAATGTATTCTACAAATACATGAATAATCACCCAACACACCACGTAACAAAAAAAATATCAACCTACTTGTAACTTCAATGAATCTCAGCACACAATTGTTCGCAATCATCTTACGATTGGGGTCTTAAATAACCAGGTCATGTCCACCATATCCTGGCTGGAAGACTGTTCCATATATTCGCGACTGCAAGGTTGTATTACACAACGCGACGCGTTTACACGTGCCTACTTCGGGCTCGACGACCTCTGCCGAACACTTCCGATTCGCATGCACAACGACTTCGGATATTTTGAAAGCCGAAGGTGATCATCATACGGAACCTTAAATCACGAGGCTATGCGGTATAAAGATTAATCCCATCATAATTATAAACATCATTATTGTTATTTTTTACAATGTTTATCCATTGTTGTGCGTACCTATTTAAATTTAAAATCGTTTTCCTACTCGTTTAATAATATGTCCTTCGTTTGTTTTTCTTTTGAGTGGAGTTTACTGACCTTATTTATCATCTAATTGAATTAAATTAAAGGTAGGTCATTACATAACTCGTTGGTTGTTTATTTGTAATTTTAAGGCCTACTAAGACACATTTCCGAATGGAAGGAACTCACATGAACTTTCAACCTTCAGCACAATCGATCGATCAGTTCAAAATAAAAATAACTTGCTTATTTCATTGATTAAGGCAGAATATTCTAGTATCTACTGGTAACCACGTTTAACTTGTCGATAGTATTCACAATTTCGAGGAACTGGTGTTCAAATGGGTCAATAAAACCACAATTATGAACTGAGATGAAAATTTCTTAAGTTTGTAAAACTATCAAAACACATTAACAGCTTTTGAATGACTGCGTATGCATTTGGGTTATGACTGGCAAACTTGATTTTACATAAAATGCGAGATAAACGGGAGTCATTAAATATAATTTATTATAACGAGGTGTTGTCGCCATCTGCGCCTGAGTCGCCATCTGACGGCATAATGTATCTGCTTTATTAGCGCGCATGCAAATTCGAGTGCTGCTGGTGACCTGAATTCGGCGACACCGCTATGGCTCGCTCTGGCGTAGCCGCGTAGCGCGTAGCAGAACGTCGTAACCGACACCTATCGGGCTATTACACTGATAACGCACTAGGTAACCTAAGGGCTTGCTACGCTGGATTGCCTAACACAAATTGCGTTGACTTTATCAGCCAACGTGTCCAGCGGCCTAGCTATTTTTACCTTATCAGTCTTAGACCTAGACTAGAATTTAAATGGCGTCGGTGTACGTGTCTATTTGTAATAACAAAATATTTATCAAAATATAATTAGCACTTTGTAAGTTATTGTAATTTTTTAAAGAATTTCTGACAATCATTAAAAATTACCATGTCATGTAGGTATTCCATTAACATTTTCCGTACAACAAGTTTCCGTAGTTCAACAGGATAGGTAGAGCTGGGTCTTATCTAAAAAAATTAAGATTTATTGCGAAAAAAATGACAAAATCGTAACCGTAACACATTGGACTTGTTGTCAATATATTATGCAACAAACCTCCATGCAGGGTCTCAAGAACCTTTAAATGCTTATACAACAGCCAGCCATTGATATTTCCAATAACAAATTCTCAAATCGAATCGCTGAATATTTATCAGTCATTAATTTCTGGACAAACTACAAGAACGTTTCTCGCATTCCATTAGAGATCGAGCTTGGCCCTCCGCACACCACTATATCGGGGTCTGCCAATGTCAAGCTGCCGACTCGCGCATTCTACAGACTTGTATACAGTAACGGGACAATCCACAAATATGTGGACGTGAGACCTACTGGTTCTGCACTTTGTGATCCAGTTTACTTCAAACGTGTCGACATACGAAATCAGCAATGGAAAATACCTAAATGAGACCACTCTAGGGCTAGTGCGCATTTGGAAAACGTTTTACATAAGTATGTAGAGAAAACTCGTCGGATATTGCGCATTTTATCGATATAGGTCATGTAATATGAAGGTAATCTTGTTTTCATGAATTGCCGCCTGCTGTTGATCTAGATTCTAGTTGAAGTCGCTTTCAGACTAGGTTATACTAAAGTTCTATATTTGGGCTATTTTTCTGTTGAATACCAATTATGTTTACCTAATTTGAAACAGGGACAAAATCCTTCATCGCATCAATTAAGGAAAATTCAAAGCAAACAACTATTTATCATCAAATTAATCAGCATTGCGGTCAACTGCTATACAGTTGAAGCCCTTCAACAACACATTGAAACAAGCTAATGCGCACACAATCGTTTACACACACAGGGAAATCAAGCGCAGAATCGACACAAACAATATCTATGTAGGTGTGTAGGTTAACACACACACGTGAGCCGAAGACTTTGTTTTGCTGTTGAGATTCGCGCGTGCAGTTGCGCAAGCGGCGTTGGAGGCCATTGACTCGCGGCGGCCATGTTGGCGGTGCGGGCGCGGTAGTCGAGCGCGAATCCAGCGACTTCTGTTCCGCGGCATGTCGTAATCGTGTGTTTACGCCTCACCGACGCCGATGCCGATCGTCGCCATTTGCTAGATAACACGCTGAGCTGCTAAATAACTACTCTCTTTGACCGAAATTGTCAGTAGAGTTTAATTGTTTGTTAAAACGCCAAATAACTTATGTTTACTATCATTAAATTAATACACAAACTACTTTTGCGTACTTAGTTACTTGATGAGTTCATAGACTATAAAATGTAGATTATAAAAATAGGCTCCTGAAATATTATTTTCAGGATTTAATAAGTAGGTACATACATACTACATCGTGGAGGACCTTTATTTCTATATCAAATATGACCTCTATAAATATAGGTAGGCATCCAATGTTTGGCTAAAATATAAGTAAATAGTTTATACCTAAGCAGGTAGGTCACCAACAGCTGTAATAACTGCCATGTCAATAAAACCGTATGTGTAGTTTTAATACCTGAACTCATACTATGGGTACTTGTTATCATTACCTTTAATCAAATCGTAAAGTTGGTAAAAGGCTTTTTATAGACCATTAATTATCATGAAAGTGGTTTTTAATGTGGATCTAAGATTTTACAAAACTATTATTCGATAGAACCTTTTATTGTAATATAATCCGTTCCATTTTCAAACCAATAAAACACCTACAAATCTAACTTTCAGGCGAGTGAGTAATAGTTATCTGAATGCATTTTTTTAAATCTGACACCATTTGTCATTTTAACCTTCGTCTTGTCTTTTTTAAAAGCAGAATAATCAGTTACCTCGCACTGAAAAACACGAAAACTTCAAAATGAGCAAGATTTCGACCGCCGCTTACAGCGAGTCAAACATATAATTTAATAATTCGTGTCGCATCGATTAAGCCGGTTTTCAAGGCGATTTGTACTTCGTCGTCGGACACTCAACGATGGGCTTCGGAATCGAAGGAAAATTCGACACAAATTGATGGTCATTTTATCGATTCGAACGTTTCAAAAACGTAATTTGTTTGAACGAAATAGAAACTTATTTTGCCCGTTGTACGTTGCGCAACTATATTCGCGAACAGATAACAGTAGGTATGTATAGCCCCTCCGTCCTCCGTCCTCGCAGAATCCGGTCTCATATATGTCCCTCTCGCTCATACCCACGCTATCAGTCTATCGTTGTCTCGCCATCACTATGACATAGATACCATTCGAGTTGCGAAACAGCGCGGATTATATAGCAGGTGGATTGTGCCGTAAACGAGTTTAAATAACTGCTTTCACATGCCTCTGAATACATAAGCACACATAGCACGCCATTTGTATATAGCAAACAAAATAATATATTATTATATGCAAATCTGATAATCAACTCAACCTATTGAAAGAAGCGCATTTAAACGACGTCTTTTATGCGCCATAAAAATCATAATATATTTGTTTTTCGGACATAACGTATCTAAGCTACAATAAATAACGAATTATAATTTTAAATTGTCAATAAGCAGAGTATCAACACATGGTGAGTTTCTTGTGTGAATTCGAACTCTTGGCTCTACAGAGTACTAGGCGCACAGAATTCCGTGCGGTATCGATATCACCCGGTAAAGATAAAGCTATAAACTACACCTACCGATAATCGTATCGTAGTACATAAGCATCGTCAGCCACATTGTCTTATCAACCTACTTACTGAAAGCCTACGGGCATCGGATTTGCAACGCTATTTGCGAATAATGACACTGGAGGCGGAGTTTGCGATATCCAATGCAAGGGCCAACAGGACGCATGCGCCATGGCGGTATAAAATAGTGCTGAGCCGATGCGTGCGTTTTGATTCCCATTTATTCGAGGCGACACGCCACCGATAGCCGCCGATAAGATAAGGATAATCGATATTTTCGCGCGATTTGCCGCCCGCCAGCACGAAAGGTCACTCACGTTGCGAAATAATGTAAAGAACGCCGTTGTTATGAGCACACGAAACAAAAACACGAATGCTGATAACATCATAATATCACGCTTGTAAAACCCGATAGGGTGTACTTCATAGTACACCTACATTTCACCAACTACTCCCATATTACATGGGGAGAGCCTAGATAACCTAGATTGCCATCAATCGAATGCTGAGACTCAATGGCTGCTACAAAAAAGTCTTGAAAAAAATATCTCAAGAGCAAAGTACTCTTGAGATATTTTTTAAAAATCGTCCTCGAAAACCTGACGTTATGAAGTTATAAAGCCAAATCCAAAATAAATATGTTAGTTTGATGAGACAGTAAAATTTTGTGACTATTGAGCGATTTCTTTTTGACCTACATACACGTAGAACCTGTAGGTCGCATTTGTTTATTACGTAAAGCACACATTAAAAAAAACACAGCCAAGTCATTCGCGACCAGTACACAATATAATTAATTATACGAGGAAATGAAGCAGATTACAGTAATTTCCTGAATTATCGGTAATTTAAGAGTTTTCAACAACAATCAATGACGTTCCCCATCCTTATAAGGACTTCACGATTCGATCACCACCAATCAAATGAGAAAACTTACCATTATCGATAAAGCTGCATAGACGACCTTTTCAAAGTGAAGATCTCACAGCGATACAGGATGACCACGTCAGGTTTGCAGTTAAGGGGGCGCTGCGAGGTCAAGAAAAAATGCATCATTATGGCAAACTTGGTTCATCTTGTTATTGTATAAAAAAACCGGCCAAGAGCGTGTCGGGCCACGCTCAGTGTAGGGTTCCGTAGTTTCCCGTACGTCACAATAAGTGTTCCCACTTATGAGTTTAAAGGTGGAGGAGGAAAGTATTTTGTACAACTTTTTGTCTTTTTTGTACAAAAACTGTTGTGTCAATCAAGTTCAAAATGATTTTCCTAGAAAGTCCTTATAAAGTTCTACTTTTCAGATTTTTTTCATATTTTCTAAACTTATGGTTCAAAAGTTAGAGGGGGGGGGGGGGACACATTGTTTTTTACTTTTGGAGCGATTATTTCCGAAATTATAGACATTATCAAAAAATGATTTTAGTAAACCCCTATTCATTTTTAAATACCTTTCCAACAATATATCACACGTAAGGGTTGAAATTAAAAAAAAAAACACTTCCCACTTTACATATAGGGTGGCTACCCTAATAAAACATTTTTTTCCAATTTTTATTTTACCACTTTGTCGGCGTGATTGATATACATATTGGTACCAAATTTCAGCTTTCTAGTGCTAACGGTCACAGAGATTAAGCGAGGACGGACGGACGGACGGACAGACAGACATGGCGAAACTATAAGGGTTCCTAGTTGACTACGGAACCCTAAAAAAGTCGCTTTCCATGTCTATTCGCTTAAATCTTTTAAACTATTCAACGGATTTAAATGCATTTCAACAACAGATAGGGTGATTCAAGAGAATTTTTATATATCTACGTGGTCTTACCAAGGGGTAACGTATTACGGAAGTCAGATAGGCAGTCGCTCCATGTAAGACACTGGTATTCCACTGGATACGGTAAGACTGGAATCCGACCTCAACATAGTTAGGAAAAGGCTAGGCATGTGCTGATCCCAGACTACGAGGGTGAAACCGCGGGGTGCAGCTAGTTAATTATAAAACGCTGTCCCGTCTGCACAAATAAGGTGGTTGAAGTGCACCGATAATGGACCAATCAAAAACTTAACTGGCGTAAGTCATCGAGAACTTTCTGACATGTCTGACAATACGTTTAAAAACCTTTGTGAACTAAGAAACGGTTTCTATATATTTTTTTGTTCTATATGTATTTGTAAATGTGTGTGATGCTTTGTATGTTTAATGTTTATTTTATTTTTTGTTATTTCGTGTGCTCGTCGTAATTGCGACTAATAAATATTTACATTCGCTCAATACTTTCGCTACATTCTCTGTAGTAATTTAGAGCTAATCAACACAGGACTAACGAGTCGGTAAAAACTATCAATCAATTATTTGAATGTTGTTTGTGTTCTTTAACGAACAAGTTACACGATTACGGGCACCAATATGTACACTTTAACACCTAAAAACCGGCTAAGTGTAACACTGGCCGTTTATGTCGAAGGTACAAACTTTCGACATGAACGGCCATATCTTTGGACTGCGGACTTAGAGGGTTGAGTTTCAAAGAACCACAGACTTGGGTATATGATTCGATTTTCAACTCGACGCGTTCTCAAGATCTGGATGAATAGACAGACAGAGGGACAACAAAGTGAACCTATAAGCATTAAATTTTTTCACGGAATCCTAAAAAGTATGTTTCTTCTACTGTGTCGATGTAATTTTATTATTGAACTCCTTAATGGAATAGCTCTCTTAGTTGCAATCGATATTCTATGAGAAAACCGCTATTGATAACTTATTATTAATAATACGTGGTAACTTACATGAGTACGTAATTGTGCTCGTTACTTAAAAAGTGCAACAACTCTGAGCAGTCCAATTACCAAAGGCAATTTACGTTTCAAATTGCTTTGTCAGCACAATAACAGCTATCAGGTTCGACCCTACAATCCACATTATTATGTTATCAATAATAAATTGAATGAAAACCTTGTCTATTTACTGAATAATTACGATAATGTACCTACCCTAGGTAACTGTAAACCGTAACCACAATTTCTATGTGTAATAGAAGAACGCGAAACGTGAATATTTAAAGCCCGTTTAAAGTCATTGCTCCTAGATAAAGCTTACTATAGTATCCAAGAATTTATAGAAGATCCAAAGTTAAAATAGAATATTTAAATATAATTATGTATATGCTAAATGTTTATGGTTAGATATAAGTTTAATGAATATTGTTTATGTTGTTTATGGCTAGATATAAGTTTACTGAATATTGTTTATGTTGTTTAAGGCTAGATATAAGTTTACTGAATATTGTTTATTTTGTTTATGGCTAGATATAAGTTTAAATAATATAATATAAGATATATTCTGCAATATAATTTTATTAGTTTTAAGTCATTTTGCTGCGCCCTAACAGGGTCATGTACTCATTAGTTATAAGCCTAGCGTGTAACTTTTTTGTACATTGTGCATTTAATGAATAAATAAATAAATAAATGAATAACCAATGCTGGCTGGGGACTGGGGACGAGTGGTTCCATGAAACCTAGAAAGGTAATGCAAACCATTACACTTGTCTTACCCGCTGACATTGACATGCTGCATTATAGATGAGAAAATCACAGTAAATAGCGTGCAATGCTTTCCTAGACTGCACTATTTCTGTTCATTGGACATGGTTAATGTGAAGTTACTAAATGGCTGATGGTTGGACGTTTTACTCGTGTTCTACTTAAATGAAATAGGGTTATATATGAATGGATTTTTGAAGTTTTTGGTGATGAAAACTGACCTACCGTTCCACGTTCCATTTTTGCAAATGGGTACATAATATGAACCACCCATAATATGAATTTTGGCGGCATGGTTGGCGCAGTGGCTGCGCGATCGACTGCTGCGCTGCGTGTCGCGGGTTCGATTCCCGCACGGAACAAATATTTGTATGACCTGCAGATAGTTGTTTCGGGTCTGGCTGTTTGATTATGTGAGTTTAAATGTTTGTAAACGTACCCACGATACAGGAGAAATTCCTAGTGAAGGGCAGCGTTTTTTTTTTAAAAAAAAAGAAAAGATAAATAGATTATTTATTATTGAAGATAAATATATTTACCATTGCAATACTCAACACGCGTTTGTCCTTCTTTTTTGCTTATGTAAGAAGACACAGTGGTGATTAGGAAACATAAGTAGTCAATATTATTATCGCTATGCAACTTTCTGAATAGCCCTTGAATTTGTGTATTTCTCAAACGTGAGGCATCGTCGCATCCCAATCATTAGCGCTACCGAATAATTTACCATTCGTGGCCGAAGTCGGGCCGTGATTAATGACCGTTGTTACTTAAAGCGGGATTTGCGATATTTTTTGTTTACTCACAAACATATAATTGAGTGATTTATGAACTGGAAACCATTACATTTGACACGGCTTGTTGCCGAGGTGTCGAAAGAATCCGTCCTTTACAGATGCTTCGGTTTTGGTATCATTGCATCTACTAAAACAACATCCCAGCAATTGGAGCCATAATTTTTTGTGTAAGTACCTATGCGTATTTTTAAATTGTTTTTTTTTTTTTGTATCTTAAGTTTTGCGCAAACACATTACATTTTTGATAAATGTGCAGAAAACAGTTATTATGGATGAGCCTAAGATTGAAATCTAAAATGTTGTTTCAATTTAGTTTGTAGTGTGGAATTTTTCCGACCACACACATTTCATAAGGGTTGGTACCTACATAAAAATGTAACGGCCTCAAAAAATACAATTGCGGTACTTAGGGATAGTGCCTTCTTAAAAATGTATCGTTATTGTCCATTCCATTTGGATAATGTATTGTATGAAAGCATGTTCAGGGTTGAACATTATGCCATGCCATTATGGAAACAACAACAAAAACATAGAATGTAAATCCTTACTAATATTATAAATGCGAAAGTGAGTTTGTTTGTTTGTTTGTTACGTCTTCACGCCTACATGGCTAAACCGATGTTGATGAATTTTGGTACAGAGATAGTTGAGACGTTTAAAATAATTGTTAAGTTTAACAAAAGTGAGAAATGAGGGCGAAAGAGGGAAAACAAGGGAAAGCTTAGCTTTGCTATTACAATAAATCAGGCGCTAGAGCAAAAACTACAAATAGCTGGTTCCTGCAAATCAGGAAAGAGGAATTGTGTTACCCCGAATTTAACGCGAGTGAAGCCGCGGGCAAAAGCTAGTTTACAATAATTTAGGTAGCGTCTATTTGTTCGATAGGTACTAAAAAATAATTCAAACTTCCTAAATCTGACAGATAGAAAGCTACTAGGCAAAGATACAGTATTTGTTGATTTTTCCACACAAACTTCTCAATCAATTAACCAGTAATATTGCATTAAAGCCATACCTTATTTGGTAAATTCAAATAGATTGTTTTCCTCCTTATCATATGGAGAAAAAATCTATTTGAATTATCATATGAAATAGATTGATTTTGATTATATACTACGTGTAAATAAATAATTAACTCTTTAAATAAGCGCTTCATATCTATCATTTTATTACTTAGTTAGAGTTTGCTGACCCCGAAAACAGTGCGTGACAACTACTTACTCAGTAAGAATTTTATTCAAAACTTTTCGGAGTCAAGTCTGTCTGTATGTTCGGATTTTGAATCTGAAAACGTGTCCTGAAAAATCAACTACAGTTTTTTCAGACAAATGCAAAAGTCGCATTTGCAATCTAAATATGGTCACGGATAACCTTTCTTTGTATGTGCCAGGACAACTTTAGAATTTTCATTATTAGTTATGTTGTTATCAAGATAAGTTTTATTTCAGCGATACCAAAATTATAGAAAACATTACAGAACGCCACAAAAAGGTGACAAATAAGGTTTATAAATAATCTCGGCCAATCTTGCGTGACAGAGTGGTCGAAAAGTTTTATACACAAAAAATACGAGGAACGCACATTTCCTCCACCAAATAAATGCATGCCTAAATGAAAATATAAGAAAATATTCTTGATAATATTCGTAAATGGTGATTTTATACTAGGCCTGGCTTTGCCCGACATGGGTAGAGGGCAATTCAGCGACGATAACATTGATGTTACGCACAGGAAAAGTCAAAAATGTATTGAATCGACTTGTTACTGCTGAAAAGCCATTATCACTTCTATTGAATGTCGTTTGTACTTTTGATTGCCACTTGTGCTCGCCTTGCGATACGTGATGCGGAGGAAGTAATGTGATGCGGTTGGCTTGGTATGGGCATGTGAGACATGAGGAAAGTGATGAGTGTGAATGTGAATAGACACAAGAGTGGAGGTAGACCATAGAAACGATGGGTGCACTGCGTCAACGACGATATGGCAACAAAGAAGGTTTCATCTGATGAGATGAGACCTTCTTTAGAAAAGTTTGGAAGAAGAAGACATACTGCGATGACTCCAAATAAATTGATATAAGGGCAGGATAATGATGACTTGTGCTGACCCTCTGAGCTTTCCATTCTCTGACACGAGTCCAAATGTGTTATTGCGCCAACGGAGGAGTCAGTTAGCTGTAGATGTAGACTATTAGGGTAACATTTGCTATGTACGATCTTAAAATACTTTTAAACACATCTTAAAACGGTCATATTGTTCTCATAATACACTGAATATTAATTCAGCATCACAAGGTGTACAAACATCGTAAAAAATAACTACTCTTTACCTTTCAGTAATGGCATGGCTTAGCTCCATATGTTACCGATAAAATTCAAAATAATTAACGACAATAACCAGTTACCCCTATAGGATTTATTCAAACAAAACATGCTCGCTTTCAGCCAGTTTCAGGGTTTATTTAGTTGTTGAAATATATTATGTGATGAATAAGTTGTTGGTGCCTTTATAAGATTTAGAATTATCTACTATCAAATCATTCAGGCTATCGTAAGTCTTCTGTTGCGCAAATTATACATGATGTGCTTGTTATTGTTGTATACGTTATGTGGCTTTAATTCCGTAGATATATGTTTCAGGTTTATTTCTGTATTTTGTTATTCTTAGTTGTAAATGATGCAAGTCCAGAAATATGTTCTATGTTTAATAAAAAAAGTAACAGGAAAGTTTCCAAAGGACCTTACCTTACAAACAATAAACCTGCTTTGTTTGAGTTATTTCTCCAATTAGAATGCTTTCCAAATAGGCAATTTTCTTTCAAGCAGTGGATGACGTTATCGAAGTGATCTACCTGTTGACCGGATTCGGACCGCAGCCACTATTTACTTTTAATTTTATTCGTAAATCACACACGAGTTGGCGGGAAATCTCGCTGTCGCAGCATCCAATATGGAGAGCGAGTTTTTATCGTGTTTTTTAATCGTCTGTTTGCAAGCAGGTTGACAGGGACGAACTGGAAACGTATCCACACATGCCCATATTTCTGCTATTTACTTTTAGTCTCAAAATTACAATCATTATTCAGGATACTGAACTTATGAAAATACCACTAAAATATTGAACTATAAAAGTCAACATTCGAATTTTTAATTGGCATACTTTAATCGCACGGCAAATCGCGCTGGACAAAGCAGCTTTAGTATAAAAACATGTTAAACTTTTGTCGCTAACGTTAATTAAACCGTAGGTATTATAATTTCAGCGGTATCACGATCACGAATCCGCCCCGCGGTTCTGTTGAGTTATTTAATAGTGTTTTTTGTGCGGTGGCGGGCGATTGCGCTCTGCCACCCTCGGGCTTCGCGCAAAAAACCCTCTGCTTCACAAATACTTAGAATGTTGTTTTGTAGGAGTGCGGGGCGCGGGAGGGGGGGCTCGAGGGGCGCGCGAGATCGCTATCGCACGCACCCAATGCACGCACTATCCTAAAGCTAGCCACTTAATTGTTATGTATGACGCGAAGCCTAAATAAAAATTCGCCCTCATAGTTTCGGACGGCGAACTGTTTAGAAAACGTTGACAGAAACCGAAAGTTTAAAAAAAGTTAAATAATCATGAGCAGACCGCTGGTATCAGATGCAGTATCAATCACTTTCATAATCCATCACGAGTAGGTACCTACTTCCCGGGATTATACGATCTCAGTTGCAAGTACTTCTCAAGATTTACTAAGCTCACTTTTCACTTGTTTTCACACAAGACACTTCACATAATATCGTTTGGGAACTCGACAAATTGATTCTGCCAATGGTTATTATGGACGTCTCATAATCCAATAAGAAATTGGTGGCTATATTTAATGCCTTTTATCTCGTTATGTCACCGTCTAATCGAGAGGTTACGTTACATCAATACACATGCTGTCATTCGACATTCACATAGGAAAGGAGCCGAATATCATAAATTCACATAAAATACTCACACATGTGAATAGGCAGCAGACAGCACGACAGGTGGGTGCATAGCAACCTGTTCTCCACTCCCCGAAAATGACGGCAAAAACTATCACTAACCCTTTGGATCTCAAATTAGAGATGTCTCTACGAATAGGCCATATTGCTATGTTTGGCATCATAATTATTTGAGCCATCTTTTGTTTTGGGTAACTGAATAGAGACAAGAATAGAGCTAGGTAAGCAGTTATAGTACATTACGATATTAGTGCGTTAAGATGGTTATAACATGCGAGTCGGAATTTCAGCCCGAGCCGCAGGCGAGGGCGTAATTGAGCCGAGCATGTTATAAGGTTATAACCAATACGCACGTATATCGTACGACGTTTTTTAACACATTTGCGAGGAAACAGAAAAAAAAAAACATTTTAAATAAACTCAATCTGTGAATGCACATTGTTGCTTCCCGCCATTTTAACAGCGAGCTAGCGCTGCCTACTTTCGAATTAGTTCGAAATTTGAATAGCAACAGCGCTAAGCGACAAAACCCTTTATTATAAATTAAAGAAAAAGAATAGCAACAGCGTGCTGCTCACTAGCTGGAGTCGTGCGGGCGGCGCGGCGGGGCGATCAGTTCCAAATTTGAAATGGCAAATAATACTGTTATGGAATTTGTATGGACTATAACTTAACTATTTGCTTTGATAACACACGCGTTTTTTATGGCCCTCTTTACATATTTAAAACCGATGGAATTACATCAGCTTTACGAGCAAGGGTGTTAAAAAATTATGTGTTATTAAGATCCAGTTTAGACTGGGCTTCCAATTGGGCTTCGCAGAAAACGAAAGTATTTGCCCAGTTTTCCCAATAAACGAAAACCTAGGTTGCCGAACTTGATTTCTTCGTCGTATCAAATGTCTTGATTGTAATCTGGTAACTTTTAACCTGAATTTCGAAATGGAAGTACAAATTGCGCATTGCAAAAGTTTAAAATCATACTGCATTGTATGCGTATTAGACTCATGAATTGTACCGACCAAATTTATACACCGGATGTAAGAAGACCATCATTCTACGGAAGTGTCACCCCTGGCCACTAATGCCCCTTCGGCATTAAGGTGGATTTATTAACATAAAACCTAAACTTTTTGTACGAATTCGTTACCCATTTGCAACATTTTTTCCTACATTTGTATCCTTGACGTTTTCGTGTTGTTAGGGGTAGCTGCACAAAAATGCGTATTGGTGCGTGCGTGTCGCGAGAAGCCAACAGGGGGAGCTCATTAAGGTAAAAAGCCGAGTGCAAACGGCGACTAATGGCGAATTACACGAAGGGGAGCAATAGCCGACGACGACGTTTGACGACCAGCGTGCGTAGTGTTGGCTCTTTCCCTGCGCTTTTTGGGCGAAAAGAAAATTTGATTCTATTATGGTGAAAACTTATATGTGCTTAGTGATTTCAGTACTGTATTAAAACCGTAGAAATAATATTTCCGAGAGAGACTTAAAATTTAACAAGTGTATTAGGTACTCAAATTGGATAAATAAAGACTCCAGAAGAGTCTTTATTTATCCAATTTAGGATTTCAGACTCTCCTAAAAAAAAGTTTAAAACAGATTAAAATCCAATACAGCAATAAATTGCACTTCTTCCTTAACCTGCAAAACAACCAGTCACCATTACTATTTGTTCGAAAACCGGTTTGAAGAACTGTTTGCTGTTACTGCGTATTTTCTGTAAAATTCTAGGCTAGAGTCGTGTATTTGCATTCTATAACGTCTAATTACGAAGTATAATTAACATTCGCCTGGCCCTCGATAATGCATGGTGCGCGCGAAGTGTCCACTAGACAGCAACAGCCAGGGTGCAGCGACTAGACAGGAGTAGCGGGGGGGAGGTGAGCGCGCGGGGCGGACGGCTATCAGCATTTCGGCGCGTCCGCGCTCCCCGCCCCTCTCGCGCCCGCACCGCGCCGAATTCGCCCTGCACTACCCGCCACGTTCCCCTCCAACACAACCTAACCTTGAAAATAGTTTTTACCGGCTCGAGGGTATTCACCCCGAACCCAAATTCCGGGGCCTGTTGCACACTAGCCCCATTCTCGCGATCCGACCCATTCTCCAATAGGAATCACGTTGCTTTCTCACAAATCGCCTAGTGTGGAATGCTTGCAGTGAGTTTACGCGGACCGGCAGGCAAAGGATATTTGACTATGTAGTTTTTTAGGCAAGTCGTGAGCTCGCTGCTTGTTGGCGGGATTTGTTTGTGACTCGTTGTACCTTTTATTCGGGTAAGGAATTTTGATGCGATCAAAATAGCCAATCATATTTTGTTATGACAACGTTGGTGAAGAAAATTTCGAGTTGGAATGTTACATTCTGGACGGTCCATATTGTGTGACTGCGATAGCAATTTGGAATACCTTGTAGAATTTTGCCAGTCAGGAAGGAACACCTACGTTCCTTCTTACGTACTAAAGAAATAATGAAGATCTGTTCAGGCTTTCATGGCGTTATACTCGTACCTACGAACAATTTGTTGCATGTTTTCAATTTGTGTAATGTGTCAAAATTGCTTTCATCCACAAGCTGCTTCCACTATCTTCGACATCTCGTGTGTACAGTTACTTAGTGAGTACCTACGCCTTAAAAGTATGTTCCATGCAAAATAAGAAACTCCTAACACTTGTAGTTTCTGAGATTTTGTGATGAGTGAGTCAGTGATTTTCTCTTTTACTTTTATATAGATAATAAAACCTGATTCTAAATCTCAAAAGCCTCCAAATCCAGCATAAAATAACCCCAATCCTTTAATCAAGACCTGATAGTCGTGGACAATATAAAATTCATCCGTGGCGAAAGAAATAAGAAAACGTGGGTCACTATTTACCTGCAAGTTGCACGTTTGGAGTAAAAAAGACGATCGGCTTACACAGTGAGGGAAGGGTAGCTGGTTTGCGCCTCGCGGCTCGCGGCCTAGCGGCAAAAAAGGCATAAAACAACCGCGCGGCCGGCAACCGCCTACGCGAAGCGAAGCGGAGGCGAGACCGGTGCCGCCCTCCCGCGCTTCATTATAAAATGCAAGCCGTATGTATGCATCTTATATTGGAGGTTGTATGTATGTGCTGCTTTCACTGTGAGTATGTGTAAAGCTGAAGTAAATAGAATTAGGAGAGGAGAATTAGTTATGCTGATAACTGCAATATAGTGTGTAGCTAATATTCATCAAGCGATGTATGTTATTAACTTTTTCAGCTACTAAAAGTAAACTTATTCTGCTACACTACATAGATCAGACACCTAAGTAGGTATACGAGTTAGGGTACGCTAAGACTAACAGAAGTTTACGAGATCTGCGTAGACTATCTACGTAGGCTAGTAGATGTCTAAAGCTGAATCTCCACTATCGATTGTACAAGCTGATGTTATTACTACTTTAAATGCGTAATCTAGTAGTACCAAACCTATTGAATGGTTCGATTCCACTATCGTGCACGTGCATTTGGCGCATTCATTTCTCCCCATTCATTGTCGAACACTCCTTGAACATACGGTGTGCATTTGTCTAAAATATAAACAAACAGAATTCAATGCGGGTTGTATACTCGTCCGTTGATAATGATCCAATATATTATATTGACATATTCTAGTTATCGATGAATGCCAATCCCATAGTTTATGATAGTAATTTTGACTGAAATAGGGTCACAAAATCTAGTGGCAGCTACCTTATAGTCAATTTGATTACTCGCCGCTAAGTACGCACTTGAAAAATCACTCAATCAATCAACAAAATCCATGAATCGAGCTGCCAACTAGCCGACCTCAAAAGTGAATGGTCAAAGGCGAGCTCTTTTATCAAAACATAGGATAGTCATGAGTCGGCAATTAAGTAGCAACCCTCACTGCACAATGCACATTTTGATTGGTGGGCAGCTGCCCGTAGCGGCAAAAAACTGCTTTCTAAATTACTACTATCAACCGTGCGCACATCTAGTGTACACCCGCCTTGCTTAAGATCATAATCGGCGTCCAAAACCATACTTCCGTATCAAATATACGTTGGCAAGGCGAAGAATTAACGAACTTTGTTACAACTTACAACCGTTTTCGGTGAATTTATATGGAAGCGAATTAGAATCTAACCAGAAAATGTAATCATTATCACTTCCTTGAGCAACAGTCTCAAGACCCTGCGCTTGCTTATTATAATTTGACTGTTTTATTTTATGCATATGTATTTATCACTTCCTGCATGTTGAATGGCAATGTTGGAGTTAATTTACTCAAATGTTTTTTCACGCACCGCGAGTACAAAGAAACCTTCATAGTTTATCCACCTTTAGGCCAAGAAATCACCTCATTTCCATTGTAAATTCATCGTACTTCATCCTAATATCATACTGTGATCTATCTACTAAGTAGGTACAATTTTGTTTTAGATAAAAGCTGCGAGTGACTCGCCGGCTTCGTTGCAGCGAAGCTCGAGATAAGGAACTGTTTACACTGCTTGAGTCAATGTCCTCCTCCTGTGTACACACAAGGAAAACCTTGGAGTAGACAGAATAGTCTTCCGCGTTAGCGAACGTTTGAGGGCGTTGATCTATCATTGCCATTGATCGAACATTAATCGCTGTGTGCTGCTTTATAAATACGCAATTACTATTACAATTACAAATGGTAGGGCTATATAACTACCTGACATTAGGTCGGCACAAACAATGCGAGTATCGGCGATTATGTTGATAAGGGCGAAACGACTTAGACAGGACCATTTGGGTTATAATGTTAATGGATCCTACATATTAGGTAAAACACGTATTGATTTATTCTAGCTGTGAATTTTTATTAGCATTGGTTTCGTAGAGTAATTAGAGGTACGGCAAAGCATACCTAGATAATTATTACCTGACTTCCCAGACCCATGGAATCGGGATGATAGGTGGAAAAAATTAAGTCTTCCATTTAAGGGTTAAAAACGGAAAGAAAATTCTTCCAGACATAACATATTCAAAAAAATAAATATTCCATGTCTACTCTATCGTAGAGCATCGTCTATGTTCCCATGCGCCCCTAGCGACTGACTCGTAAATAAATTGAGCCTGCATTAGTGGCAATTGTTCGCTATTGCCGACGCTGAATGCACCTTCCTCGCTAGTCGACAGTCGCCAAGTAAACGTCACTACAAGTTATGGCCGAATAAAACTGGAACACGTCATCGTTTAGCTGTCATATCATACTCTTAGCTAGTCGTGTCGTGCTAGTCTAAGATTTTGGGGCACTCTACATTTCAGGAGAATAAATCCGGAATTGTAGATGCCTACTGTTAGATATACCTATCGACTGTACTAAAACAATCCTGACTACTTATTAGACTGATTAATATCAACTGTTTTCTATTAGGCTTAGAACTACTGCCACCAAAATCCGTAGGCGCGTCATACTAACTTTCCTTTTGTAATATTAAACTTGCTAAAACAGAAAAACCGCTGAATTATACAAAATAGCTGTACTTTTATAATACACACCGTATTAATTAACGAAGCAGATGCAGGAGGTTGGCATTAATTATAAAAACAGTACCTAATAGCACAATATTGTGTACATTAGCGTGCTGTTTGAAGATAAGGACTTCGTCTAGTACATTCAAAACCTGTAGTGGCTGTAATTCTGAAGGTGCAGACCACAGTATCTCACGAAATATATCAATTCACGACTTGTAATTCACCAGCTTTTGAATTTTGGACTTGACGATATTTTGAAGACGTCTGGAGTGTAGACTTTGTTCTTGGTGGAAACGAATCCAAATCGTAATACCTACGTCAATTAGGTTACCTATTTTATTCAAAATAAACACTAAAAACATTTAAGTTAAGGCCGTACCCTACGCAAATAACCTTGAGCATTCGCTTCCCTCTTTGCTGCGCAGGAGTGAGTGAGTGAGAGCAGGTAGTGAATAATGCCTATTTTTTGGAATTAAATCTATATAAAATTAAGTATTGGGTTTTCGGAAAAAATATTTCTACCAAAATGTTCATTATAGAATTGTGTATCCATTAGTGTCAGTAGCAAAATTAAACAATGTTTACTTTACGAGGAGATGCATGTTATTGATATTTTTTTTCATTTCTGGGGCTTTGTTGTAAGGAGATTTACTAAATAATGACTCAATAAAAATAAAAACTAAATCTACAATAATGGAATCAAGATTATAAAGAAATTTAATGTATTTTTTTTGTTACTTAGTTCGTTTTAAATAACAAGTAGATAGCTCTAGAAAACTGTACAAAAACGGCTTGCGCAGCAGCATAGCATAGCAGCTCTAGCGATCTCTTGCGAGAGCTGCTATCTAACTATAATAAATATAGAATAGTTTCAAGAGTCACAAAAAATCTGCATTAACATCTGATCCTGTGATCTGATCTGACCCTACAAAATGTCAAAGTCATTGTTTATTATAACGTTTTCAATCTTTTCTAAAGCCCCCACTGGGCCCAATGAACTTGGACAAAATGATAGGACTTTGCAAAAAAAAAGGAATTCTTCGGAAAGAAATCGCAGATACACTGCCATTAACTTTTTTAGAAATTAACAAAAAACATTTCAGATATAACGGGACCGACTAAATTATTGCGTATAATCTTCGGCCTTTGTTTTTTACTTTACACGTTTTAAAAAAAAAGATTGGTTCCCACACTATTTTATGATTTGACTTTGAAATCGTTTTTGCAGAGTGGCTAATTATGTACTTACTTATTATCTTTGTGCTACCCAAGCCTGGACAACAGGTGGTGAACCTGAAGAGGATGACGACAAAGGGATGTAACGTTTTGGTTAGCGAGACTATTAGCGACAAAGCAAGTTATCTAATTATTAGGTAGGTACCTCATGAATGGTGATATTGTAGAGAGGTAATAAAAATATGCGAATGTCCCTATGAAAAAAAACGGTCTCATCGTTTCATGTCAATATTACAACCGTCATAGTAGATATTTGATTGTGCCGATATGACGATTTCTCCAAAGCGACAGCAGCCAAAGCCGATTCTTTTTTTATGTATTTCTTATGTAGTAGTTACACGCAAATTAAAATAAATATTATGAATCCCGCGATCCCACGGCGTTGCACAAAGAATGCACAAGTCACAGCACCTGTGTCCCTGCTGATCAAAAGGACACACGAAACATAAAAGATAACAAGTGCCATTCGAATAAAAAATAGTCAAAAGCCAAACTTGTATAAATCCGAATCGAAAGAAATAAAATTTGATAGAGCACTTAATATGGAGAATATTGACAGGTCTATTACGCTGTTATAGTATGAAGGGTAAGGCATATCATGCGAAGCTGGTAAACCCATTTTATATTTAGAATTGAAGAATATTTCAGTAGCATACAAACCTATAGCAAAATAATGATGCAACCTCGACAACATTTTAAACTAACTAAAATGATTATTTTTTATTGAAACTTGCCTAAGGCTGGACTGAAAAGAATGATTCATACCTAACTAATTGTTGAGTGCAATTCCATAAAATTTACCGTCGTCCTATCCACAAAAAATAGTGGTTTGATATTGATAAATCTACGCACAGATACACGAATTTAAATTTCGAAAGGTCCGTCCTTTTAAAGTCGGGACGTGTCCCTTTTATGTTAGGCGAATAAAGTTTATTAGGAAAGTGGGATAAAGGTTTGATACAAAAAATCTACATTGTAAAAGGTCGCCCTGTGTCGCTTCACAAAAACCATTGCGTTATCGTAGGCCTCTGCTCATTTGTGTTTTTTTACGTTTTGATAGAAGTGTTAGGGCAGGTAGATGAGCAGGCTCGCAAACAGTATATTTTCTATACCATAGGTAGGGTTACAATGCCTATGGTTTACCTCGTAATTGTAAAATGTTACATCTGATTTGTTTTTCTATGCAAATGAAAAATTACTTATTATTATATACTGCCCTGGGCAAATTAAGTAGATGAGGCGGTGCATAAAACCAATATCAACTTTAATATCTTCAGTATTTTCATTTCAATTCAGTTATTTATTCCATCTCACATGTGATATAGATGTCAATTAAACTAAAGTTAACTCTCTTGTACCAACCATCAAAAATATAGTTATTTTTTAATGATATTGCGCATATGAAAATAGAATACCAAGGCTCAACACGATGATACGATTTTTAAAGTAGGAAGGAAGTTTTTGATTATCTACCTAGGTACTTCTGGAAAGGGATGTGATAGCAGGGTTGATCATTAATTAGAGAAATCTAGTACGTGATTCACAGTAATTACCTACAGTAATAGCACAAATAGTGGCTTTTCAGCTTCAGCAATAAATACCTAAACCTCCAATCCTCTCTGAAAATATTAATTTAAAAAAAACCTATCACGCAGAAGCTCAATGCATTTTTTAAACTATTAATTCCAATTTAACTTGGGCTTTTACTTTCTGTAAGTTTTGACTAAATTGTGTTTCTGTGCTATTGGCCTTAGGAGTGCCATCTGTAGAGCATCAAGTGAAGCACGAAAAATAAAGAATACAATGTGATTATCGTGCACAGCTAAGCAATACATTATTTTCGTCTTGTATGTATGATCTCATGACCTTATTGACTTGATGGGCTTTACTTTGCAATTTCTAAGTTTTCACCATTTAATTTACCAGGTTAACTGCTTATCCTGAAACTGCTTGAAAGCAATTATGTTTACTTTTTCATTCAAAAAACAACACTTTTATATGAATATGATTTGTCATTGTTTAAATGCAGTAAAAAACATACTTTGGTAATCAATTGAAAAATGAAAAATTTATTGTTATTTTTTAATTGTGGAATGAATGATGTGGCTACCAAGCTGAATATGTCAGTGTCAGTGTCAAAATGTCAAAGTAACTGTCAAATCACTATCAAATATTCGTTTTGCAAACAAAGAAATTGTAGCTCTGCAAGCTGGCAAAGAACTTAATTAAAATATAATAACTCATAGTGAAGATATTGTACTTCATTATAGAACCGTTTATACCTGAAGAAATTCTTTGCGAAGCGGTACTAATTTCTTCGTAAAATGGAGGATCAAAATCCTGAATACATTGCAAAGGTATATTTTGTAACAATATTTTGTATTACATGATTGTTATTTACTTTCAAAGTACCATGTTGACCATCAAAAAATTTTAACAGAACTTCCCTGAGTTGAAAAATGATAGACTGCTCCGCGCTGCACTTGGGAAAGAGGTCGACAAAGTGCCGGTTTGGGTGATGCGGCAAGCTGGCAGATATCTACCAGAATTCCAAGCAGTTAGAGCGAAGCACGACTTCTTCACTGTCTGCAGAACACCTGAGTTGGCGTGCGAAGTAACGCTGCAGCCACTGAGAAGATACCCACACTTGGATGCATCAATTATATTCAGTGATATTCTTGTCATACCACAAGCAATTGGTATGACTGTGGAAATGCACCCTGGTGTGGTAAGCATTACACTTAAATTGAAATTAATCATGCTTAATTGCATGTTTTGCTGGAAAATTAAATGTTTTTCATTGAAAATAACTTTTCAGGGTCCTGTATTCCCAACTCCACTCCAAGATCCAGCTGAAATCGATAAGTTGCAGGAAGAAGGAGCAGTTTCGAGACTGGCATATGTTGGCAAAGCTATTACATTAACTAGGCATAGAATTGAAGGCAAGGTGCCTTTGATTGGTTTCACTGGTGCACCAGTAAGTTAAAAATAAATTATTGATTCTATTCAATATTGTTGAGTCATCATTACACTTACAAACTTATCTGTTGTGTTTATATAATAATTGAAAGACTAACAATGACTTCTAATAAAAGTTATGTGATCAGTAAGATATCAACCTCATTCTATTCTATTGTGATAATTTTATTGTAAAGGTGTAGAAATAACATTTTGTTTTCATCAAGTTCTTAGAGAACTTGAAATTAATCACTAATGAAAATATTTATTCAGCCTTTGCTGTCCCACTGTTTGGCAAAGTTCTGCCCCAGTTCCTTCCACAAACTCATTTCTCCCACCACTTCAAACTAGCCCACACAGTATGCATAGAGGTCATCTCACCACCACTTTCTGGACCAGCCTCAGCGGTGCTATCCATCTCTTGGCATCCATTTAATATTATTTAGTTCACTTTGTTGTTGTTAGTTTTGGTTGGCCAAGTTTTGACTTATGCATTATTAGAATTAGTTCAACAAATAGTTTGAAATTTAAAATAATATTAATTTGTATTTCCAGTTCACGTTAATGGGATACATGATCGAAGGGGGCGGTAGTAAAACCATGTCAAAAACAAAGGAATGGTTAGAAAAATATCCAAAAGATGTTCACAAGCTGTTGGCACTGCTAACTAGAATCATTATAGACTATCTTCTAATGCAGGTAAAGTTGCATTTTATGTATTTTTTATCCATGGTAATTGCAGCAGGGTTCAGGGGCTCCCTTTCCATCCGGATAGGGAGAGGAAGACCAAAGAAAAAATGGATGGATTGTGTGAGGAATGAAATCTAAAAAAGGAGTAAATGATAGTGCAACTGTTGAAGTCTTGAAAAGGGATCTTTCACAAAACCATGTGAATTTAAAAACAATTCAAATGGTATTACAGCATATAATCAAATTAATTTATTCATGTTTAATAACTTAACTTAAAATAGATGCTGTAATACTTTTCATAAAAATGACCTCTATGATAAGAAGGTTAGATAATCTTAGTTTTGTTATTTTTACTTTTGATCTTTTTTTGTTATATTTCTACCCAAACATCAAGGCCAACATTTCAAACTGCTCTGTAAAAAGTACTTGTTTGTTTAGATGTTAATTTTGCAATAACTACATATATTTACAGGTGGAAAGTGGAGCTCAACTACTGCAAGTATTTGAGTCGAGTGCTGACCATCTCAACAGGGAACAGTTTATTGAGTTCTCAGCACCATATCTAAAAGATATCAGAAGTGGTGTCAAAAAAGGCATTACTGAGAGGAATTTGGAGCAAGTTCCTATGGTAAGTAGACCTAAATAATATGTATAACAAAGACATGCATACTGATGAATTAATTAGTATAAGGAGAACTCATTGTTTGGCTTCTCCTTTTACTATTATTTGGTATAAGTGTGTGGGATAAGAATCCATAGTGAAAAACAGCGAGTCGTCAAGCAGCCGATAGTCTCGGAAAACAAGAAGTACTATCATCTCTGTTTATTGCTTAATGCACTTTGAAACATAAAAAATATTTAATGGAGTCTAAAAATTAAATTAACTAATTCACAAAAGCAAAATAAGATGTATGCATAATATTTATTTATGTTACAGACTGTATTTGCCAAAGGTGGTGGACCTGTCCTAGATGTCCAGACTGAATTAGGATATGAAACTATTGGATTAGACTGGACTGTCGATCCAGAAGAAGCCAGAAAGATTGTGGGCAATGACATAACATTACAGGGTAATTTAGACCCTCAAGACTTGTATAAGACTCCTGTAAGTATTATTGTATTTTTTCAATACCTTACAATGCCTGGCTCACAAAGGGGTAAAAAAAAAGTTTATAATTAGCTAGCCAATCACTATTTACCGGGCCGGGCACTTCATCAGACTTTGCCGCTTCTGAGTGCGTCTACTTGCGCTGGTGCCCGCCGTGAACATTTTCATAAAAAACAGTGCACGCTTGTCGCGACTCTTAGAATTGCTCATACTGCTTTACAACAGACACGTCACCGAGCATCCACACCTGCGCCAGTTTGAGGTTTAACAGACGCCCTAAAATAGTCCTTTCGAAAAAACAGCTGTCACCTGTTGCCCAAATTTTCATTTGATTCCCAATTCCAGACATACAGTTATAATAAAGATTTTGTTAATTTCAGGAGGAAATAACTAAGATGACAATAGAGATGGCACAAAAGTTTGGCAAAAAAAGGTACATAGCAAACTTGGGACATGGAATAACACCTCAAACTCCTTTGGAAAGTATGAAAGCTTTCACAGAGGCAGTACATGAAGCTTTGTAAATATTTTGTTGCATTTTTATTATATGGTGTCTGTTGTATTGCATTTATATCCAAAGTTAATGTTGTTAAATAAAATGGGATAAATATAAATAGGGAATATATCAAAGTGAAACTGCTAAGACTGTGTTTTAATTACATAACTTTTTTTATTTAAAAATGAGTATATTAGGATTACATAGAATAAGTAGTCTTAGAATTCTGACTGGTAGCTGGGATATCTTCGTCGTGGGTTCCTACAGATTTCTTGACGTACTGAAACAAAATTTAAACAATCAATAATGTGTGGAAATAAGGATGTGACCACAAATTACTTATACATTTTGTTAATTATATTAGAACAACAATGTGTTGCAACAATTTTAGATCTTTACTTAAGTCCCTTAATGAACATACTACAGGAAAGATTTAAAACATGACAGGTACTCTGCTGAAATACTTAAGTTTGAGATCTTTTCTCTTTAATCTCAGGGGCAAAATTAATAATTTAAAATCAAGAGAAACCGACCTGAGGATTAACTTGTATCTGTTCATCCATTTCCTGGATGTACTGGTGCAGTTTTGTGCAGGCAGCCATTTGTTGTTCTAGTACACACAAAGTCTCAGGCGATGCATATTTCTCTGGACTGTCCAGGAACACTACCATGCCATCCTTTTGATTTATCATCGCGTAAATTTCACCTTCTGCAATCTACAGAAACATAAGTTGTACATAAGTGAAATTTAATTGTTTTGAATAATTAATTTTGACGGCACGGTTAGCGCAGTGGGTGAGCTATCGGCTACTGCTCTGCGTGTCGCGGGTTCGATTCCCGCACGGATCAAATATCTGTATGACCTACAGGTAGTTTCCGGGTCTGGCTGTTTGTGGGAGAGGGAGTAGTAGTAGCTATTTGTAGAGTAGGAGTGCATAAACAAACATTAAAACTCACATACGAGTTTCGTTTACTTGTGTGTACTCACATAGTCACATACAACTCTAACATAACATAGTGGGTACCATGTTATGTTAGATTCTTTTGTAATTGCTAAGTTAGCATACATTAGATTGACATGACAAGACATTTCTGATTCATTTTCAGGTATATAGTGATCTTTCAAGGCGGCTCTTGACAAAGTGTCTGATATAAACATTTCTTTACCTGGGACATATATAACTTCTAAATCATATTTTTGACAAGTTAACATCATACGCTGTAATCTAGCTGGGACGTCATGTAATGGTTTTTTAAACAGATAGACTAATGGTTTATGATCAGTGTGAACTGTGACTCTGTTACCATATACATATTGGTGAAATTTTTCACAACCAAATTGAATTGCTAGCAGCTCCTTCTCTATTTGAGCATACCTTTCTTGGGTTTGAGTTAAAGTTTTTGAACTGTATGCTATAGGTTTATTTTTTTGTAAAATGACTGCACCTAACGCTGACTTTGACGAATCGACTGACAAGACTAATGGAATCTTGGGATTATAATGAGCTTCTTTTTTGTGTGACTTCAGGAGTGTATAAACAAACTTGTCTTTAGAAAAAATATAAAATGTAGTTGAGTTTGCTCATAAAAACGTAAGTAAGGCACAGTTCAAACATTTGTAACCAGGATTTCAGATGATAACGCGACGTAACAGCTGATTTTTGGGGGCACTGTTTAGTATATAATTATGTGTTCTACTAAGTTACTCCTACATAATTATTAGGTAGAACATGGTATTACTTACCATATTGAGTATGTAATTCTCAGCTTGTGAAGGGCCGCCAAGCTGCACTCGCGCAGCTACATCGCTTAACGACAGCGTTAAGAAAGTCTTGGTCAGCCTTTGAATGTTCTTTTTGTACATAGAACTTAAAACCTGCAAGAAGATGCAAGACAATTACAAGTAGATATTGGAATAATGCGCTATGTATAGACCATGTAACCGACCAAGTTTCACCATAGTACCTACCTACATGGTTATCGCGAAAAAATATTCAGCTGTTCCATACAAATTTAACACCTACTCGACAAAAATGTATGGGACAAAAAGTTTTGTTTTTTGCGATCAAGATATCAGTCTCATACAAAAAAAAGTGGTCAGTTTGATCGTCTGTACCAGGCCATTTAATATGACCACGCTCTTCTGATATCTGCCGGAGATTGGTTCTTTCACCCGAATTATACAAGTGTACATTCAGTCACGAAACGTACGATGTATAGGTATATATGATGCATATACGCCCGCGTTGGGTATTTATTTACTGTAGTCGTTTGGACCTACCGCGAGAACGAATAGTAAACGTAATGAGCAGTTTTTCAATTTTGTCATAACCACTTTGTACGATTATGATTCCAAAATTAATCGAATTTACGTAACGTTTGTTTTGCACGTCCCTGCAAGGACCTCTAGATGCAGTTTTAGTCCGTCACTTAAGCCTTCAGTATGTGCATATTATGCTAATAACTACCAACTTCAATCTTACCTAGCTTTAACAATGACTATGAATATGCATTCTTATAAGGGTATCATGAAATTATGAATACATAAATATAAAAAAATACAAAACTCTTACAATGATGTAGCGGCTTGGTAACCGCGATTTGCTGAGTTGCATTTTTGATGTTATATGGGGACGTGAGCGGACGGCTCGCCAGTCGTTTACAGTACACCGCCCTGCCTCTACACATACCTAGTACGTAGTTAAATATAACGAAGTATTGTGGAACCAAAATAAAGACGTTTATTAAGTTAAAGTCACTTGTCATTTAAGTATCTCCCAACACAGGGGAACACGCACAACAGATGCTTACTTGATTTACTAGTCCCATATTCTTGTCCCTGATGAAGGTCTCGCGGTGTTTGTTTGCTGCATGTGTGGAGGTAGCTAGCTCATGGTAAGCTACCGACAGAGGTTTCAGGAAGCGGCACACTACTTGGGAAGTGTATTTGGGCATAGGTTGTAACTGCTAGAAAAATTATACATTAAGTCAGCCCCAAAAAGTATGTAAATACATTAATTATTCACATAAAATGTGGTACACAAAGGATGTTGTAAAAAGTCATAGTGCAGTAGGTACACATTCTGCAATGTGTACTGTTTAATGTTTGCATGCAAATTTAAAAGATTTTAATAGAATTTTGACTGCATTTAAAATAATGTTGTATCAGAATGCCTCAAATATTTTCATCAAAGTTAGATCACAACATAATGTTTTCAAAATATCACTCGAAAAACCGTAACAGCAGCCTGCAGCAGCAAGTTTATAAATGTTTTTGTTAAAATAGTTTTAACCAATAGTGGTTTTGACTATGACAAATACAATACGTGCTTAACAATGCTCCCAGGCTTGCTAAATACAATAAAAGCTGCTTAACTATGTGTGTACGCATTTTTAACAAATTGCCTAGTAACCTGAAAATGTTAAATTCGAGATATGCTTTCAAGACCAAATTGTACGAATGGTTAATTGATAGCAACTTTTATAGCATAAAACAATTCCTAGAAAGAAAATAGCATTGTTTAAATATAATTATTATTGTAACTTAACTTTGACTAAGTACTAATATTTGCATGCTATATTTAATCTTGGCAAAACATGTCTGTTCTATCTTTGCGCTGTAAGACCAACCATGTTTTAAGCAAATAAATATATTATTATTAAAGACTAGCTTTTGCCCGCGGCTTCGCTCGCGTTAAATTCGGGGTAACACAGTTCCCCTTTAAAAAAAATAGTAAATTAGAGCGATAGAATTTAATTAAGTAACCACATTTCCGAACAAACGATGCTCTTTCAACATAGTCTATGGCTGTGAATGACGTTGACATTCGTTACGCGCGTTTTTTAAAATATGCAAAATTAAATGTATTTTTTTAAATTTTTCTAAAACCTTTTTTTTAATTTTTTTTTTCCGTAAGAACCTTCTACAGAGTATTAGAAAACTACAAAAAAATAATCAGCCAAATCGGTCTAGCCGTTCTCAAGTTATGGCGTGACAACGGGAAACGGGTTTCATTTATATATACCTATATATAGATAGATAGACAAGAGCCCATTTTCAAATGCTGTTTGAGTGAAAAGGATGATGAATGAAGATGACTTTGAGGTCTAAATAAGGGTCATTTTTGTAAATTGTAAGCACAGTATCCAAATAGCTCTTGGGGAAACATACCTTTCCATGTAAGATAAAAGATACCAGTATGAATTTCTTGTAAGCTTCTAACATGATGTGGGACACAACCATAGCCGGCACTGTTACTACAACTTCAAAGAAGTACAAAGCTCTGTCATAGTTCTTCATAGCGGTGTAGATCATACCTCCATAGTAGTAGTAGAGAAGGAAATGCTTTGAGTCATTGTTGCCTCCAAGCTGAAACATCAATTTTCATATGTCATAAAGTACTGAATGTGAAACTAAAACATGTGTTTACATACCTCTGCTTCAATTCAAATGTACCACAAATAAAAAAAGTGCGAAACTGAAGGCATATTTCTTTTCGCTATAATATGCATATTTGATATGAAACAAGAAAGCATAAGGCAAAAATCATTTTGAAAGAAAAGAAAGCTCTCCTGTAAAAAAAATGTATTATTTTGATTTTTGGTAGTTTTGAATTGAAGCAGCTTTATTATGGCTTGTACACAAATGTGAGACATCTCACTTTGAGCATGACATGACTAATATCTACACAAATATTCTTTTAACTAAGTACAAAACACAAACTGTTCATCTTACCTCTGATCCAATTCCAGTAACATCAGTTTCCAAGAACTCTAGGGCGGGTTTCATACATTTTGATAGCAAACAAAGTTGGCACAGATCGGCATGAATAGATGTCAGTTGAGAATCAAAGAGCTGTATTTTCCTAATAGCTTTCTTCAGTATCTCAATACCTCTGATTGGTTGCTTAACTTCAACTAAGTAATTGGTTAAGAGGTGGCACAGCTCAGCATCTGTGGAATATATTTTTTATGTTTAGGGTTATAAATGAACAGTTTTTTGTGAAACTTTTTGTCTTCTGCAATTAATAAGACTAAGAGAGACTTTTGATTCCTGGGTTGGACATAGTGATATTAGGTAATTTTTATTAAGAATTTTACAGTTACAACCCAGTTAATTGTGGGTCTGTGAATGGTGAGTAATGGGTACCTCACCATCCGTCTGTCTAGTGACATCCTGTTGAGGGTGAATTTGTGTTTCACACTTCTAGAGCTGTCAGCATAGGAGAGAGGCCCAACAGGGCCATTGCCTGCTGGAGTTGTGGGTTGTTTGAAAGAGAGATGATGGGTATTAGTTAGTAAGTATGACAGCCCCTTCTGCCCAGAGCAGGGGAAGTTATTTGATGCTTTCCAAATAAATAAAGCCCTGTTTATGATAATGTCACATACTATATTATATGGGACTTACAACATGAATCATAAAATATAATGCACTATAGTGTACCCCTCTGCCTAACCCTGCTGGAATTCAGATATTATATTTGATTTAAAGGGTTTTAAATAACATATTGAAAACTTACATAATTCTGGTGAGAATCTGACTTGTTCTCCATTGCAATTTGTTATGAAGTCATGAATCTGTTTGTACATTGTAGACTTGTCTACGTCAGCACCCTGATTGTCAAAGAAGTGTTGAAAAAGTCATAATTATTTTTATAAAAAGTGCAATCTTGTATAAAAATGACAAATGGGTTGAATATTAAGAGGACTTCTGAGTGAGTTATTCAAACTAACAAAATTATATCTAGCTAAAGCAGTAACAACTTTACTTGTACAGAATCTAAATAAATATAAAGCAACCAAACAATTAGGTATACAACTTAAACAATACCTGTGGCAAAGAAAACTTAGCAACAAGGACTGCTAGGACGCCTAAAGAATGTTGCTGAATATCAAGTGTTTCCAACACTGTAGGGAGATGAGCACTGTTCCTTTGTAACACCTCGTCCGACTTGCCGATGACTTCGCATAACTCACGAAACGACCCTGCAATATACATTGGTATTAAAACCATTCAATTCGGTATTAAAATCATTCAAAGAATTGGAAACAATCAGAATAATATTATTTACCTGAAGCCGACATCGTCCTGACATTGTCCACAAACTGTTCCAATGGTGAAGCCATTTTTTTACACAAAGTCTTTAAGCACAATATTAAGTATTGAAAATCAATGAATGCAGCTTTAGCATCAATTACGTTCGCGTATTCTATATGTTTGAATAATTGCACCGCAGCAAAATGTGCAAAATATTTTATTTCACAACGAACGTGTGTCAATTTTTGACGTTTAGTAAATACACTAGTAGAGCGGTTCATTCCATCGCATTCCAATGAAATGCTTGAAACTCCAAAGGATCCAATATACACACCAAGTCACTTAAAGATCCCACCCAAGAATTGTGAAGAAAACTAGACAATTTTTTATTTGTTCAAAAATATTTGATCTTTATCGCATTTTAACAATATTATTGAAGACAAAACAAAACTATTTACATCTTTAGTAAGTCATATTTACATGAGCTCACCTCCATGGCTACAACTGAAGTTGACAGTGGATTTGAGTAGATTGACAATGACATTGACAAGTTGTTAGAAGATCGATGATGTGCTTTCAGTTTACTGGGTGTTAAAATAAGAAATCTATTAATAGTTAATCAAGAAAAATCAAGTCCTAATATAATGGCTATTTTACATAGAGCTCTATTTACTTGGTTCATATTCTTGGTTTTTTTGATATTACTATGCCTGAGACTAGAATCCAGGACCCACTGGAATTGGTTTATTGTTTTCATACCAATGTGGGTTTACGATAGTATTTTACTAATTTATGTGTTGTTTCATATGATATCTCACTGTAGAAACGGTATAGAAAGGTTTAGAGGAACTATTAACAAAAATGTGTGGTACATTGCTGCAATAGGCTTAAAAATGGCAGCTCAAATTATCATATGCATCAAATTGGAATACACCAGAGTTAGTTTACCAATATACGTCGTCATGACTCCTATTTGGATGTTACTGCCAGTTCTATGTGTCGAAGTTTTTATGCATTTAATAAAGCATTCAAGTGGGAGCAGCAGATACTAAAATGTACCTGCAAAGTATGAAATCATGTTTTCTGCTATTTTGGACTATAATAATCTCAACTGAAGGTGAAACATGTGACAAGGAGTGGTGTAGATAATTTTAAACTTGGCACACATTCATTGAGACTGAGTATGTTTGCACATGTCAAATCATTTGTGCCTGCGTTGAAATATTTAGTGATATAATAACTATTGGAGGCTTAACTGGAAAAGGACAATTTCAAGATGTTTTCCATGGGTAGTACTGCTCCTGAGATAAAACAGTTGACAGTGAAGGAAGTGCCAGCTGGAAGCACAGCAGTACTGAACTGCCACAGCAATGATGTGGACCATAACTTTAAGTTCTGGCTCTTCAATGGTACAGATGTGATTGGCCCTGGTAATGTTTATAATGAAAAGAAGTACAAGTATGAAGTACTTTCTGGGAAACTTCATATTCATGTAAGTATAATTATGTGCAGCATTCATTCCTCAAGGTTGACAAATGTCATTGGTTAAATTTAGATTGTTATGCTATTATTTTGGTGAGATCTTTTTGTTTATTTTCTTGGTAATTAGTTTTTTTATTTAATTTGTTTTAGGATGTGACTGCCAGGGAGTCAGGGTACTACCATTGTGTATCCAAGAAACTCAATGGCTCAGGCTACACTATTGGGCAGGTTGACATGATAGTTAACGGCTCAACATTTACACCTATTGATGCAGTCAAGATAACAGCTATAGTGGTGTCTCTTATTGTGATAATTGGCTGTGCTGTTTTGTATTACAAAATGAGGAAGGACTGGAAAAGATACGAAGGCAGAGTTGTCATACCAGGTATGAAGAAGAGCCATACTGTTAATTTGAACCTTGATTTCCATAGCCTCTATGTAATTTGTATTTCAATCATTATTATGTTATTTTCAGTCGATGAAGTAGAGGATGATGAGGGAGACGGAGATGAAATATACAACCGCACCACCACCCTAGCACAAGTACCGACTCAAGTACGGCAAGTTAGTCAACCAGCAACTGGCCCAAGTAGGAACCTATCATCTGAACATCTTCTATATGGAATAGACAATCAGGGCTTAGACACAGACTTCAATTCAGTGTTTGAGAATATACAAATAAAATCACCACAAGCAAGTCTGATATAAATGTAGCAAAAAAATTTGTTAACTTATATTGTGATAAATTAATCATATTATAGTTTAGATAATTCAGCATTATTGTTAATTGTGTAAGATTTAATGTAGTAGTAAGATTAGTCTCTGTAATAAAAAGTTTTTATTTTAGTTTATAAATGCATTTTAATCAGCTTATTGTTAAATAAGTGCTAAAATAAGAAAATAATCCTTAAATAATTTCAGAAAGTAACATCGGCAGCAGCACCAGTGCTTGTATTTGGTTTTTCAGATATGGACTGGTCATTATTAGTACTCTGAGATTGAGTTGTAGTATCCAAAGTTTCATCTTCTTCATCATCTCCATCAATTTCCATCTCAAACACTCTGACTTTTCTGTAACTTTTCGAAAGCACAACTGCTACTTTACGACCTCCAGAAACAGCAACCCGAAAACCATCCATTTTATCCAACACCTTGAAAACACCAGGTTCTATCAAAGGTGATATATTCTTTTTAATTACTTTTTCGTTGAACAAAAATAGCTTTGGTTTTAAAGCACATTCAATAGCATTTATCTGAATAATTCCTACTGGAACTTGTATAAATATAGAATTTTCTTCAATGCGAGGATGCTGTGTCAGCACAGATAAATATTCAAAAGAATAGAATTGCAAATCTAAAATAGAAATGTTTTCATCATTTGGTTCTTTATCTCCTAGTATAATACTTGAGAAAGAATATTTCATTGAAGTGACTGACCATGCCTTTTCTTTCATTTGTAAGGACATATAATGAATCCCATCATTCATGTGTATAGAATCCACAAATGCCATCATAAAGCTATTTTCAGATTCAAAGTAAGCTTGACAAATTCTCAAGCTTTCACTAAGTTTTCCATTTGATTTGTCTTCATAACACTTGATGTTGAATATTGCTGAAAAATATTTTCCTGTTTCTTTTTTCGAAACATCAAAGACTTGGCTAATGGCAGATTTTAAATGGTTTTGTTGTTGTACAAGTGAGAATTTTTTGAACTCAGCCAAGGAGAATATAGTGTCATTGTCCTTAAGCAAGCAGGAGTTATCTTTCAGAAATTTATGCCATGGATTGTCTTCATCATCAGGCAATATTGTCAACTCTTGGTCTTCCAAATATTGTCCTAACCTTTCTAAGTTGAACTTTGCAGGTTTGTCTGGTAAACTATCACCATCATATTGGTGAGAGTGGTGAACTTGTGCATTGTCAAAGTTGTATAGGAATTCAGCAATGTGGCCAAGTTCCTGTTGAGTAATCTTCACTATTTCGGTTGGTGTTTGTTCACCTACTAATCTGACTATTACAACAAACAGCCACCTGAAGAAAGCCTTGTAATTGCGCATTGATGTGTCAATGACCTGCTGTAATTCTAAACATTTATTCAGGAATGCACAGCAAGCTCTTATTGCAGCTGTCACTGTATTTTCTTCAATACCCATTACCTGAAAAAAACAAAGAACAGTTTTAGCTTTGTTGTAAAAGACAAATATGAACTTGTGATGCACCTCTACCTTAGGTTTCAGGGATACAAATAGAAGATGGTAAACAGGTGTTGCAAATCTTACCTTGTATCTATCTGGTATTCTTGTCAAACCCCTTAGTTCAGAGAGATAATAAGTAAGACTTTGTCCCACAATATTCAATTGCTTCAGAACCAATTTCTGTATAGTTGAATAACTCAACTCAATTGAGTTACTTAGCTTCTTCAAATCATTCACTGTTAGCTTCTGTAGCAGACATAGTTCTAATTCATCTGATGGTGTTCCTGTAAATATAATAAGATTCTAACTTATCAAAGCACACATTACAAATTTGTTTAGGAAGATTTGTAATGGTAAAATACAAACCTAACATGAGTAGTTCTAACAAATCAGCTGAAACTCCACCTACAGGAACTGATGCAGCAAAGTCTGCCATTTTTGTGTCCATCTCCAATAAAATATGCTCCCAGGCTTCAGTAATTGAAATCATAGTTTGATCTAGATAGGAAGTCAATCTTACTATTTCACTGTGCTTTCTGGCCACAATAAACATTTCTTCGGCAAATGCTGATAGAACACTAGTGTTTATGAGTGATATAAGAAGATTATTGGTAATTCTATCAATGTAGAGAACTTGCATGAAACTAAAGTCATCTGACATACAGATATCAAGTACATTGTATTCTCCAAGATCATCTTTGACTACTTGAGCAAGATGTATAGTACCATAGGGATATCTTCCAAAGATATTCATGTATATATAGCCTGTTCCATAGCCCACCATTAACATATGTAACTGATTTGGGACCTTGAGTTCTTTGAAATCTTTGTTGTTCTCATCAGTGCCTTGGTTCTTGTATTCACTAGTTGAAGGTAAGTTTTGTAAAAATGTTGAAGAATCATCCTGAAAACAGTATTTTTGTTTCATGTTACATTGAATTTTGTCCTGGCAAAAATGTGTGAGTAAAAATATTTTTTTTTTATTTTTCTCCTTAATAAATTTTATGAATTAATAAAGAATAAAATAAAAAGTTGACTGAGCCAAAGGCCCAGCAGGGCTTTAAGTTATAGCAAATCAAGTCTGTAAGTCAACTCTAGAAATGTAAATGGTAACATACTTACATAAATGCTTGGTTCCAGAACACTCTCCAACATCTCTGCTCTGACTGCCCAAGTAATACATGTGATACCATACTGTTTAGAGTTGTTAAATCCATCTGTCTGATCTTGTTCCAAATCATATTTGTCAAGAATTTCTTTATCTTCAATATCCACAATGTATACAGATCCTGAACTATAACCGATTGCTAAAGCCTGCAAATATGAAAGAATGTCTACTGTTAAATAAGCATAATTTATAAATTTTGTGATCCACACCATCATTACTGTTAACCCTGCTGATAGGCTAATTGTTCATGATATTCATGCTGACAAACATTTGGATCCTGGTTTCCACCAGGATCCATGTGATTACAACCTAAGTACTCATATTTATTACCTTTCCATCAGGCCTCCATGCCATTGCTCGAACTGTGACATTTTCTTTAGGAGGAGGGAAGTTCCAAACTTTCTGCCAATGGAGTCGGTGAATTTGGACTTCACCTAAAATAACAAAATATATTGTAACTTTTGAATGATACAACTTTAGTAGTATTATTTCTCCTTTACATTACTTTATCATCATCCAGCCTATTGTGGCTCAGCATGTTCTCTTCTATTTACGATACATATTAAAAAGATCTAATTCTTTTCCACTTAAGTACCTACGTTATATAGTAAAGAAAATATTTAAGATTGTATGGTGTATTATTGTCTACCTTTGAAATTGCTCAACGCTAGGAGATCAAGCCGGTTACTCCAGACCATCAAATCCACTTTGTAAGCAACATGCCTTTCTCCAACCTGGCGCATTCCACAATGATACATTTTCTTATGAGGTTAGGTACAGTTATACATAAACTTGGTTTCAATTATTTATAATATTAACACAACAAGTAAATTATGTCGTATAACTCTAACTTAGTTGCCGTTGCCGCACCATTGTAAACAGTTTTTTGTCGTTTGGTTTGACGTTTTCGCTCTAGCTAGCATTGCTAGCTAGAGCGAAAACGTCACTGTCAAATGCTACTGCACCATGCTAGCTAGCCTAGCATCACAGAGTACTATAATATAAAACTAGCATTAAGCATGGTGCAGATGACATGAGATGAACCACTCTTTTCACTTTACCACGGTTCAGAATCATGAAATATTTCAGCTACACCATGAATTAATTATAAATATTAAAAATTGTAATTTCAAGATGTTTTTGTTTAAACATAAAATTAATGAAAAATAAAGCCATAATATTATAATATAGTAATATGGTGCCATAAAAATGTTTGGTGTTGGTATGTATTGTTATGATGGTTGGTCGGTATTTCTTATTGAAAAAGAAGTTACATAACGTTAAGGTGAAAGCTCCAACCTACCCGCGAAATTCAAATTTTCTTACGTTTTTTGCAATTTTCAGGCCAGTGCTAGGTTGTATGTTGATTAAAATATTATTCGCGGCTGTAAGACGTATGTAATTATAGAATTATAATCATCAAAATCACCAATACAACCCTCCAAGTTCATAAAGGCGTAGGAACAAAAAAAAAACAGAAAAAGTCTTTCCTACAGCTTTATGAACTTGGAGGGTTGTATTGGTGATTTTGATGATTATAATTCTATAATTACATACGTCTTACAGCCGCGAATAATATTTTAATCAACATACAACCTAGCACTGGCCTGAAAATTGCAAAAAACGTAAGAAAATTTGAATTTCGCGGGTAGGTTGGAGCTTTCACCTTAAGTCCTTTTTTTAGTCATCTAACGGCTTTCTGTTTTATATATTTTTTAATATATTAAGCCGATATGTTGTAGCCGTTTAGTTATTAGATTATGGGAACCGAATATTATGGAGATATGGTTACAAAGCTATATTATCCAATTGAACAACAAACGGGTCGAAAATAATAGTTTCCGCAAAGGTAAAACTATATTTTCACTGCTTGATGTTTCCGCAGGCACAGACCATAGTGGCAGCGCCAGGACAGTACGATGAGCTTGGAAGATGTGATGGCGCTAGAGTATCGACATATTAATGCGTCCCACACTAAAATCCTACCCATTCCAAGCAAACTAAGACATGCCGACCGATCTTTTGCCATCGTGGCGTACCAAACCATTAACAAAGGCAGAAGGGATGTCGTTTGTTATCGTTTTTGCCCGCGTGCCTCGCAAAACGGTTGCATGATAGGCCGTGGTGTCCGAGGTTGTTTTGAGCTTCACCAAAGTGACAGCGATGAGAACAACAAATGACTCCAAGGCGTAAAGCAGTAGTATTTGGAACTTATTATAGTCAGACTCAGGGCCCGAAAAGGGTTTTTCTTTTTCGTCACCGCAATTAGGCGATAAACACAGAGCCGTTTATCGCCGGTTCAGGGCCGACTCGAGAGTGAGTCGGCCCTGGTTCAGTCCATGGTCCGGGGCGAGAGGGAATGGGAAGCGGTCTCCTCCTGCGAAGTAGTCATGGTAGCCAAGGAAGTGGCTGGACGTTTGAGGGGGACAACCTTAAACTAACCCAGCCGCCACAGGTGATGCCCCGGGCGTCGTTCGCCGCGACATGACTCCCGGCCACCGTAAACGCAGATGATGAGATGGTGAGCAATGGGTAGGTCACCGTGCGTTCGTCTATTTGCCGGCAGGTCGTGTCGAAGGCGCGTTCGTGTTCCACGCGCGCGCCTTAGAGATGTCAGCAAAGTAGGGAGGCCTACCAGGGCCACTGCCTGCTGGGGTTCTGGTTTGTTCAAAATAGATACTGTTGCCCCGGAACACAAAGGGCAAAAGAAGGAACATGGATGGGTTTTTAGTCAGAAAATGTCTGACACCCCTCTGCTCCACCTAGAGCCAGAGAAGTTATTTGATTATTTCCCATCTGAGAAAAAAACAAGTAAACATAAAACAAAGGTCATATTGATAATTCTGAATTAGCTAATGCTAAACTTGGTGGGGTAATCCCACCAAGTTTTTCAATAGCTCAATAGAAATAACTATTTTAATACTTATGCAAAAGGTTTAATAGCACAAATTCTGTATAACAAAAATATACATTTACTTATAATTAAAAGCAATAAAACAATAGTATAAAATTGTTATGGCCTCAAAGAAGAGTATTCATGATTGACAGGGCTTTATCAAACTAATTTGAATTTTATTCATCATTGCACAATCCAAATAAATCATTAAAAATTTGGCTTAAGCCAAGTTCATTCATTAACTTTGATAGTTCACTCATATTAGAATGTTTATTATGTACAGGATTTTTAAAACAAAGTTCTTCAAAATTTGAAAACTTTTTGAAAGTCTTTTCTTCACTTGGGTCAAATATTTCTGTTTTTCTTATCATTATTTTCTTCCAAGTCATTGATTTGATATCCTTCCACCATTCTTTACAGTCACTGTGATGACCTTCAATACAGACTATGCCAGGCTTCCCTGGCAAAGAGAAGCCAGTTAATTTTAGTTCTCTGGCTTTTTTAACAATTTCTTCCCTTTTTCTTTTGTTGTAAATATGGTGAGAATAAATCCAAAGCCTTGCAAATTCATTTTTGGTTTCCTGGGATAAATTTGTGTCTGGAGGATTACTTGTCTGCATAATGGTTGCAAATTTATCTACATTTTCCTGCAACCATGAAATTGCAGTATAAAGACACACTTCTCCAATATGATTTTCTTTTATATACTCTAAAAGCTCAGAATTTAAACTTGACTCATTTTGTCGATTCATCTTATTACATCTTACATATATATCGGGCTCTTCTTCTGGATATGTGCTAGGCAAATTAACAAAAACTTCCAACTTCAGTCCATCTATAAAAAGATTTAATTTGAAATCTAAATGTGGAGGAATGTATTCAAGTTTGTGTTCTAAAAAGTTGCTGATTTCTTTAATTATATCTTTATCACTTAAGACAATTTCCCCTTGGTTAGGATACATAGATTTGAGTAATTCAAACTCCTCTAGTTGTTGTGTTAAACAATCAACATAAACATCTTGCATTGGACTTTTCGAAGTTTCAGCCATTATTACACACTTTGCACTTGCGATTACGTTACTTAACCTAACAAATAAACCAGAATAATTATGCTATTACAAAGTTGTTATGATCGAATGAAGTTAAACAACAAAAACTCTTTCTATTCTAAATTACCGAAATTATCCCTGTTTCCACTAAATTGTCAATGTCAAATTTTGACAACTACAAGTGTCAAACTACTAATTAGAGGCTAATTAGAGGTAATGTTGAGAAAAAGCCAGCAACAGACTGTTAACTACACCAACGTCATCATAGATAAAATGCAAACGCGGCATCAAATACATTCATTCACTAGGAAGCTGTTATATCTTACTTCTTTTTAGTTTTTTTCGCTTATCAGATAAATACAACATCATTTTCCTGCCCTTGTCCCATTCTATTTGGGGTCGGCGCAACACGTTTTCTTCTTCCATTCTCCCCTATCAGACGTCACGGCATCATTTACTCCTTTCTCCTTCATATCATTCCTTACACAATCCATCCATCTTTTCTTTGGCCTTCCTCTCGGTCTCCGTCCATCAACATTCAGACCCATCATTCTTTTAGTCACATGTCCTTCATCCCTCCTCATTACATGTCCATACCAAGACAAACGACTCCGTTTAAATTTTTTGTAACAGGCGCAACTTTCAAACTTCCTCGAATATTTATTCATTCCTTACTTTATCCATTCTTGTCAATTCACACATCCATCTCAACATTCTCATCTCCGCTACATGCAATCGTTTTTCATTCACCCTTTTTACAGCCCAGCACTCTGACCCATACAGTACAACAGGTCTAATCACGGACTTATATATTTTTCCCTTTAACTTGAGGGGCATCCGTGGGTCACAAGTTGTTCCAGTGACCTGTCGCCATGTCATCCATCCTGCGTTGATCCGGTGCGTTACGTCCCGGTCTACTTCGCCATCCCCTTAGACAAGCGACCCGAGGTACCGGAAGTTGAAGCAGATCGGTATAGGCGTTCCGGCAAGGGTTATGGGCACAGAACTGGATAGACCGCCGAAATCGCAGAACAAGTATTCTGTTTTAGTTCTGCTTAATTTCAGGCCAACATTCTCCAGTCTTTGCCACCACACTTCCAATCTGCTCTGGACCTCTTCGCCGCTCTCGGCAACCAACACAATGTCATCGCCAACAGCATGATGCTTGGTGCAGACCGACAGCCACATTGAAGGTGCCGTTAGTGCCCGCTGTGGACCGGACTTGGGTACTGCATCGACTGTACATCGCACGGATCAACTGCACATACTTCCCAGGCACACCTTTCTCCTTAAGAGCCCACCACAAAACCGCACGCGGTACCCGGTCGTATGCCTTTTCGAGGTCGATGAACACCATGTGCAAGTTCTTATGTGCACTTCTGTATTTTTCGCACACCTGGCGGATAGCGAAAATGGCATCCGTCGTTCCCCGACCAGGCATAAAACCGAATTGGATCTGTGTAATTTTGCTCTCTTCTCTCAGTCGCCTTTCAATAACTTTCTCCCAAACTTTCATACTGTGTGACATTAGCTTTATTTCTCTATAATTGTTGCACTGCAGCACATCACCTTTGTTTTTAAAGATGGGCACCAGCGAACTGTGAACATTCGTCAGGTATGGCCTCTTCCAGCAACAGTTTATTGAAGAATAAAGCTAACCACGTCCATCCGTCCTTCCGCAATAACTTTCATACTTCCACCGGTATTCCGTCCGGTCTTAATGCCTTACCATTCTTCATTCCATTCACTGCAATCCTCACTTCATCCATACTAACATTTCTTACTAGTCCCTCATTCACTGTTTTTTTTTCCAGAACACTATTCCAGTCATTCTCTTCATTCATCAATCTTTCAAAGTAACCTTTCCACCTATCCTTAATTTTCTCATCATCTGATATAACCATTCCAGCTTCGTCTTTTATGCATTTTATCCGACAAACTTCCTTCGACTTTCTCTCTTTATCTCTAGCAAGCCGGTTAAGGTGTTTTTGGCGTTCTGGACTAACCAGTGTGTCATAGAGTTGCTGGGCTTTCGCTCTCGCTATGGCCACAGCTCTTTTGGCTTTTTTCTTGAGAGCATCATACTCACTCTTTCTTACAGCTTTCAAACTAGCACTCTCATTTTCAACACTCTGCCATTCTTTGAACTTCTTCTTTTTTTCCTTCAGTACATTCTATATCTCTGTCGACGACCACCACGTATCCTTTTCTATTGTGCCATTTCCTTTCGTCTCTCCCAAAATACCTTTTGCTGCGCTCCTAATGCACCTTGCCATCTCATTCCAACATTCATTTACACTTAGGTCATTCAAATCACCCATCTCTACCATTTTGTCCACCACTCGGTCTATTTTCCTCGCACAATCAGGCTTCTCTATCCGCGTTAAAACATCGCAACCCCCTTATCGCATCGGCCGCTCGATACGATCCCGCGAATAAGCAAAATTCGTCGTCCTAGACATACTCTCGTCACTCCTGACGATGCTATAACCCTGCTCCAGGAGAGCAGCAGGGAGACTAGTACTCTACGTAAATTCAGACGCAAAGCGCCGTCATTCCACACTCGCCGCCGAGGCCCGTCGCGACGTCCCGGTAACTGCCCCACCCGTCCCTTGCAAGAGCCAGCCCGCGATGCTGAGCCAGTAAGTTTAAATCAGTCCTCAAATAATATCACTCAGATCCAGCGTGTCCCTTGCTGTCCTTCAGCGACGCCCTAAGCCGAGGCTCGTACCCCACAGGGGATGCCATTAGCGTGTAGTCGCTTAGTTTGTAAGTTTTAACCTTGGTTGAACTGCGAGATGCCATTCATAAAAAAAGGCTTCTCTAGCATATGCCATTTTGTATAACTACTTCCATAGCCAGGAATCTATGCTGTGAGACCAAGTCTTCTCCTGGCAGCACTTTACAGTCTTTGATGTGCTTTAAATTGTTGCGTCTGACAAGGAAGTAGTCAATTTGCGTGTTATGCATACCACTTTTATAAGTAACTAGAGTAACTAGGTGTCCTTCAACTTTTTGGAACCAGGTGTTGGCTACTGCTAGATCAAATGCAGTAGCTGATTGTAATAAAGTTTCCCCCTCATTGTTTAATATACCAAAACCCCATCCCCCGTGTACTCTTTCATAACTTCCTTTTATTCTTCCCACATGTCCATTAAAATCACCTCCAACTATCAATTCCTCCTGCACCGGGATGGTCATCAAAACTGTATCAAAATCCTCCCAAAACTTCTCTTTCACTCTTACTTCACATCCTACCTGTGCGGGGCATACGCACTAATCACGTTCAAGACCATATTTTCTAACATTACTTTCACAACTATAAACCTATCATTAATCTTTTTTACATCTATGACACTTTCTTTCAAATTACTATCTAGGACTATTCCCACGCCATTTCTTTTCCCATCACTTTCACAGTAGAAAAACTTGTATCCTGTTATAGTCTTCCATTTCTACAGGACGTTATTTACTCTTCAAGGAAACACTGATCTTTAATACTGCATAATATACTTTTAATAACATAAACTTATAAAACAATCATGACTGGTCCTTGTAAAAAACTCTAAACATATTTTTCTACTCTGTGCTCTAAACCAAACTAATCCCCAATTTTCTCATGACACATGCTCTTGTCAATTAAACATTCTTATTTTAAAATACATTTTCTTTTTATATCAAAGACAATTAAAATTTCTTTCTCTAACATCCCCTCTAAATTTTATATAACTCAAATAATATCTAATTTAAATCACCTTACATAAAACTTTAACAATCATTTAGGACAACCTGTTAATAACTTCAACAACACTCAACATAGGCCCATCATAGGCCCAACAACACATCACATAATACAAAAATAAAAACACATAGTAGTATTCACTTTCTAACAATAATACTACTAGAATACTACTAAAAAAAAAAAAACTGCTGTCAACTCGTCAACGTCAGTCTCGTGCGAACAAAAATATTTTTAATACATATAGCTCACTTTTAACTCTTCAATAATCAAAACTTGATCATATTTACAAATATTAATGTTATCTGGAACCTGGAATTTATAAAGTGAAATTTTACTATAAACAATACGTAATGACACCATGGCAGACATACGTCACATGCGCTGTCAAAATAAAAAATCTGTAAATGCATGAAGATGATTACAAGATCAGCAGCTCGCCGTGATGCACGCCTTCCACCTCCGGGCCCGTCGCTCAGCTCCGCCTCGCCGCCGCCGGAACCCAGCCTCGTCGTGAGCGCTGTGACATCGGCCGTGGCAGTTGCGTCGAGCTCGAGCGACGAGTATTTTTCCCCGCCCACGACGCCACCACCTGCTCGTCGACGGGGAGGACGCCGGCCGCCGGACGGCTTAGGACTTCGAGGCCCACCGGCCTCTGATAGGGTCCCAGCTCCCGGCGGAAGTGTGCAGCGCATGCGATGGACTAGTTCCATCAATGAAAACGTCATGCGCTCATACTATGGGGCTACAGAGGGAGGAAACAACCTGACCGCGTACCGTGTTCGGATGCTCTCTCTGTTTCAGGTGCTTGAGCCAGCTGTCAACGTGTCGGCACAACGACTGTCGGATCAGGTGCGGGTTATCCAGCGTAATCGTATGCTGGATGACACCGTACTTGATCGCTTGCGAACCGAAATGCAGAGTAGCCAGGTCATTACCTCTTCGTCGCAGGCTGTGGTTCCACCACAGTCCCACCAACTAGTTAGTCGCGCTGACGAGGTAAGTAATGACATGGCTACTAATGTAAGTACCCAGTGCAGTGAGGAAATGAGGAGTGCTTTGGAGGGTGCGATTCGAGAATATCGGTACATGTCGCCCGAACTTAGACCACGCTTACCTCGTTTGCCCATGCATAATAAAAATAGGGCGCTGGTGGCTGTTCTGGATTCGCAGTTGTCAAACTATTTTGACAACTGCGAAAACCTCACTGATGCTCACTCAATCCTGTATTGTGCGGCTGTAGCGGCGTGTCGTGTAGCTCACGTTAAATTTCCTGATGACGGAGCTACACGACCGAAACCAGCTGTACCATTTTGGCAGTGCAGGATTGAGCGGCGTATTGGTGTGGCCAGAGCACTCATCGGCAAACTAATCTGTTTTAAGGAGGGCAACACTCGACCTCGAGTGATGCGCTTTGTGAGGCGGGCATTTGCAGGGACTGACATAAGTCCTCCAGACTATATGTCCCGCATCACAGAGCGCATCGACTTCTTGAAGCAGAAAGTGTATGCATGGGCAAACCGTATTCGTAGGTATAAGCGGCGGGTGGAACGATACACTTTGAATCGCACATTCCAAAGCGATGAAAGGTGGGTGTATAGAGCATGGGAGCGACCAGACCAAGGTGTGTCTGACACGCACCTACCGGATGATGATGCCATGTGTTTGTTTTGGCGCAGCATATGGTCGGTGCCTGTCAGTCATACCGAAGGTGAATGGACTCGGGAAGTCGAGCGAGCATGCGATCCAATACCAGAAATGGGGGCCTTAACAATCAGCCCCCAAGATGTAGCTTGTGCGGTCCGTCTGTTGCCTAATTGGAAATCTCCAGGGCCGGACGGACTGCACAACTTCTGGATAAAATGGATCCAGAGGTCGCACGTTCGTTTGGCGGCCCTATTCCAGTCGGCCTTAGAGTCAGGGTCGCTACCCAAGTTTCTGACAACTGGTATTACCCACCTGCTCCATAAATCGGGTAGTACGGCGGAACCCAAAAACTATAGACCAATTACGTGTCTTCCGACACTTTATAAAGTTCTTACATCCATTTTGAGAGCGAAAATCACTAAACACATTGATGACAATTCTATCATGTCTGCTTCTCAAAATGGATGTAGGAACGGGTCCCGCGGTACTAAGGAGCTGCTCCTCATTGATATGGCCATTAGTCAACAGGTTCGCCGTTCCCGAAGGCATCTTTCGACATGTTGGATAGACTATAAGAAGGCCTATGACTCCGTGCCACATACATGGCTCATGAGGGTGCTAGATTTGTATAAAATTGATGCAACTCTGCGCACCTTCCTGATCTCGTGTATGAGGCAATGGAGTACAGTCCTTCGCTATCCAGGATGTCGGCAGATTCAGAGAAATAGTGAACCGATAAGGATAGAGCGAGGTATATTCCAGGGCGATAGTTTGAGTCCACTTTGGTTCTGCTTAGCCTTGAATCCTCTAAGCACGTTGCTGGAGAATTCAGGTCTGGGCTATCGATTGAAGAGAGGTGGTCAGGTTATATCTCACCTTCTTTACATGGATGACCTGAAACTCTTTGCCCCCAACGATTTGCAGCTGATGGAACTACTGAAGGTAACTGAAACTTTCAGTAGTGCCATCAGGATGGAATTTGGTGTGGACAAATGTGCGGTCATGCATGTAAAGCGAGGGGAAATTGTGGAATCTGTGGGAACCCAGCTTTCAGATTCCATAAATCTTAGATCCCTCTCAGCAACCGAAACCTACAAGTATTTGGGGATGTCGGAAGCGCTGGGCATCAATGTTGCTGACATGAAGCAATTGTTGAAAGAACGCTTCTTTGGCCGCCTGAGAAAAGTATTTAATAGTCTTTTATCAGGCGGAAACAAGGTGCGTGCTTTCAACGGTTGGGTCATGCCGGTTTTGATGTACTCTTTCGGCATACTCAAATGGACTCAAACAGAACTGGACGCCCTGGATAGGAAGGTCCGTACATTGTTAACGGCATTTCGTATGCATCACCCACGTTCTTCGGTTATGAGACTGTATATCCCGCGAAGTTGTGGAGGTCGAGGCTTTTTAAACGCTAAGACTCTCCACAATCGCGAGATATGCAGTCTGAGGGAATATTTCCTAGAAACCGACGTGGGAATGCATCGGGATGTGGTTGCAGTGGACAAAGGCCTCACCCCGCTCTCCTTGGCTAAAGAGAATTGGCGCAAACCTGTAGTGCTTGACACTAACGACCGCAGGGAGGTATGGCAGAGTAAGGAGCTTCACGGACGCTTTTTCCGGGCCCTACATGGTCCCGATGTAGATCAATCAGCGTCCGTAGCCTGGCTACGTTCCGGGGATCTCTTTGGAGAAACCGAGGGTTTTGTCTGTGCAATTATGGATGAAGTTATGATGACAAATAACTACCGGAGATTTATTGTGAAGGACGGCACGGTTGACATATGTCGGGCATGCCACCGTCCGGGTGAATCAATTCGACACATTATCTCCGGTTGTTCTCGTCTAGCTAACGGAGAGTACTTGCATAGACACAACCTTGTAGCCAGGATTATCCATCAACAACTTGCTCTAAAATATAACCTTGTGGAAGCGGAAGTGCCGTACTACAGGTATGAGCCCGACCCAGTTCTCGAACATGGCTATATCACATTGTACTGGGATCGATCCATCATCACTGACAGGACTGTTGTTGCCAACAAGCCTGATATAGTGGTGGTGGATCGATCAGAGCGGCGCGCAATGATTGTTGACATAACAGTCCCGCATGATGAGAACCTCGTGAAAGCCGAGAAAGATAAGCAAATCAAGTATATTGACTTGGCTCGCGAGGTTGTCGACATGTGGGATGTGGACTCAGCGATCATTGTGCCGATAGTCGTATCTGCCAATGGCTTAATTGCCAAGAGCCTCGACCAATACCTGAGGAGGCTCTCGTTAGGCAGCTGGATCAAGGGCTTGATACAGAAAGCGGTACTCCTGGACACGGCTCGTATTGTTAGGAGGTTCCTTTCTCTGGAGCCCTGACCGCCGCACGGTGGGCTGAAAATCGGCTTTCATAGACTTAGGGATTTCAATTTGTAAGTGCTTGTTTTTATGCCGGATATCGCTTCTATTAGTCATTACTATGTACAAAAATGACACCCGAGTTAATTCTACCCAAAAACGAAGGAAATATAATTTTTTTACGAAAAATTTGTATGAAGCTAGTATGAAAAATCGAATTATCTCCTAAACGGCATGTTTAACCGTAATATCCTTGGAGATGGTCATAGTGCTAATTATTTATGATTTTTTGGTTGGCGATTGGACGAAAAATTTAATGCCGTTTTTTTTTTAAAAATCGTCAAAATATTTTTATTTATTTTTACATGTAAAACGATCCCTTTTAGTGTCTAAGTTAAAAAGTTCGATATGTTATTAACCCAAATATTAAGAACACACGAAACAAGAAAAATAAAATAAAAAAATTGCTGTTTTTGACACATTTATATTAATTCAAATAAAAAAAGATTTATATTGAAGTAACATATGAAGTTATATTTTATACAAAATAAGTTAATTTAAGGAATTAATACTAAGCATTCGTAAAATAAAGTAAAATAAATAAAAAAAATAAAACATATATCATTAAATATTACAAAAAAACCCAAACACACTCAAATACAAATTTACAAATATGTACATATATATCTTTTTTACAAATTTTCCTTATCACTCTCGTTGTCAGACTCCAATTCTGAGTCAGCATCCAGATTGGATATATCCAAAAATTCGAACTCAGTTTCCTGAAATTGAATTAAGTCGAGAGTTTCAGCAAAAAAGCTCTGCTTTTTCTTGGCATCTAACTTAGGCCTTTGTGCACTTAGCAAAGGGTCCGAAGAAACAACAAGCATATTTAAAATGTCTTGATTGGAATCCTGCCTGCTTCTTTTCCGCGAATGATGTTCTCGAAACCTCCTAAAATCTTTGTTTCGAGACTCTGTGGCTTCTTCCGAGAGAGTCCCAATCGGCACAATATTATTTTTCTCGATTATGTCAGCCCCATGGATTAGTAACTTATGAACGGTTGACGACATGTAGTACCAGTCGTATAGTAATACGTACTTTTCTGCTGTTTTGCGAGCATAATCTCTAAATTTTATTATATCGATCTGCTCTCCAGATGTAATTGCTTGTAAAATTACAGCAAATCTTTTGATGAGGTCTTCATCCAAACCGGTTATAGCTGCGGTTTTATTAGGAAACTCAAAGAATTTTCTTGCAGTATTCCCGTCATTGGTGGTTCCCGAGCCTTGTTTTACTATATCAATCAACAGATTGAGCTCATCTTTGAATTTATTTTGAATTATTTTCTTTCTTGTCTGTAGCATTTCTTTGTGCTCATCACTTCTCGCTGCCCACCGTTTGAAGTCCAGTCTGTATGCAATGTGTAACAGACATTCCATACAATTTATACGGGCGTGTAGGGATGACAAGCCAAACTCATACAGGTCCGAACACACAATTTTTGATGTTACAGCATCTAAGCGGTTCATTTCTGTAGGCTTTGCTAAGCACAGGTAGCACGATGCATTTGATCTAGCTTCAGAAAGGTAAGTACAGACTTTAGCGTCGATCATCGTCATCATTAGTTGATGAGTCACCCTATTATTATTATTGCACTCTGTGGGGATAAGGGCCTCAATTTCTTCATCCATTTGTTTTTTCAGCCCAAGGACAACTGCTTCACTCTCCTTTACAAAAGTAAACTGAACTGGACGACAATACAAAACTGAGCATGGTTTTGGGTTCGTCCATAAAATGTTGTCTCCATCTGTCAGTTTTAGTGGCACCAAGGAGGTCATGAAAATGCTTGAATCATCTTCCTCACCCTCAATTTTCTGCTTGTATCGGCTTTGGTTAGAAGCACCGTCAAATCCCCACTTGGATATCAGCTTCAACTGCTTGTTATGCTCTTCGTTAGAAAGGCTTTGAAGGATTCTTGTAACCGTGATATCAAGTAAAGCTTGAAGTGTAATCCTAGCCGATGAATCAGTAACTGTCACTGATTGCTTCGGAGGGTAGCAATCAAGCTTAGTTTGTTGCACTTTATAGTAAGATGGATAAATATCTTTAGCACCTTCTCGAATGGCAGCCTCACGCAACGTAATATATTGCCACTTTGAGAGTTTTAGCGAAAGAAGCAATCCAAGCGCCTTTTCTGGCGTAAATATGATTGTTTTCGCTGGTTTCTTAAGCGTTTCATTTAATTTAGCGGCTGCTTCAGGATTTTTCATCATGTATTCGATGACAGAGGCGATATCTCCATGCCCTTCTTCTTTTAAACGTGCTGCAGCTGCATATGCCAATTCACTGGAACCTTCGCCTGTGTGTTCATCAGATCTTCTCTTTTTTTGTTTACTTCCCAGGTCTTCGAATGGTTTACGGGATCTTTTCGTCATTGTTCCAATGGACGTTGATGTCGACGGTTCTGGAGAGACTGAGGGCGCTCTTGGTATCTCATCAACACTTGGTTCTTGATTAACTAAAGTTTGCACAAAACTCGGCCAATCAATATTTGCTCCCAACCAATTCTCGTACTTTCTCCTGAAATTATCAAAGAATCGGTTGGATTTCTCCCACCTTTGTAAAGCGGCTCGCGTAAATCTCCGACAAAATTCTTTGAGAACAACATAATCTTCGTCAGACAGGCAATCGCCTATGCGGGATACAACTGCACTAAACAATACTTCATGATCAAATGAAGTACTCTCACTTCGTAGAAGAACAAACAAGTCTAAATTGGTCATTAAACTTTCCATTTTAAGATTTTATAGTCGCAGATTTAGTGTTAGCAGTTACACAGTTGTGAACAAATTAAATTATAAAACAAAACTTTAGCCCTTTTATTGCAAAACGACAATAATTAGGTAACTACCCTCATTAGTTATCTCCTCATTAGCTAATGAAAATCTATAATTGTCACTAACTATTCTTAGAACTCATAGCACTGCTAATTAACAAATTAGCTTACTTATCAGGAAATGTTAAATATAATCCATTGTCGTGAGATATTGAAAATCATTAAATCACCTATTAAGACTCATTAGAAGACCTAATCAGTGTAGTTACTTAATCACTTCTTTTTGGACTCATTAGAAGACAATTGGTAATTTGGTTGTATGAAAAGTTTTAAAACTCATTTTGTGTTGATAAATATCTAGCTCAAACATAGTTGGCTACGTGTGGGTGTACTATAAACCTCTGCCAACTCCTTCGGAAATATAGGAGTGATGCTATTTTATGTTATGTGTAGTTAAAAGTCCGTGTTCTTCAACATAAACACCAAAAGGAATCGTTTCATACGTAAAAACAAATAAAAATATTTTGACGATTTTTAAAAAAAAAACGGCATTAAAATTTTTGTCCAATCGTCAACCAAAAAATCATAAATAATTAGCACTATGACCATCTCTAAGGATATTACGGTTAAACATGCCGTTTAGGAGATAATTCGATTTTTCATACTAGCTTCATACAAATTTTTCGTAAAAAAATTATATTTCCTTCGGTTTTGAGCAGAATTAACTCGGGTGTCATTTTTGTACATAATAATGACTAATAGAAGCGATATCCGGCATAAAAACAAGCACTTGCAAATTGAAATCCCTAAGTCTATGAAAGCCGATTTTCAGCCCACCGTGCGCCGGTAGCTTGGACCCTGTTCCCGATACCGGTGGGCTACTATTTTTATATTTTTAAATGTTTTTTTTTTTTGTTTTTGATAAAAAAAATATGTAAAAATATAAAAAATATGTATGTAAATAAATAAATGAAAATAATAATACTACTAGTTTCTTCAATCAACTTGTCTGCATCTTCAAAGAAACATACAAAAATGTCCCCTCTCAAACTGACATTCACCATCAGTTGTTTTGCTTCTTACAAAATTTCTCCCAACTTTTCTTCAACACCATACAAAACTTTATAAAAAATTGACCTTTAACATCAAAAATAATATCTAATTTAAATCACCTTACATAAAACTTTAACAATCATTTAGGACAACCTGTTAATAACTTCAACAACACTCAACATAGGCCCATCATAGGCCCAACAACACATCACATAATACAAAAATAAAAACACATAGTAGTATTCACTTTCTAACAATAATACTACTAGTTTCTTCAATCAACTTGTCTGCATCTTCAAAGAAACATACAAAAATGTCCCCTCTCAAACTGACATTCACCATCAGTTGTTTTGCTTCTTACAAAATTTCTCCCAACTTTTCTTCAACACCATACAAAACTTTATAAAAAATTGACCTTTAACATCAATTGTTTTTCTTCTCCTTCTTACAAAATCTTGAACTCCTCTTCAACAACATAGAAAACTTTATAAAAAAATTGACCTTCAACATCAATTGTTTTTCTTCTCCTTCTTACAAAATCTGAAGTTTTCTACTCCCAAGTCTTCTTCAGCAACTTAAAAAAATCTTTATAAAAAATTGACATTCAACATCAATTGTTTTTCTCCTCCTTCTTACAAAATCTGGAGATTTTCTACTCCCAACTCTTCTTCAACAACATATAATTGTTTTTTCTTATCACAAATCTTCAACAACATATAATTGTTTTTCTTATCACAAATCTTTAACAACATATAATTGTTTTTCATATCACAAATCTTCAACAACATATAATTGTTTTTCTTATCACAAATCTTACAAAATCTAATTGTTTTTCTTCTCCCAACTCTTATCTTCTTCTTCTTATAAAATCTCGAGTTTCTACTTCAAATAATTTACTCAAATTTAAAAAACTCCGAAACATCATTATCGCGCAGTGGAAGCGTGCTGGGCCCATAACCTGTTAAAATTTTCCTTTCTACATGACGTTATTTACTCTTCAAGGAAACACTGATCTTTAATACTGCATAATATACTTTTAATAACATAAACTTATAAAACAATCATGACTGGTCCTTGTAAAAAACTCTAAACATATTTTTCTACTCTGTGCTCTAAACCAAACTAATCCCCAATTTTCTCATGACACATGCTCTTGTCAATTAAACATTCTTATTTTAAAATACATTTTCTTTTTATATCAAAGACAATTAAAATTTCTTTCTCTAACATATCCCTCACCAATTTCTCTTGCTTTTGTACCCTTCCATATAATTTCTTGTAAACACGCTACATTTATTCTTCTTCTTTTCAGCACATACGCTAATTCTCTGGCTCTTCCAGTCATTGTCCCAACATTCCAACTAGGGCTTTCAATACCGGTATTACGGGATCCCGTAATACCGTAATCACGGATATATTTTGGTCTTTTTTCAATACCGGTACTGACGAGCCAATACCGTGATTACGGTATTACAATAATTTTATAATTTTAATTATTAGACATTAATAGTAGAATGCAAGACAACATGGAGCAGTATGGCTGATACGATTGGACGCTTTTTGAAACTAAAGGATTGTGTTTTAAAAGTTTTAATCGATCTAAAATTAAACTCCGATTTTGAATTAGACGAATTCGATTTGACAATTTAAAAAATATTTACAACAGCCTTTCTGTAGTCAAAGTAACTGTATTAGAAATTTGTAAACGGGATGCCAATTTACTAAAAGCGGATATTGCGCTAAAATTTATGTTGACAAAGTTAGATGGTCAAGCTAATGACTTAAGCCAAAATCTTGCAAAAACACTTCGAAGACGCATAAAGGAGCGACGATTTTTAATATCTGGAGTATTACAATATGTATTTGCATGACCCTGAAACTTTTTTCAGTAATGATGATAGCTATAAAGGGAGATTTCTAAATTGCCTAAAAGTAAGGATGCTGCCTCGGCTGTAACCACAAGCACTGATTTTAGATCAATAATAAGAGTAGAGATTTGTGTCTTTGAAACTGCTGGGGGTGGACGTGAGATATTTCTATCGGCGGCATACAAATATTTACTGTCTGTTGTACCGGCAAGTGTTGAAGCAGAGCGTGCTTTTTCGTCAGCAGGCTATTTATTTAACAGGCTAAAAAGTTCGCTTTCTGATTCGACGATTTCTTTTTTGCGATCACACTTTCAAAATAAAAAAAAAAAACGAAAATATCTTTTGATTAAAAATGTTTCAATATGATACATTTAAGTTAAGATTTTTATTATTGTTTGTCAGCAAATTTGCAAAATACTATTTGATTTATTTTGTTACTTGTTTAATTTTGGATTTTATGATTGTTTTTTTTTAATAAACATAATAGCGTTAGTAAAATGAAAACCTAATGATTGCTGTAATAATAAATATAAGTATAGATCTCATTATCATTGTAATTTGCATATTCTATGTAAACGTAAACTAAACGTAATCAAAACTTAAACTAAATGTGATATCGCAGTAGGCAATTACTACTGCGATATTACATTTAGTTTAAGTTTTGATTACGTTTATAAATCCTAGTCCTATAATCAATCAATACCAAGTTGTTATGCTATTAAAAGAGAATAAAGACTGATTTGGAAACAAAAATACGTATCTAAAGGGTTTTATTAATGCCCTAATTAAAGTTCTTATAAACCTTAGAAGAATCCCTTAGAAGGGATGACAGTCAAGCGCTAGTTTTTTTTTTTTTTAAAAAGCTTGAAAAACTTGAGTTCAATACCGTGATCACGTGATCACGGTATTGGAATTTCTAATACCGGTACTGATACCGGTATTGAAAAAATCCGGTATTTGAAAGCCCTAATTCCAACTAGCATACCTCAATCTCACTTCCCAAGATACTGTGAGTACTGGCCACTCAGTACTTGTAGTGACACCGCACGTCGTTAAGGCCTTCTGCCTTAGTTACCTAAAATAACAGTTGTGTCATATATAATAAAATAATTATTATGGTTTGTAAAACGTTTGCGTGTTTATTTAAAACCTCACAAATTGGTAGCAGAGCGTGGTTGATTGCATAAAAAGAATATGGCATCAACTACGAATTATCGGCACGTAGAACTATTAAACAAAACCAATTACGACACATGGTATTTGCATGCCCAAGCAATCCTAGTCAAAAATGATTTCTGGGACATAGTAAGCGGCACAAAAATATCACCACCAGCTACGGATGCGGCGGCGAGAGCGGCGTTCAACAAAGAGGACTTGAAGGCAAGAGCTGAAATCCTACTTTTATTGTCACCGTCCGAATTAAAACAAATTAAAGCCTGCACGACATCGAAAGCTGTATGGGACAAGTTGAAAGCTACTTATCAAAGCAGTGGACCTGCGAGGAAAGCTACCCTATTGAAAAAGTTGGTTCTAAAGCGAGTGACCTCAGGGGAAGATATACATGACCACTTAAATAATTTCATGGACATCGTAGACAAACTCGCAGACATGGATATTAAAATACCTCCAGAACTGCTTAGTATAATGCTTCTCTATAGTTTGCCGACAAATTTTGAGAACTTTAGAATAGCCATCGAATCTCGAGACGCCCTTCCTAATCCTGAAGATCTAAAAGTAAAGATTCTGGAAGAATACCAAGCAAGGAGCGGAAATGAACAGCCTGATAGCTCAGAAGCATATCATGTCAAGAAAAACAGAAAAAGTTTGTACTGCAAGAGCTGTAAAAAGAAAGGCCACACTATCGAGACATGTTGGGGTAAGAAGAAAGATAACGGAAACAAATGTAATTATAACTTTTGTCTTAGCACCGTAAATTCGGATACTGGTAAAAATGTCTGGTGTCTAGATAGCGGCTGCTCATCACACATGTGCGGTGATGAATCGTTATTTTCAACCATAATCCCTCAAAATGGCACCCTAAAGTTAGCATCAGAAAAATATACGAGTCAAATTCAAGGTAAAGGAAGAGTTACAATCAGTACCGATAAACAAGGCTTTGATTTCAATGACACCCTATATGTTCCCGATATATCAGTAAACCTTTTATCCGTCGCCAAGATAACGGACAGAGGACATAAGGTCGTTTTTCATAAAGAGAAAGCCATCGTCGTAGAAAAAACCGGCAAAAGGATACTGACTGCTCGAAAGAAAAATGGACTTTATTACTTTGAACCTGAACTAAAAGAAACTGCAAACTATACACCAAAAGATAATAGTGACATTATGGAATGGCATCGCAAACTCGGCCACATTAACGAAAAAGATCTGAAGAAGATGGCGAAAGATAACCTTATGTATGGCTTAAATTTGAATGATAAAGACATGGAATCTTGTGAGACCTGCATTAAAGGTAAATTATCCAGATTACCGTTCGTAAGACATGATGGTCTATACACAACTGATAACCTGGAAATAATTCATAGCGACGTTTGCGGACCATTCGAATGTGAAACACTAGCAGGATCAAAGTACTATGTTACTTTTACAGACGACTATAGTCGCTATTGTCACATATATTTCATTAAAAGAAAAAGTGACGTATTCAATGTTTTCAAAGAATATAAAAATGAAGTTGAGACTTTCCATAATAAGAAGATTAAGAACCTGCAGACCGACAATGGCACAGAATACCGCAACAAGGATTTTGATATTTTTCTCAAATTGCATGGCATCCAAAGAAGATTGACCACTGTTTACACCCCTCAACAAAATGGGATTAGCGAGAGAAAAAACAGATCATTAACAGAAAAAGCCAAATGTCTGCTAATAGAGGCCAATGCACCTAAAAAGCTCTGGGCGGAAGCGGTAGCAACCGCAAACTACCTCATCAACCGTAGCCCGTCCAAAGCACTCAATGGTGAAACTCCGTTCAAGAAATGGTTAGGCCGAATACCAAGCGGAAATCATCTGTACGTGTATGGTAGGAAGACCTTTGTTTTGAAAAAGAACAAACGAGGCAAGTTAACCCAGAATGCCAAAGAAGGCGTATTCATGGGGTACTCAAAGACCTCAAAGGCTTACAGAGTGTACATACCCGCAGAAGATGATGTAGTTATAAGCAGGGACATTAAAGTCATAGACAAGATGTACTTCGAAGAAAATCAAAACTATGATCAACTTATTAAAGAAACGGAAGACTCTCAGATCAGTGGAAAACAACACAAAATTGATAAAAATAATAAAAAGGGAAAACAAATAGAAATTGAAATAACGGAAAATAAAAAGGAAAATACGTTACAAAATTTAAATGAGCAGGATGAAGTTTCTTCAGCAGATGAAACAGAATCTTACGATGATGCATCAGAGGTTCCAGAAATATCCGAAAATGGGAGGCCACAGAGAGCGAGACACCCGCCTGCGTGGACCAGAGATTTTGTACTGGACCAAAGTGAAGAAAATCACGTAGTCTCGGATATATCATATATATCCGATGAGAATGAAGATGATGAATACTGGCATGATGCTATAAAAGCTGAGATTAAAGCACATGTTAAGAACGGAACCTGGAAAATAGAAAATAAAAACAAAGACATGAAAGAAGTGGATTACAAAATGGTTTTAAGGAACAAAATTGGACCCGACAACAGTATTACAAAGAAAGCCAGACTTGTAGCACGGGGCTTCACTCAGCGACCAGGAATCGACTACAACGAAACATTCGCACATGTAGCTAAACTGAGTACGATAAGATCTGTTGTCGGAATAGCCATTGAAGAAGGTTTAAAATTGAACCAGATGGACGTTACAACGGCGTACCTAAATGGCGAACTAGACGAAAAGATAGTAATGAAGTATCCTGACTATTTAGAAAAATACCTCACTGAAATCATGGTTGAAAGTAAACAAGAAAATGGAACTTTGTACAGCAAAACAAAGAGAATGTTAAAAGACATTAAAAACAATCCAAAAGGAAAAGTTTGTCATCTCATAAAAGCTCTTTACGGACTCAAACAGGCAGGGAGGCAATGGTACAAGAAACTCGACACAGAACTAAAGAACATAGGCTTTAGAGCATCAGAAGCTGACCCATGTCTATACTTACTACAGAAAAGAGGAGTTAAAGTAATAATAGTCATATATGTTGACGATTTACTAATTGCCTATTCGTGTCCTAAGAAGCTAAAAGAAATAAAAGACCTGTTAAATACGAAATTTGAAATAAAAGACTTAGGAACACCTAAACGGTTAATAGGGATAGACGTTGCATATAAAGGTGATGATATCAACCTTAACCAAGAGAAGTTTATTGAAGACACCCTTAAAAAGTACAAAATGGAAGATTGCAAGACCACGTCTACACCTTTAGAACCAGGTCTTAAACTTGAAAAAGGAGTAAAAGGTGAAAGGAACGATTTGCCCTACAAAAATTTGATTGGTACACTAATGTATCTGGCAGTAGCAACTAGACCCGATATAATGTTTGCCATAAGCTATCTCTCCCAATTTAATGATTGTTATGGAGAAGAGCATTTCAAGTGTGCAAAAAGAGTGCTGCGATACTTAAAGGGGACAAAAAGTGTTGGTCTCACATTCAGAAAAACTAGTCAAGAATTACATGGCATGGCTGACGCTGATTGGGGCTCATGTAAACTTGATCGGAAATCTTTTTCGGGCTGTTGTTTTAAATATGCTGGAACGGCCATAAGCTGGATGTCGAAGAAACAAAAGTCTGTGGCTCTATCGACTGCCGAAGCGGAATATGTCGCTTTAACTGAAGCTGCAAAAGAGGCTATTCACTTGAAAAATCTGTTCAAAGACTTCGGGGCCAACTATGACAGTATAGTCATATTAAATGATAACCAAGCCGCCCTCAAGTTAAGCGAAAACACAATGGTCACGTCTAAGTCTAAACATATTGATTTAAAAATGCATTTCATACGAAATTGCATAATGGATGGAGCGATAAAGGTCAGGTATCTGCGAACTGAAGATATGGAAGCAGACATCCTAACCAAAGCCCTAGCCGGCCCGCGGCTGTTGAAACTGCGAAATGGCTTAGGAGTATCCTGAACTCCTGATGACCACGACGTTGCCGTGAAGAGGAGTGTGAGTACTGGCCACTCAGTACTTGTAGTGACACCGCACGTCGTTAAGGCCTTCTGCCTTAGTTACCTAAAATAACAGTTGTGTCATATTTAATAAAATAATTATTATGGTTTGTAAAACGTTTGCGTGTTTATTTAAAACCTCACAGATACATATTAATTAGAAAATATTTCTAAATAAAATAACGAAAACAAAAAAAAATACAAAAAAATGTCTAGTCTAGACAAATTTAAACTGGTTTCGTTGTAGAAATTGTGTAGGTAAAATTAAATAAACCGTGTCTTTTCAATCTAGAACATAACCACGATTTACAATCATGACTGACATGATAATTATTTTAGCTGGCACTAAGCCCAAACCTGAAAACCTCCAGAAATTATGATCTTATAATGTGCCTCTGACTCTGGCTCGGAGCTCGTGGCTAAATAAATAGTAGCCGCTCGGGTCGATCTTTAGGTTAAGCCGCGCTTGCCTATGTTGGTCTGTGGATGGGTGACCACCCGTTATATACCAAGTTTCCTCCGTGCCTCGGAAAGCACGTTAAGCCGTTGGTCCCGGCTGTCATTTGTAGATCTTTGACAGTCGTTGCAGATAGTCAGTGTTCCGAAAGTCTGACAACCAGTCTTACCAAGGGGTATCGTATTACCCAGTATTAACTGGGTTGTGGAGGTCAGATAGGCAGTCGCTCCATGTAAAATACTGATATTCAGCTGTATCCGGTTAGACTGGAAGCCGACCCCAACATAGTTGGGAAAAGGCTAGGCAGATGATGAATGTGCCTCTGACTCTACCTATTTTATTTTATTCTGGCAAGGTTAGCAACTTTTCAATCTGTCAACGTCAACAAAAAGAAATGTCAAAAGCTTGTAACGTTGACGTTGATCAATCCAAAAGATTATTTCTGCTGGCATGGCAATCAAATGTTTACAAGTAAAATTAAGATATTTCTGCCCGCGACACAGAAGCATTTGTAAAGATATAAATGTGCTTTTATAAGCAAGTTTGCTGTAAAAAATAAGTTGTGTTTTTGGTGTAATACATGTGAATTACAGTGAAATAAAGACTGCCGGCTTGTTTACAATGATTTCTCAGATAGTTGTTATTGTAACGACTGTTAAATTGCTATTTATTCCGTTATAGTAAGTTAAAGAGATTCCATAATACTACGTAATGTCTATTTACTTTAACACATGTGTATAATTAACTTATTTAATTTTGTTATCTTGTAATCGGTCACTGATTATCGAATGATTTTGGCAATGAGAACAATGTATTTATCATGTCAATTACTACCTAAGAAGACCTAATTTACCGTGCTGTAATTCCTTATTGATGTGTATAAAGCTTATTTTGTTAATGAGCTGTAAACACCATTCTCAACTGTAAATGTTTCTGCTTTTTCAGTCACTCAACAGACTTCGAGGTACACCGAAACTGGCTGGCAATTACACACAATTTAACATTAGACAAATGGTACTATGAAAATACATCAGAATGGACCTTGGATTATCCTCCGTTCTTTGCCTGGCTGGAATTTGTGTTGTCATTTGTAGCAAAATACTTTGATCCAGAAATGTTGTACTTAACTAATTTAAATTATAAATCTGACATGACTATACTTTTTCAACGGTTGTCAGTTATTGTACTGGATTTTGTGTATATTTGCAGTGTGAAGAGGTTGGTATTTACTTCACTCGTGTTTAATTCGGGGTAACACAGTTCCTCTTTCCTGATTTACAGGTACCTGCTACCTGTTGTTTTTGCCCTTGCTCCTTATTTATTGTAATAGCAATGCTAAGTTTTCCCTTTTATTCCCTCTTTCTTCCTCATAACTCAATCTTTTTTTAAAAATATAGCCTATGTCCATCTCCAGGGTCCGAACTATCTCTGTACCAAAATTCATTGAAATTAGTATACGTAACAAACAAACTCACTTTCACTTTTATATTATTAGTAAGGATTGCTTTACAATAGATCATTATAGATTTATAGAAATAAATTTGTCATTGAGTTCTGTTTTAGGCAGGCATTAAGCTATTTCGTCTTTTTCCCTATTATTCTAAATAATTCGTTCAAAATATAGACAAGCTAGACAACCATCAACCAGTGGTCCACATTAACCATATTTAGAAAGATTTGGAAGTCATGGGGAGTGTTTGTCCAGCAGTGGGATTATGCCATCTAACAGTAATAGATCAGTTAGTTAGGTACCCAGTTACATGAAACTTAAACACAACTGGTAACAATATACACCTGCCAAACCCTTTCGGCTTTATTGACCAGACAATGTTACATTATGTGTGTAAATTAATTTTGTGTCTTTTAAACAATAAAACCTTAAGATAATAGGCATGCTAGAAGAGATTTCTTTAAAAATAAGCATTAGCTTTGCACCTATTATCTGTTCCTGTCTTTTTTTTCTTTATTCAGTGTGTACATAAATCGTTAAATAAATAATTTCCTAATATTATCTGTTTTGTTCCAGACTCTCAGGTTTTGTTGGTGATGGAAAGTTACTGGTGTTCATATTACTGGTCACTTGTCCAGGTCTGTTGATGGTGGACCATATACATTTCCAGTACAATGGCTTCTTGTTTGGTATTCTTCTGTATTCTGCATCACATATCATAGAAGTAAGTATCATTTGAATCTTGGTATTTATTTTGTGAATGAATAAAAACACAGTATTAAAGAAAGGAAGATTGAAGATGTTTATATTATCAAATACCTTTAATAGTAATTCAACTATGCTTGTGGCTAAATAATAGCAGCCGCTTGGGTTGATCTTAAGGTTAAGCCATGCTTACCTAGGTTGGTCTGTAGATTGGTGACCACCCGTTATAGACAGAGTTTTCTCCAAACCTCAGAAATTGTCCCAGCTGTCATTTGTAGATCTTTAACAGTTGTTACAGATAGTCTTACCAAGTGGTATTGTATTACCCAGTACTAATTGGGTTGTCAAAATCAGATAGGCAGAAGCTCCATGTAAAAAAATGGTATTCAGCTGAATCCGGATCAATCGATCAGACTGGAAGCCAACCCCAACATAGTTAGGAAAACACTATGTACATGTCATGTATGATGAGAAATTCAACTATGCACAATAGTATGAAGTATTCTAATTCAAAATCCAAATTACTAGCAAATATTTTTAAAAATAGGATGATACAGTTTCATAATAATAATGCCTGAAAGATAAACTTGACTGAGTGCAAACTATTTAGTCAAATCGTCACAGTTTTATTTTCGTTTGCCAGCAGCATAGCAGCCTTATTTTAGATGCAATAAAGATCACTTTAAAATATTGATAATAATTGTTTTATTTTCTTTTTGTTTCAGAATAATTACTTAACAGCAGCATTCTGGTTTGCCGTGCTGTTGAATTTGAAGCATATATTTTTATACATTGCTCCTGTGTACATAGTGTACCTACTAAGGGCATATTGTTTCACTATATCTTCAGTGGATGGTGTCCATACTCCATGGTACTCATTCTCTGTCACAAATCTGTTCAAACTGGCATTTACAGTACTTGCGGTGTTTGCGCTCTCTTTCGGACCATTTATACAACATCTTCCTCAGGTATGACTATTCATTTATGAATAGGTAATTTTATTTTGATATAAGTTTCTAAACTAACATTTCTAATGGGATATTTGCCATGTTTAATATATATTTCGAG